>CM068828.1:149275158-149805158 GCA_028554795.2 Sinohyriopsis cumingii | reverse complement strand
GCCCTGAAAAGGGCTGTTTTTTAAACTCCAGATGCACCTATCTAATGGTTGCACCTTCCTGGCCTGGCGCCGCACACGCATCTTCTTCCCCAGTCTTCTTTCACCTTTCTTCTGGGGAGCGCAGAGGGAGGATGATTCGCTTCAGCACCCCAATCCTCTGTTTCAGGAATATTAAACGACATCATCTCTTCTCTTTTCTTTTCCTCCTCTTCCCTCTGTCTTCTCTCCTCTTCTTCCTTCTTTATTCTTGCTTCTTCTACTATAGCCTCCGCTGATAGTTCGTTTACTATCCGCCTGGCATATTCCAGGTGCATCTGGAGTTCTAACAGTTTCACTATTCTGCTAGTCATTCTTCTGGCTGTGTTGATCAATCAACAAGGGTAGCTGGACTGCCGAACGAGTTTCAATTTATACTGAAAGCGCGTACGTGAAGGAAAACATCCCCCTAAAAAACATAAAATTCATCTTACCTAGATCATGACCAAAAAAACAACAACAACGCGCGGACCTAAAAGAAACACTCGCTCACTTTTTTATGCTACCCATCACTTCAATAGACTATCCACATACTCAAAGCAATCCAATCTAACCCCAAATATACACCTCAAGCAGCCCAAAAAAACAAACTAACATCATTTTAATCTACTATCCACACCAACCTACTTTATCACTTACAAACACAAACACACCAACACATACCCTCAAAATTTTTAAGAAAGAGTTAGTGTTTATTTTCACACTACTCTACCTACACACATTGGCAAATGGATCATTACTTCTTTTCTAGAGTATTGGGGTAGCCCTGAAAAGGGCTGTTTTTTTGCTATGGCATTCTTTTTTAGTTTCTAAGAATGCGATGTCCTCTGAGGATAGACTTTCTGGCGATAGGTCTGCTTCTTCGGAAAGAGAAGAAGAACTCTTTGGTGTCGATACGACAATCGACAAAGCCTCTGTCAGCTTCAGGTTGTTGCTGCTGTTGCTGTTGTTGCTGCTGTTGCTGCTGTCTCTGAAGTCTGTACTTCTCCGTCCATTCTTCTTTTTCCCTGTTCACTTCTTCTCTGAAGAGCTCTTCTATCAGGTCTTCAGTGATTTTTAACATTCTCACATTCTCTATTTCTTCTGGCTTCGGTATCAGACTGTGTCTGACCCTATGCAAATTCACGTAGGCTTCGTTGAGCTTAGCTAGTTTGGAGCACATCTTCTTAGGAGGATGAGTCGACAATGGATGGCTAGACTGGAAACAACCCCGGTTATTATAGTGAAAGCGCGGACGTGAAGGAAAACATCCCCACACGATTTTCGATTCGCAACGTTCAGTGATTGTCATGAGAGGGATAGTAAGAAATGAAAGAGCATCAATTCAACATTCTTATAGCTAAACAAAAGACAAAGGCATTTTTTCAAAACACAACATTTTTTTATTCAAAAATCACTTAACACTAAACAACAACTCTAACATTTTTAACAATAATCCAACACTATAACATCAAATAATTTTTTCAAATCACAAACTTTTTTCTCAATGGACAATCTACTTTAAACAGGGCTGACAACGTTGTGAATGAAATTGTGATTTCCACTGTTGGAAATCATTAGGCCATTGATGGACACTACGTTTCCTAGCTTGAGACAAAAGATAAGCATAATGGTCACAAAACCATCGATCTACTTTCACATCGTTTCTAGCAGAAGAACGAGGATCAAAATGAGTCACTAAATGTTCTAAGGAATAGCCCAGGCTGCGATGATGCAGAAAATACACACAGTACTGTCCACACACCAAGGAATCTGTGCCTTGTAATTTCACGTTATTGAATCGGGTGGTTTGAGCATTTCTTCTCATAAAGTCGATGATATCGTCTTCCAAAGGGGGCAATCCGTACGAATCGAAATATTCCACACATCCTTCTTGAGGAAAGTAGACGGCTACCCAGTGGGTTCCTGGGAGATGACTTTCGTCCGTGTTGATCACGTAAGCTTGATGGTCTTTAGGTTTGCGATGAGGGAGTTCATCTTTAGCACAGACGACAGGATTCCAAGAAGCCGTATACGAACTATGGTTCAAAAGGTAATAAAGTTCCCAGGTATCCATTGATTTGTGTTTTTTTCTTCTTCACAGGTAATAATAAGTCGTCAATTCGATCCTGACTTTTTGCTTGAAAATGTCTGACGAATAAACGGTTATTCGTTCTGTTTCCTCACTCTGATTCAGGAGAGCTTCGATACGATGGATCTCTTGAGTGGTTAATGGTGGACAAGAATGTTCACGCAAGTCTTTATACCACTGGTGCAACACGTCTTTGTTTGAGATGAGACTCCAAGCTTCGTCCAGATACTCGTCCAATTTTTCTTCTTGACTCAACATCAGGCATTTATCGTGTTGAATTTGACTGGGATGATCGTTTTGACATCCATAACAATTTTTCTTGATCAATTCCGTCATTTTGTCGACCAAGTGTTTGGCAAAACAGGAGACTAAATGGGCTTCTTGTTCTGGCCATCTCGACTTCATCATGACAATTTCTTCGTCTTTGTCTTGGGATTCTCCTTCCACGGTCTCCTCACATTTCATGTCCAAAGTTTCTTCACTAGGTAAAGAGGGATAACAGTCTTCCATGGCTTCTAGTAATCTAGAATGACTTCTCTCAAACTGTTGATTTCTATTGTATTGTCAAATTCTGCATACAGGATCACGTTCAACGTTGGATCAGCAGGGTCTCGATTTGCAAACTTAATTTCCACACGAATCTGGCCAGAGTTTATAGGGTGGAAATGTCCCTCGTCGCTGCCTTGGTCTGGAGTGAAATCGAAAGCCCACAAAGCGTAGCCTCCTGCATAATCTTCGTACGTAATACCGTGACTGGTATTGGTTCCTAACTGTCCGGTGGCTTCGTACAGGGACAAGTACGATCTCAAGTAATTGTTCTGGGCAAAGTTAGGCTCAAAGGGTCGTGTACACAAGGTCTTGCCGTCACGACTGACTTCGATTTTGGACACGCTAGAGTGTCGAAACTCAAAAGGATTTTCGTTATGAAGTCCATTGAAAGCTGAATTCCTGACGATACCAACGATCAAACGCTTGGGTAACTGTCCTTGGAACAGATGATCTTCGATCATGGATCGCTGTCCAACAGGAATGGTGAACGTTTTCACTTCCACACGTCTTATGGGATACTTGGCGGTCGTTCTGCTCAACGTCTGACTGATGTCGTTTCCCACTTTAGGTAACACTTCCACACGGCGTACGTAAAGTCTGGCTTCTTGGATAACAGTTTTGTATTCGTTGGCATGGGCCATCAAATGGAAAGCGGCAGTGCTACGATTCAGTCTCAGGCGAATATCAACTCCGTTCAGTAAATACTTTTCTTGTAACCACATGTCCAAATGCAAACGATCCATCAGTTCTAAACTACGTCCTTGCAAAATTTTAGTTCTACGTGTGTTAAACCCCACATTGTGAGGATTGTCATCTTCTGTCAGGGCTGTGTCGCTAAACGTGCCTGCACCTGCCGTGTCAGGTTTCCATACCACGCAAGCATCCAGATGAGTATTCTTGGCTTCTTTTCCGTACGTCAAGAGATTTTCCAAGTAGGCACGATATGGGTAAGTATCCATGCTGCTGCTGACCAGTTTGTTATTCAAGTACAAGTCCACTTCGCTGAACAAGGAATGCATGAAATTGTTGACGGGCGCTACCCTATCATTGGCTCCAGGATTGGTGTTGTCAGTTTTGATCACTTTGACTTTCAAATACAGGTAACTGCTATTCAGATCGATGTAATCTTCGGGTTGTCCTTTGATTTCGAACTCGATGGGAGCGGAATCCGTCAAAGAGGAGACGGGATGAAATTCCACCCACTGGGATTCTTGCATCGTCATCATGGTGGGGGGCATGGCAAACATATCCAGTTCCGTCTTGGAACAAGCACATGACTCTCGGTGCATCATTTTTTCTGTGTCTCAATAATCGAAAACGTCTAAGTCTCGAACGGTTCTTCTTTTCTTGGCTTTTCTAGCTTGAAGTCTGGTGAAAGGGTGTTTTCTTCGTCGTCTCTTTCTGCCTTGTCCTTGCTGAATGCCTGACTCGGTAGCGTGCAGGGCATTTATAGGTGTGTCTCGTCGGCCTAAAATGTCTTTACCCGTTTGCAGCAGGACATTTTTGCCTGCCCTCATGAAGGCTTCTTTAGGGTTTTGTTTGTCGATGATGACATTTTGGAGAAATTCTTTGCCTTGCGTCAGTGCCGCATCTTTCAAGGCGTGCAATCCGCGTGTCACCATCGGTTTCAACACCGGGGCCACCGAACGAAAGGCCGATTTTAACATATCTCCTAAACCGTGTCCTCGCTGTCGTGCAACCCCTTGGTACACTGGATACATGACTTGCTTACGAATCGTGAGAGAACCGTTTTCGAAAATGGAGTTTCACCGTGACTTTTCCTTTGGTGAATGGAATATTTTGTCCCAAATCTCCTTTTATAGTAATGTTGACCGTGTCCAAATACGACTTGCTGACCGGCAAATAATGAGGATGGACAAATTCGCGGTGAACGTGGTAAGTGTTTCCACCTTCCTCGTCAGCGTTTGCGGCAGAATCCACTTTGAAAGGAATGACACGCAGTAACGGCACGGAGGTGTGTCCCACCACGTTGTATTCCACCACATCGGAGTACACGAACATCAAATTCAGTCCTTGGTTCAGTTCTACTGGGGTACGAAATAACTTGCTAAAAGACTCGTTGTCGTAAACGATGGGTAATTCGTTGTTCTTGAGTATGCTCATTCTCAGGTTCATGTCTCCGCCCAACATGTCAAACAATTCAGGACAAAATAAAATGGACATGATTTTACTCCGCTCAAATCTCATCGACAAGCGACGAGCTACTTTGTGGTACTCCATGGTGACACTTATTTTGGCATGCTCCAAAGCTTTCCCAAACACGCCATTAAACTTGGCAGCTATGACGTTGACCAAATGTTGACCACTGAAATAATAACCTGGGGGAATTAAAAAGTGGTAGGTCCATTTTTGAGTTTTCTCATTATAGATTTTATTGTCATACGTGACTTTCTTATTCAACTCCTGTTGCAATGACTCGTCATGAACTTCCACATTAAAAAAATTTTGATTGGGAATGACATTGAGGACTTGGGTCGGGTGAATGATTTCCACTAAAGCTACTTCCCAATGGGCTTCGTGATCTAAGGGGATGGCCTGAGGTAATTTGGCCGTGTAACAGCACAACGTGTTGTGGGGAAACACCTCCATGGAACTGTCACTGGGTAAGGTTAAGTAAAATTGGTTTTGGTGACTCATAATTCCAGAGTTCTGTGGCTGTCCGAGGGAATATTAGTGGATGTCAGAGGTGTGTCTCCGCCCAAAATGGGGTTCTGGTTGTGGTTGTTGGAGTGGTGACTGGCACTGGCACTGGACACAACGTTCCCGTTCGAGGAGAATTTCAGGGAGGGATTGGGAAGCAGGTAACCGATGCAACTGCTCAATAAAATGGTCCACAATTGTTTGTCTCCTTGTTGCAAACTCAAATTGGCGATGGCTGCCCCGATGACACAATACACCACGAAGATTTGGCAGAAAAAGACGATTTGCGTTTTAGGCACACGTTCTCCACACCACACCCACAAGGGTTGTTTTTGTAAATCTTGCACAGAAGAACTAGGGGAAGAAGGACTGGTCGACGTAGCTGCGTCTGCTGCTGTGTGAAAGGGCATGATGGTCACTTCTTCTTTTTATAGTCGATGACTTGCGAAGCGTCGATCCAAGAATCGAAACTGGGTGGATATCCTTTCCAACGTACTTTGACTTCTTTGACACGTCGTTTGCCCACTTTACGGGTTCTGCGTTCGAGAATGCTTTCGATGTCGTACACGTCGTCTTCTTTTTTGGTGACACGTTGTAACTCGGGCAAATAAAACGTTCCTTTGAGTACTTCTCCGTTCATGTCTTCCAATTTATAGACGGCAGGATGACGGCCATGTACTCGTCCAGTGACGCGAAACAGTTCGGTCGTCCAGTTAGGTAAGTAACCTTTGTCGAAAGTGCGTTTGGTTTTGCCAATGCGCACCCAATCTCCCACGGTCAACTCTCCACTTTTCTTGGGGACAGCCCTCGTCGGGGACGTACCGAACAGGCGCTCGAACACCAGCACTTCGTTGTCGGGAGTCACGTCTTGCGGGGCACGTCCGATGCTTCGATGGTAAGATTGGTTGTACGCTTGCACCAGGTGCGGTAAGATGTCGATGTACTTCAGAGTGTGGTGATGCGTAAAATATTTCCACATGCGTTCTTTCAAAGTACGTTGAAAACGTTCCACGATACTGGCTTTGGTTTCGGGATTCTCGGTGGTAAAAAAATGAATGTCACGTTTCTTTAATTCTTTTTGGAAAGCTTGGTTCAGAAATTCGGTGCCTTTGTCCGTTTGCCATCGAAGAGGGCGACGACCGCTTTGTTTCAACACCCGTTGCAGGGCTCGCACTAACTCGCTGCTCGATTTGGAAGTCAAGGGCACGACCCAGGCAAATTTGGAAAAGACGTCGATGACACAAAACAAATATTTGTAGCCGCGATTGTAGCTGGCCAAATGAGAGACATCGGCTAAATCGGCTTGCCATTGATGATCGATGCCTTCCACTCGGGTGCGACTTCTGGCAAACTTGCGTCGAATGGGTTTGTGTAAAGTGTAGGTAGCTTGTTCTTGTAACCATCGTTGCACTTGAGGTAAACGGAGACTTTTCAGTCGAGTTTTGGCAGCACGATACAATTTTTGAACTCCTGCGTAACCTGCAGGATGGGAGGGATCGTAGTAAATGCTGGCTAAGACTTTTTCCATTTTTTGTGTTGGTTGATGTGTTAATAAGGCACCCACTCTTGGAAGAGGCTACTCTTTTTCTCTTGGGGTATTTTCTTGGATTGCAAGGCTTTGCGTGTGCGACCAGCAATAGGTGTCGAAGAGGAGGAGGATGTCTGTGCATGGGATATCGGTTCTTGTTTCACTTCTGTCTTCACTTTCTTTTTCTCTTGTGAGGAAGAAGGGGTGGCCATCATCTTTTTAATCCATCCAATTCTGGAGGTAGGTGGTGTTGTTAACTTGCGTACTTTTTCTGGTGGAGTTAGAAACCCTTCCTCTTCTTCTTCTCCTTTTTCTGTCTTGACCACTGGTACTGGTACTGGTACTGGTACTGGTGATGGTGCTGGACTTTTCATCAAGGTCTTAAAATCTTTCAGAGTGGGTAGAGCTGTTTCGTCTAAAGCTTTCTGGTGAAAGAGTTGCAATCGTTGCAAGAGTTGACCGTACTTTTGCGATTTTTCTGTTTCGGACAAATCTTGGCGATCCATCAAGGACTGCAATTCGTGTTGTAACTGGGACATTTCGCTCAAATTGGGATTGGGAGGTAAATGCGGGGTGCGTTGTTCTTGCCACCGATGGTATTCCATCCATCGTTTGTAAGGCACTAAAGCTAGTTTTCGTCCTTCCATGGGGTTGTCAGGGATGAATTCTGAGATCTTGGGACTTCCGAAGGCCTTTTTATCTTGCTCCCATCAGCCCTCCCAACATGGTTCCCAAGACTCCTTTTAGTATGGGGCCTAACAAGAGAGGTAAAATGCCTCCACGTTGGACCAACATCTTCTTTTTTTGACGAATGGGAATTTTCTTTTGAACCATTTTCCGAAGAACGTGACGATGTTTGCCTAAGCATTGTTTCTGGTGTTTGGACAAAGGGATCGTGCCTTTCAAAACGTTCAAACAACATTCGCACACGGTATCGATGACCTCTTTGGAGGCCGTTTGAATGAGTTTTTTTCGTAGGGGTGGAGAAGCTTTGGACAGGACAGATAACAGGTCCCCATGTTTGGCTAAACGTGGTGGCAGTCCTTTCCTTTTTTTTCCTTGGGGTTTTCTGGAGGGTGACATTTTTGCTTGTGGGTTCCGGGACATTCACCGAACAGACACTAACGTCGATGACTTAACGCACACCCTTTTATCTTTTTTTCTGGGACTATCGCTTTGTCATAAAGGTGACAATGTTTTTCCGAAAATCGCCAAGGAATCCTCCCCTTTGTTGACGCCTCTTTTTCTTGGAACGACTGTGTCTTTTTTTAGGGTAACGTCGATGCTTGGCTAAGCGCTTTGTCGGATGACGCGTCTGCCTTTGTCTCTTTCTTTTGTGGCTTCTTGGAGGTGACATCTTTTACAAGTTCACTGATACCCCCGACTTGGTCACAGGTCTTTTTATACTGGAACTCGTCGCCACTGATTGTCTTTACGTTTTATCAGTTTGAGGACAGGCATGACACGTCGTGCAGGGGTACGTAACGGACTAAATCGAGCCAGTTCTTGCTTGGACAAATCCAGTAAACTTTGTAACATGCCCGATCTTTCATGGACTTTGATTTTGGGAGAAGGTACTTTGTGAGCAGCAGCCACTGCCGCTAAATTGGAAGGTCCTGCCACTGGGGAAGTTCTTTTGGGGGTCATCAACGGAGAAGTTCTTGGTGTGATCAACGTCTCCAAGTACTCTTCAGTTCCTGGTGACATCAACGGAGAAGTGGACAAACGTGAGGCTGCCGGAGACGCTGTGGCAGGTCGTGGCTTGCGAGTGTAAGGTTGCGTCCTGGCCGAAGTGCCTCTCTTGCGACTAGTTTTCTTCTTCTTCTGTGGACTTTTCTTTTTCTGGGGACTTTTTCTCTGTTTCTTTTTCTGGGGGCTTCTTTTCTTTTTCCGGGGTGATGGTGGTGGTGTCTGGTAAGAGGAGGGTCCTGCCACTGGAGAAGTTATTCTTCTTGGGGACCTGGTCTTTTTCTTTTTCTTCTTGGGGCTTCGTTGGACTTTTGTCTTGGGGATAACTTTGGGGGCATTAGGATCCCATCTTAAGAGTGAGCGAATGATGACCCCTCCTAGAGTACCGCTCCCTCCAGGTTTCAAAATGATTTGTTTTTTGGTTTGAGTGTCGATGCGGGGATCGGCCAGTTGGACCAAAGCGACTTTGTTTCGATCGAAAAAGCGTTGGGTTTGATGAGGAATCTGAATGATTCCTTGGAGTAATTGACGTGCCGTCACCGTGAACCATCGTAAGACTTCTTTGAGACTAGCTTCTAAGACACGGGCTCGTGTTTGTGGATCTTTTTCTCGGCTGATGCCATACAAGGCACGAATCAATTTGACGGGAAGATGCGACTGAAGGGACGTCATGTTCACACTGTGTGAGACAGACGAAAAAGGGTCTGAGGTTTTTATAGATTTTTTTCATGGGGAGTGAAATGAAGTCGAGGACGGAGACGTGTACAGGACAGGCCCTCCGTCTTGGCACCAGTGGTGAAACAAGTGGGTACGAAATCGCAAATCCTCGGGGGTCGTAGGTTTCAAATCGACGAGTAAATAGGCGTGTGGCGTTTGAGTGGCATCGTCGTACGCCTGAGTCAGCCAAGGCGTTCCTAACTGTTTGGCTAAGACTTGCACTTGCGATTTATCTCGAGGGCTTTTAAACAAGACCACGTAATGCGCATTGAGACTGATGGTGCGATGGGCTTTACTTTGTTGAAACAAATTTTGGGTGATGTAAACGACACTGGCATTACGGTGATGCCCTTTGCGCGTAAACCACAATTTAATTTCTTCTTCGTCTTCTCCTAACATGTCGTCGAAAATGACCAAATGGGTTAGACGGGAGTCAGAGACGATGCCGTCGTCTTCTTTAGGAATGCCTTCCACAAACACGATGGAATCGCCTTGACTTTCTCGCAAGAGGCTGTACGCCGATTGCCACTCTTTGTAACACCACACGATCCGTTGAGGGGGCCGATCGATCAAATGATGTTTATGTTCGATCAAACGTTTGACGAATTCGGTTTTGCCTGAACCGCTAGGTCCAGCAATGAGCATGTTAAAGGGATGGCGAAGATACAAAGCCTCCCAACTGGCACGATCTAAGTGTTCGTCGATGACTTTGACAGTAGAGGAAGAGGGAGCAGAGACAGCAGAGGTAGCCATGGTATGAGAAATGTCACTTGTGACACGAAAAAACAAACAAGACAAGAGTTTATATACTTTTTCAGAACACGTTTATTGAATGTTTCAAATATGAACACGAAAGACAAAAATACATACAACCCAAATAGTGATGTACAGGAATATAAAACACAGCAAAGCGATCAAAGTGGAATATAAACAAGTGTCTGTACAACATGTTTTGGTTAACCAAGATGTCCTAGGGACAGTGTGTAATGTTCTTACAGTCTCTACATGAGGTATTGTCACACAAGTGTCCTCCCGGAATGACCTTTCAGGCATGTCCATGACAGTCCTGTCCTGAAGCGAGTGGTTGTTCTCGGTGACGGGTTCTTCTGGCACCGTCACTAACACAGGTTGAAAAGTAACTTTTTTCCTTGAACAACTCTTGTGCATACTGGGCCACTTCTTGGGTCCAAGCCTCAAAACCCCCCTTTTTCCAATCACGAACATCTGTCCAATGAGGGTGTAAGTCACAAGCTACACACACATCGTCATACACGTCTTGGGTCGCTAAAAGTTGACGAATCTTTTTTTCCTGTTGAGGTCGAGAAGTATCCAGATGAAAACGCAAGGCTTTGAGCAAAAGGAGTTTTTCGTGACCATTTAAGGCCATGGAGGTGGTAAGTACTGATCGTAAAGAGTCCACAAAGAATCGGCTGGTAAACGAAATCCCAGAAAACAAGTCACTAAGACACACACCACTTGTCGTCGAAAATTGAATGGATACAGTTCTTGTAATAATTGATGGTAATGATCCACGGTTTGAATATGGTCATTGAGTTCCTTCCACGGAATCTGTTGGATGACATGTGACATAAACCGTGGCATGGCAGCCTGTTTTTATATTCTCTTTTTTTCGGATGCAATAGACGTACTTTCTAGCCAGAGATCTTCGTTCTCCAGTAGGGAATCTAAATCTTGCATACTGTAACCGAAACGTCAGAGTTCGTTTAGGTGTTTCCTCTTCCTCTAAGTAGATTCCACGTAAAATATGTTGGTAATCCTTTAACTTGTCTTCCTCAATGTATTGCTGTAGGTGAATCTCGAAGTAACCATAATTATGAACATGTCGATCATTAGCGACCTCAAAGTTTTTAACAATGTCTGACCATTGAAAGAATTTCTGACGAATCAGTTCTCTTATACCATTCAAGTACCAGTGGTTAAAGATCTGGTGACGTATCGGATGCAATTGTTCTTTACGTTTCACTTGTATTTTCACCAGCTCTCGGTAAATGCGTTCTCTCAACTCCACAGGCAAAGCACGAATGTTCTCTTGTAAAGTATCCATGAATAGGTCATACTAAATCCTCTTTGGTCTGACACAAGAAATGTACTCTTTGCACAAACATGGTTTCACTTCAGTGTCGAATTTAAATCGTTGAGTCACTAATCTACACATTACAATTCGTTCAGAAGTTTCCTCTTTCACCAAGTTGACATTGTGTGAAAGATGTTGGTAATTCGTTAACTCTTCCTCTGGAATTCGATGCAATATGTTTACAATGTAGTAGATAGAATCGTCAATACCAAACCATTCCTTTTTATAACCAGGAGGTCGTTGATCAATGTCTGTCCAATGGAACACTTTCAATTGAATCAGTCCTTGTATAGCCTTCAGGTACCAGTGGTTCAAACACCGGTGACGTATCGGATGCAATTGTTCTTTACGTTTCACTTGTATTTTGACCAGCTCTCGGTAAATGCGTTCTCTCAACTCCACAGGCAAAGCACAAATGTTCTCTTGTAAAGTATCCATGAACAGATGATTATGGTAAGAAGTTACTTCAATGTCTCGGTCCCACTAAAGGTAAGTAATGACAATTCGGTGACCATCGAGCATGTTCTACGTAGGCCGAATCTTGCGGTTCCCAGTGGTGAAGTGACACACCGCAACTGAAGCACTTGACTTTATCTCCTTCGCCCAAGTAGAAAAATCCGGCTCTGGCTAATTCTTCGGGGGTCGGTCCTCCCAGATACTTTGGCCATTTTCCTTTGAACGATTGAAGACGATTTTCAAAGTCGCAGTATTCCGACGAACGCACAGGAAACGAATATTCGTTTTTCACAGGTTCGTTTCGATGAGGGTTGAGTGAAATGGGTAGGAGTTTGCTCAGGGCTGGATGACATCCGTAGGGAGGTAAACGTGAAGGTCGACATTCCCCTTTAAAACGAAACCCAGTAAAATGTCCAAGAGGACGAGCAGCATCGCTTTCGCATCCCACAGGTTTGACACGCACAGCATCACTTTCCATGACAGGGGTAGGGGCACTAAAGTTCCCATGATGCTTTACGGCATCGCTCAGGTCACAAGGTACAGCATCGGTCCCATCGCAAGGCTCACAATCGCACTCGTCTGCAAACTCCGTTACGCAATTACAATGGTAACCACATGGACAATCGCAGTTTCCTTCCGGACATTTTCCGTCGCAATGCATGGGTCTTATCCATCCAATATTAGTCACACTAGAGGAAGATACAACTTTTTTACAATCCCCAAACTGAAACGATGTCTTTTTCAAAGTATTCATCTTGTTCGCTCGGTCTTGGTAGTCACAATGAACTATCGATCTTGCCTAGGGTTCCTTTTTTATATACAGACCAATACCGACGTGACCGTACGGTAAGGTGAAATGATTGGGAAGTCGAACTCGCTTCTGGTATACAATTTGATAGACTTTTTCCAAGGGCCGACTGACGATGTGGTGAGTGGGTAAACGTACAATTTTGTTCGGTTGGTAGGTGGTCACTTTAAAGTTTCCATCCTCTCCCGATTGCAAGACTTCTTTCAATACCCCAAAGTTGACCACTCGACTGGTACGATAATTCAGAGTCAGTCCTTTCACTTTGCACGTCGTGTGCACTTCTCCTTGTTTGTCACGGTATTCGTAGCCGTAATTTTTGGGACCGCCACTGACGAAACTTAGAATCTTGTCGTCGGGATGTTCGTCTGTCCAGGCTCCTAAACGGTCTCCTTCGATGTTAGGGTGATGTTGAATCGGGTGATGGATGTAAATGCAACTGTCCGTGTCAAAGTACAGGACGCGTTCCCCTAACAGTTCTAAAGCTTCGTACAATTTTAAGCGAGCATGGGCTGTCACGTAAGCCGCAATGATGACATTTCCAAAAGGGTCGTCTTGTACAAAGTCCAGATCTTCTTCGTAATTGACCAAGATTAAATTCTCTCGAACGACGTCCACGTGTTTCATGTATTTGGTTTTATCGTGAATCATCTGGAAGTAGCGGGAAGGTTCTGTCAAATATTCCGTCTTGGGTAAACACGGTCGTTGTGCCATTTTACCCCACAAGCAATTTAACATCACTTTGGCAAACGATCGCCTGCCTTCGTTTTTCTCGATGTGGTCTAAAGTGATGCCTTCTTGTTCCCGGTATTTCTCTTTGAATTGTATTTGGTCTTCGGGAGTGTGACACCAGGAAGGATAGCCGCTGGCTTCTTGCTTCAGTTTCAAAAAGGCATCCACGTAGTCGGCGAAAATGCCTTTCTGAGTAGGGTCACCCTTGTGGTATTGTTGTGTCTTGGGAAAGTGGCAAATTTCGTACACTTCTAACAGTTGGTATCCCATGTCCATAGCTTTGAACAATTCTACGCTGACCCAGGTTCCCGTCAAGGCACGTTCTTCCTGGGTGTGCTGACAAGGTTGGTCTTGGTTGCACGTTTCGGCACAAGTACGGCACAAGGGAAACATCAGTTTGCCTTGACAATGGTGAGGTAAGACGGGATGGTATAGGTTCGTGGGAGGCAAAACTTTGCACTTGATCAAGCCTTCGTATTGTCTAATGTTTTTCAGGTCGATGTGTTCCGTCAGCAATTGTGGGTGCCCTACGGGAAAACGACAATATTTGCACACGTAGGGATACAGCGAACACACGTCCAAGTATTTGATTTCTTCTCCTTTCTCTTCGTCGGCTTGGTACAGCAAACAGGTGGCATTGGTCCTTCCTCCGTACAAACTATCCCTCGGGTTCAGCGGGTCCATGAACTGGTAACTTTCCACGAGGCGTTTAAACTCGGGATCGGTTTTCATACGGTGATCGTACTCGTGTTCCCACATTTCCACCACTTGGTATCCTTCCTGTTCTAACTTTAGGCGTCGCTGACAAGTGTCCTGGTACAAGTCTTCCATGGTTCGTTGCAAAAACTGATTTTTAGTACCACGGTCAGGGTAACAGACGGGACATCCGTGAAATAAGCAACCGTTAAACTCGTACACGATCTTGGGGTTTTCTAAGTCCCAGCCATCTACCGAATACGTTCCGATGGTCTTTTCGCCCCCTCCGTTGCGGGCATGCTGAATCCACTTGTCTTCCTTGTCGCACAAGTAATGTAACCAACGTAGGGCTTTGACCGAGTATTGACGCTTGACATAGTGGGTCGTTTGAGGACTGATGACAGCCACGGTCTTTTCAGGCATGAATCGTTGGCGGTACACTAAGGAACACGCTTTGGCAATGGTGCAAGCTTCTTTCAAAGGATCGACCCCTCCGTGTTCCATGAACAGTTCTCGAAATTTTCCATAGCAACGTCGTAAAATGTCCACGTCGGAACGACAATACTTTAACATTTCTTCCTGAAAGTCGAAGGGGTCAGAGGCATGAGCCTGGTACCAAGCGTAGAAAGCTTCTCGTTGTTCGGTACGCATGTTGTCGGGGTCGTAATAGTGAGCCTCGGGTAAATGGGGTAGAACGGCATGTTGATTGGCTTCCGTATTGAAAAAGTGTGGAAAGTACCCTTTAGCCATTTCTGTCATTCCAAACGTTTTAGGCATTCGACTCAAAGGCATGGCCAAGTAACTCATCGAATCTTTAAACTGTACTTGTCCCACTTGCATGAAAATGATTTTGGCTCCGTTCAAAGTCACTTTAGGACGCTCGGTGCCTTGTTCCGTATAGTACCTCAAAAGAAACTGTCCATCGTATCCGGAGAAATTGTGAGCCATCACCGTGGCATGACGATGACAATCTCCGTAACGTTCGATGTCCTCTTGGCTCCACGTCTTGTCGATGGGGTCTAAGACCCATTGTGCAAAATCGGCTAACGTGTTTGGTCCCCGAAAGATTTTTTCACGTCCTCCAGGAATCTTGCTGCAGTGAGGGCAATGACTGAAGATAGGTTCTTGAATGCACTTCTCGCACGCTCGATGAGCCACGCAGAAATTAGGAATGTGAATGCCAGTCTCTTGCATGCATTCGAAATCGAAAAAGATGAAATTGCCTTTCTTCTTGTGACCGTCCTCTTTCTCTGGTGGGGGTTGGTATTTTTGCACGTAGCATTCGTGTTCCAAGTCCACGATGTGGTGACAAATGTGACATTTTTTCTTTCCTCGACATACGTGTGTCTTGGTACTATTGGTACGTATGCCTTGTTCACACGTAGGGCACAATCTCAGCAGTTGACAAGCGCATTTCTTCTGTGAACCTTGCGTCTTCAGATGTTGTTGGTAACAGGTAGGGCTGACAAACGTGCGCAGACAAGTTGAACAAGGCACTGGTTCTTCGCTCAGACAGGGTGGAGAGGCCAAACATCCTGAGCATTTCCATCCACAATGTTTGTGTTGCTCTCGATTATTATAACCATAGTCACATTTCTCACAATAATAAACATATCCCAGGAATCCGGTGATACTGGTAATGGTATCGAAATGGTCATCGTGATGATAAAGGTGAATGTATTTTCCGTCCTTAAAATCTTGGCCTCGAAACAATAGAGGCCCGCGCATTTCTTGAGGGTGCACTTTCAAGGTGTATCGTGGAGCTAGGACATCTTGCAATTTTTGCATCTCGGGAATGCCACAAGGTGTGTCTTTGGGCAGTCCGGCTTGTTGTAACAGGAGTTCTGCTTCGTTTCGTTGTTTGGCTCGGTCGGAACGTTGAATAGTGTTCCAGGTTCTTTTCCATTCTACCGTGTCGTTCTTGTTGGCATAGGTTCGTCCCACCACGATGGCACGGGCTAAACACATCTGGTCATGAGGGTTGTTAATTCGGACGAGACTCGTTTTGGTGTTGCGAAGGTCGTCCACCAATAACATCTTTTTGCGTCCAGTCCCTTGAGGAGGAGAGACGTGGGTCATGTCCAGTGTGGCTTTACCATCGGTGATGTCAAACTGATCATTAGATTGTTGTACGTGTTGAATCTTGTCCATGACTTTGGAAGCAGTTAATTCTGCAGGGGTGCTAAACTCGATCCAAACAGGGGATTTCAAACCGTCGTGTTGTATGGAAAGTCTCAAGAGATCGTCTTCTTTGGGTTGACATTGTCGCTTGAGTGCAGTGAGCAAAGAATCCCACACCTCAGTGATGAACCCTTCTGCTTTCTCTAACGGCACTTCAGCCTTGAAATCTTTAAACTTCACCGTGTATTTGTAAGCCGTGGTTCTAAATTTTCTAGAGGAGCGCTTTTCCGTCTCTCGAATGGAATAGTAATTTTCAGGGTTAACTAAGGGTGATGAACTTGGTTTAGAGGGTTCGGATTCTGGTTCACTCATGTCCTCTTCAAAATCACTGGCATGAATTTGTGCCAAGATCTCAGCCCTGGTACGAGGCGATAGATCACGTTTCTGCCTCTTACTTTCTTCTTCTTTCTTCTCGAATGAATGGGATCGTTTCATCTTGAAAGCAAAAAGTCAAATGACTCAAGTTCAAACACCATAAACTACTTTATAGTCATAGCAGACCAGCGTATATAAAAGGGTGTGTGTCTTGTCCTTTCACTATTCATTTCACTCTCGAGCCGAGCACAACGATGGAAGAGACTGACCAGATGGAACGTTTCGTCAGAGCTTTGCGAGGGGTCATTAGAAAATTCTCTTCAGACCAGCCTACGGACTACTCTCCTTCCTTTAGAGATAAAAGTCAAGATACTTGCTATATCTGTCAGAAGAAAGGGCATTGGTCTTCAGAGTGTCCAGACCGTCAAAAAAGAAAAAAAACAGGGGATAAAAGAGACAAAAGTCAAGATACCTGTTATTATTGTAAAGAAAAAGGACATTGGTCTCCAGATTGCCCAAAAAAGAAACAAGAGGAGTCAGAAGAAGAGAGGAATTCTTCAGAAGAAGAGAGGGATTCTTCAGAGGAAGAGAGGGATTCTTCTGAGGAAGAAAGAAGACAGGTGAAGAAAAAGAAACAGGAGAAAAAAAGAAGAAGGGAAGAAAGCGAGGAGGAAGAAGAGGAAAAGAGTGTGACGGTGAAGAAATTCAAAAAACAGAGAGACTAAACAAGGAGAAAAGAAGAAATTAATGAACTTTTTATTAAAGTGTTGTGTTATAAATTGTGAATTGGATTGTAAAAAATGGAGAAAAGAATAAATGAATGATATAAGGTAAGTGTCTTCGAGTTGTGGTTTTAAAATAAGAAGCTACACTCACGCACTCATACACAGACACGTATTAAAAGGGTAACATGGGTGAGTTTTTTTTGAGTTATTGGCAAATTGAAATTGTATTTCTTTTCGAGAAATGTGGGTGGCCCTGAAAAGGGCCTTTTTTCTTCATGGTGTAGGGGTGAGTTTAAGCAATCAATTTTAACTGCCTTAAGCCTTTGCCACGGCCAAGGCCTACTTCTGGACTGCGTAATGATGATGATGATAATGATTGGGTTGAAATCACTAAGGGTGGTATGGTAGGCTTAGTCACAGGGTTGACATGTTTGGCTCGGGAAGGTCGTATTCTCTTCGGTCGTGATAAAGAAGTCTGATACATTTGTTTCAGACTTCTTAACTCCGCTAAAATGTCCAACAGTACCGTGACCGTTTGATTTTCACCCTCTTGTTTCTTTGCTGCTACTTCTTCTTGCTGTTGTTGCTGTTGTTTTTTTCTTACCTCTTCTTCTTGTTGCTGTTGCTGTAGGAGAAAAGTCTGTTCCGCTTCCTTTTGTCGTTGTATAAATTTCTCCAATTCTTCTTTCTGTCTCTGTCTAAAATTCTCCACTTGCGGTAATGAAGAAAGTAACGAAGGTTCCGGAACAAATTCTTGCGAGGAGAGAAAATCCACAAAATCCCAATTCACCTCTTCTGAAAGTAAGTCCGGGTTCCCTTGGGCAGTCTCCCCTGCTGGTGCACCCCACTGGATCGTTTTCTGAGTTTCCGTCATGTTGAATCACTGTCGCATAGATTGACTGCACACAAGCGCTAGCGAATCTATATTGACTACGTGACGTCACAGACTGCTCTCTTCGGATTGGATGCGAGCTGACTGAATTCTGTAACGCGTGTTCGGATTGGTAAATGAACTCAATCCGTTTCAATCCTTCCTCCGCCTATAAATAAGCGCCGTTCAATGCATTGATTCACCTGTTCTCGTCGCTTCAAGATGTGGACTACAGTTGAGTCATCCACCCTTGTGTCTTCCATGATGTTTCGGACAGACTTGCTCATGTATGTCCGATCGAAGTGGACCGTTGTCCACAGGACAAACACCAGCCTGTGGATACGTAGGATCTACGTCGAAAGACAAGGATGCCTGAAAAGAGTGCTGATGTACGGACCAACAGTAAGACGCAGCCTAAGGACAAGAAGAAGACCAATGCGGTGCCATTTATGTTAATGAATACATTAACATAAAACTCAAAGGCCCTTTTCAGGGCCAGCCATATTTCTCGAAAAGAGATAGCCTTTCCATTGCCTACCCCTTTTTTAAAAAAATTTTTTTTTAAAATTTAAAAAAAAAAATCCCATGTTAAATTCCCCTTGTACGTAGAGTGACCCACGATTTATTCCCATGTTAAATTCCCCTTGTACGTAGATTGACCCACGATTTTTCGCCATGTTAAATTTCCATTGTACGTAGATTGACCCAGGGGTCCCTGTAATGCTAATTCCCATTGTACGTAGGGTGACCCCATTCACTACTATGGACACATATACTTAATGGACACATTTGGATACTTAATGGACACAGATTAATACTTAATGGACACAGATACTTAATGGACACAGTTAGATAGTCAGAGAGATACCTAATGGACACAGATACGTAATGGAAACAGAAACTTAATGGACACAGATAGATGCTTAATGTACACAGATATATACTTAATGGATACTGATATTTAATGGACACAGGTAGATACTTAATGGACACAGATACTTAATGGACACAGATAGATATTTAATGGACACAGATACTTAATGGACACAGATACTTAATGTACACAGATAGATATTTAATGGACACAGATACTTAATGGACACAGATACTTAATGGACACAGATAGATATTTAATGGACACAGATAATTAATAGGCACAGATACGTAATGGACTCAGATACTTAATGGACACATATACTTAATGGACACAGATACTTAATGGACACATACATATACTTAATTGACACAGATATTTAAGGGACACAGATAGATACTTAATGGACACAGATACTTAATGGACACAGATATGTACTTAATGGACACAAATACCTAATGTACACATATATATACTTAATGAACACATATACTTAATGGACACAGATACTTAATGGACACATATTAATACTTAATGGACACCGATACTTAATGGACACAGATACTTAATAGACACAGATACTAAATTGACACATATATTTAATGGACACATATACTTAATAGACACATACACTTAATGGACACAAATACTTAATGGACACATATAGATATTTGATGGACACATAAATATTTAATGGGCTCAGATAATTAATGGAAATATGCTTGTTTTCCGCTGTAGAAAACACTTATGACAATATTTAATACTTTCGAAAACGAAACAGTTAGTATGTTACACAGCTAATAAGGGACATTGAGTAGACTACTGGATATACATAAATGAAGATTAGTGTTGCCTTATCGAGCTCAAACTCCACACGATTTAAATGTCAAAGGTGATGTATGTGTTTTTGAATCTTGCAACTATAGGCAAACCATCCCCCCATCCCTTCTCTCTCTCTCTCTCTCTCTCTCTCTCTCTCTCTCATATACACACGAAACACAAAGATAGACGTTCACATTAACACAAAACACTCAGGTAAAAATGCTCTAATGCTACTTGGCTAAGTTAAAAGTCTTCATTAAGTTTACTTTTGATACCCTTAAACTTTACAAAACTATCACAGGGTACTAGTTTAGATTTAACTTTAGTATGACTTGTTGACTGACTGGAAAAGCTAAAACGATGTCTATCTTGGCTATAAGAGCGTAAACAATTGGTTTATACCAGATATTTGAGTCATACCTTTTATGTTAAAAACGAGGGCTGAGACTATCGGGTTAAATTTCACGCACTGCATCAATATTTCCTATTTGATAATCATTTGGGAGAGTTATATACATAAAGACATGGATAAAAATTAATGATTGATTTTGCCCGACAATTGAACGTCAAGGAAGCAATGGAGATCCATGTGACGGACGATCTTAAACAACACACAACATATTTATCCTTTTGCTTCAATCCCGAATTATTAAAACTCGTGCAGAAAATGGAAATAATCAACATAAAGGGAAAATAATTACTTTGACCGCTGCGGCAGTATGCATTGAGGTCGCTGATAGATGTGTTTTGCAGGTAGCTCCTCTGTGCGGTGTTTAAGTTAGCCAGGTACTCAGGACATAACACCATTTCGTGCAGTAAACAAATCATGGCACTTTGGATTGCAGGACTACATTTCAAAAAGATTAAAACAATTAAAGCATTATTGATCAATAATTTAAATATAGGCTTATTCATTGAACATCCGAAAATTAAAATTTGAGAAGTAGCATCATTTCGGATATATAGTCGTCTTTGCTGAGATATAGTCGTCTTTGCTGAGATATAGTCGTCTTTGATGAGATAGAAGAGAAAAGAGAAGAAAAGGTTAGGCTAATGTTTAACAAACATCCTAGATGTATTTGTTATATTACTCTTCATTTTCGGTATGTATGTATGTATGTATGTATGTACGTACGTACGAACGCATGCACGCAAGCTTGTATGTATATACGTACGTATTTATGTATGTATCATAAGATACTGCATCAGTAAGAACGCTTTCAATAGATGATGTTTAAACGTTAACAGTGTCAAAATTACCGAAGTTTGATAGGGGAAAAAAGCTCTTGAAACAAAACTCTAAGCTTTGGATATATCTGCTTAAAACGTTTTCTTTCCCTCAGGGGATGTGATCCATTTAACCCATGACATTGTTCATTCCTCTAATCTGAAACGGATGCATAGAAAAAACTATAATATTACCTTCTGAATTTAGAAATATGTCATCGTTCCTGGGTGAAATTCTAGCTTTCACGTTTAAAACCCCCAAGAATTATAATAGTGTCCTCTGGCAGAATTCCATCTTTTAATTCGTATTCTAAATTCTATATCGCAGTTGTGGTACTGACATTAAAAAGTACATACATCCAATCTGGGTATTGGTATTCTGAATTCCACCCGGCAGTCTGGTTATGGGTATTCTATATTGCACACTAGCGATATGGATCTTGGTATCCAAAATTCTAGCAGACAGTCTGGTTATGGGTATTCTATAGTTCACATTCGTAATATGGATATAGGTATCCTAAATTCAAGTAGACGGTCTAGTTATGGGTATTCTATAGTTCACAGTAGTAATATGGATATAGGTATCCTAAATTCAAGTAGACAGTCTGGTTATGGGTATTCTATAGTTCACATTAGTAATATGGATATAGGTATCCTAAATTCAAGTAGACAGCCTGGTTATGGGTATTCTATAGTTCACAGTAGTAATATGGATATAGGTATCCTAAATTCAAGTAGACAGTCTAGTTATGGGTATTATATAGTTCACATTAGTAATATGGATATAGGTATCCAAAATTCTAGCAGACAGTCTGGTTATGGGTATTCTATAGTTCACATTCGTAATATGGATATAGGTATCCAAAATTCTAGCAGACAGTCTGGTTATGGGTATTCTATAGTTCACATTCGTAATATGGATATAGGTATCCTAAATTCAAGTAGACAGTCTAGTTATGGGTATTCTATAGTTCACATTCGTAATATGGATATTGATATCCTAAATTCCAGCAGACAGTCTGGTTATGGGTATTCTATATTCCACGCTACCAATATGGATATTGGTATCCTGAATTCCATCAGGCTGCTTGTTTGTATCAGTCGGAGTAACCGCTCCGGTGGCCTCAGTGGTTAAAGCGTCGAACTCGGATAAAGGGAGTTAGCGGGTTCGAGCCCCGGTATAGTCATACCAAAGACATACAAATAGCACTAACAGCTGCCTCGCTAGGCGCTCAGCATTAAGAGATTAGTGTTAGGACTGGCCGGCTTGGTGTCAGAATAATATTTCTGGGTGGGACATAATGCTACATATCTGCGGCATGATGCCCCGGTGCCAGTCATCAATATAAACTGTCACACTGCATACATTGTAGAGATATGACTGAAAATCTGTTAAAGTTACGGTCACAATTAAAATCACAATCACACCAGCCATAGAATTGACATTATACTCAACCTGTCAGTCGGGGTAGTGTCATTAAATTGAACATGCCAGTCGGCGTATTGACATTTAGTTCAGCCTGCCTGTTGGGGTAGTAACATTAAATTCAACCCGTCAGCCATGATCGTATCATTACATTGAACCTGCCAGTCGGGATAATTACATTTAATGGAACCTCTCGGTCGGTGTAGTGACTTTAACTTGAACCTGCCAGTTGGATTGATGACATTGAACATATCAGTGGGGGTATGGATATGCTAAAGATGCACACTATAAGTAAGAGTTGGAAATATAAATGAAACACTACCTTGCTGGGAACTGGTATTCTAAATGATACCTGCTAGGCTGGGAACTATTATTCTAAATACAACCGGCCAGGCTGGGAAGTGGTATTATAAATGACACACGACATGCTAGAACCTAGTATTCTAAATGACACATTTCAGCCTGGTAACTGGTATTCTAAATGACACAAACTAGGCTAGGAACTGGTATTCTAAACGACACCTACCAGGCTGGGAACTGATATTCTAAATGACACCCGCCAGGCTGGGAACTGGTTTTCTAAATTACACATGCCAGGCTGGGAACTGGTATTCTAAACGACACCCGTCAGGCTGGGAACTGATATTGTAAACGACACCCGCCAGGCTGGGAACTGATATTCTAAATGACACCCGCCAGGCTGGGAACTGGTTTTCTAAACTACACATGCCAGGCTGGGAAATGATATTCTAAACGACACCTGCCAGGCTGGGAACTGGTATTCTAAACGACACCCGCCAGGCTGGGAACTGATATTGTAAACGACACCCGCCAGGCTGGGAACTGATATTGTAAACGACACCCGCCAGGCTGGGAACTGGTTTTCTAAATTACACATGCCAGGCTGGGAACTGGTATTCTAAACGACACCCGCCAGGCTGGGAACTGATATTGTAAACGACACCCGCCAGACTGGGAACTGGTTTTCTAAATTACACATGCCAGGCTGCGCAATGGTTTTCTAAACGTATTCTAAATAATACCCGACAGGTTGGGAATCGCTATCTAAACGACACCCGCCAGGCTGGAAACTGGTATTCTAAAAAACACTAGCCGGGCTTGGAACATGTATTCTAAAATACACCCGCCAGACTGGGAACTGGTATTCTATATGACACCTGCCAGTCTATTTATTTATTATGCTAAGTTCCATCTCCCAGCATAGCTATTGCTTTTAATTTCACCTGCCAGTATATGTATCGTGTTCTAAATTGCACGTGTCAATCTAGATATTGCTATTCCAATTCCCACCCGGCAAGCCGGATATTGGCATTATAATTCCCACCCGGCAAGTTGGGTATTGGCATTTTAATTCCCGCCCGGCAAGCTCGGTACTGGCATTCTAATTCCCAAACGGCAAGCTGGTTACTGGCATTCTAATTCCCACCCGGCAAGCTGGTTATTGGCATTCTAATTCCCACCTGCTAGCTGGTTATTGGCATTCTAAATTCCACCTTGGTAGATGGGTACTGTCATTCTAAATTCCAGCCAGCTATCTGGGTACCGACATTCTAATTCCCACCAGGCAAGCTGAGTACTGACATTCTAATTGCCACTCGGCTAGCTGGGTATTGGCATTCTAAATTCCACCTGGCTAGCTGGGTACTGGCATTCTAAATTCCAGCCAGCTAGCTGGGTTCTGACATTCTAAATTTCGCCCGGCTAGCTGGGTATTGACATTTATAAATTACATTTGCCACTCTTGGTATTGATATTACATTCCAACTGCGAGTCAGGAAATCTGCTTTCTAAATTCTACAATTCTAGTCTGGGTAATAGTATTTAAAAAATTCCGCCCGCCAGTCTTGGTATTAGCATTAAAACCCACCTGTCATCGTGAACATTGGTATTATACATTCCAGTTACCGGTTTAGTTATTGGTGTTCTACATTCCATTTACCAGTATGGGTACTGGTGTTTTACATTCCAGTTACCAGTATGCGTGTTGGTATTCTACATCCAGCAAACAGTCTGGGTATTGTGTTCGAAATTCCAGTTACCAGTCTGAGTATTGGTGTTCTAAATTCCAGTTGCCAGTCTGGGTATTTGTGTTCTAAATTCCACACTACCACTCCGATTATTAAACATGTGCTTCGACACACACCACTTATTTTTGTCGATAGGCATAAACAAGTGTATAGATACTATGGTAATCAAAATATTATGACGGGTTACATATCCGTTTCTATTCCTGTATACAGTACCACTGATCACTTGGTATTTTTGAAAAGCGTTAGCCTAATAGACATTATTACAAACATTTTGTTTGTATTTCTATCATTGGTGAAACAAATTTTGGAGTCTGTTTAATCTATTCAGATTCCGACCATGCAAAATGTTATTTTATTATGTATATTCTGGCCTTCATTATCTATACATTTTCCAAGCCGCATGCTTCATAAACTACATACCTACCGTCATACTATCATATATGAATGTCAACGCATAACTGAAGACACATATATACGTAACTACCTACACACATATATATATATATATATATATATATATATATATATATATATATATATATATATATATATATATATATATATATATATATATATTAAGTAATACACTATCGATAAACATATATGAATTAATTATTGAAAGTTTGTGGCATTTAAATTTTTTTTAATTTTTTTTTTGTTGTATTTTTACCTGCAATATTTATTGATCGTAGATTGAAAGTCAGAACTTGAACCGTCTCCAAATGAATTAGCAACAGTATTCAGACACGGTTCCAGTTTGGTTTTGTTACACTGCGAGAACACTTCACTCAAACCTGAAATGTAATTTGTTTTACGGTTAAGGTGAATAATATAAAGATGTTTTTGATGACACTTTACAGAACATAAAAGTAATGTGACTCATAATATGTAGGATATATCACAATATATAGAAGATATCTGTAACAAGATAACCGGGTGGGATATTTCGGATTAACAACAGAACACGTAATGACGACACATATATATGATTTAATGTGGCGATTTATATGAATAGTGGATTATGAAGATGTGTGCGTATTTATAATCCAAATATTGGATCTATTTAACAAAAAAAACGCACAGTTTCAAAGATGGAAAAAAATATACAAATAAATTAGTTCAGTAACCTTAAAACACAGAATAAATGATTTCACAAATGATTCAATAATGAAAAGATGAATATAGTTCACTCAAATAGTAAACAATGTAAGTCTTTACACATAGTAAAAAATGTATTCGCTCAGGTAGCGAAATTATGTCACTAAACAAGAACGGATATACAATCTATCCTTCCAGTCCTGAATAATACACTGGGTCTTACTAACCCAAAATTAGCATACAGCTAAAAATACATGCGTGGAGATGCACTCCGTCACCCGTGCACCATATCCTCTCCACAGCTCCTCTGAATCAATTTCACAACCAATATAGATTCCGGACCCTCGGAATACTATGATCACTTGAAATATTAGACCCTCCGGACCCCCTGGTCCTTTGACGGCTCTACAGCTGGGTCACCTTAGTCCCTCTGGACACTCCGGACGCTAGACATTAGACGCTCCGGCACCTTAAACGCTCCGGACACACGGACGTTTCTACCCTCTGACAACACCGGACACCCCGGATATTCCTACCATCAAAAACTCACTCACTCACTCACTCACTCAGCCCTACAGCTGGAGTTGTGCGAATCCTTTTAGCAGGCCGCTTGCTGACAAAACCATTAGTATTGTAAAGGTCCTTTACATGTAGTAACGTATTTATACCTTTAGAATTTTCGTTATTCTTTATCAAAGGCACCTTGCACGTGTGGCACAGGACGAATCGTACTCACGATTTCGAAATACATAGACCATATTATAATCACCCTCGGGTATCGTTGTACAGAGAAAAAGAAACGAAACTGAGTACATGTATTTAATTAACAACATTTACACCATTCCGTGACAATATCACAATATATAGGAAATATCGCAATATATAGGATATATCATAATATGTAGGAGCTATCACAATATATAGAACATATCTTCCGTCGACGAAAGCAATGTTTGCATCCTAATTTATTATTTTCCAATGGTACAGTTGATATTGGTATGTCAAATTATCCTTGATGACAAAATGGTTTATAATAGTCCCCTGGCATATCATTTATTCTTGGAAGCCACGACAGCGAAATCTTCATATAAAATCAAATATAATATGCAAGATTTGACACCCTAATAATTTTAAGTGTATAAGGACAATTGATAGGGTTTGTAAACTAATTTTCACAAATAGATGCAGCTGTTGATTGTGATGTTGACGATGAATCGTTGCCAATTCTTCACAGGCTTGTGTATACATTAGATTGCATAATGTATTGCCTTACGTATTATTATTATTATTATTATTATTATGTTATGACTCAATAGTGTGGCATTAGTAACTGAAAAGAACGAAAACCAACAAAGTTAGTAAAATTCAACAAAATAACATACAGTATTGTGAATTAAATCTCAAATATTCCTAAAGATTCTCTCAAAAGTCCAAATGTCGATTGCGAAATAAATTCCAGTGGCGTTTAAAATATATTTCAATATTGAATGTGCCTGTAACTCGAACGAGCTAATGCATCACAAAAATATAATCTGATACATTCTTGAATGAATTCACACTAATTCCAAAATAATCCTTTAGTCCAAAATTGTTCTTGCTCACTTTATAGTCCCAATGGATAATGTATGCATAAATAAACCGAAATGAAAAGTGAACACAGTTATAAGACTGGTTTCACTTCAGATTTTAAGGTGAGAATGATTAACTTTGAAGTAAACACAATTTATATAAAAGGATGCGTATCAATAGCAAAACCCGGATGGAGGTCGTCCTCCCGTGTAAAAGATTATAATATTGCCTACAAGATCAGGAATTTCCGAGTGAACATATAATGTCCTGAGCTCAGATACAAGTAAACACTTTAACTTCCATTAATAATGATCTGAATATTTAATATACAATCATAAGGAATTATTAGCTATGTATTATGTTGTTTACAATATAAATGTCACTAGTAAGGTAGACCCTCTATTTCGGACAAAAGACAGTTACAAAATACAGATATGCGATACATAATCACGGAGAAAAGTAAAACAAAACAATATACATAGTAAATATATATGACAATGATCATCAATATTATTGTTATTGTTGTTGTTATATATATTATTATAACAATATTATTATTTAAGTCGTTGCAATCATCAAAATCGATGGATATATGTCCAAAACGGGCGTCCATTGCATATTCTGCGCAATTTTTATGTAAAATCTTGGATTAAATAAATACATTAGCGTGTGTATCCCATACTTTAAAGCATATGGTACGGTTTTATGACAGGACTATAATAATTTCGATTGATATTAAACCAATAATGTCCAAGCCATAGTCATTTTCATTATACCATTTCCACTATTTGGTAATGATGATGAATACGTAGTGTACTCTATACAGGCCATTAGAATTATCTCTGATTACCTTTGGTATCTATAAGGGTTTCTTGAATCCATAAAAGCCTGGGGGAGCTGGCACCATCCTCTTCCCCGGAAGCAACTAGCAGGCTGCGGTGCAGCCAGAAAAAAGTGGCACATGCACAGTTGTGCGCACGCCACTATAATTAAACTCAACAACAAGAAAGCCAACAAACCTCTCTAAGCTGAACGTGCTGCATTTAGTTACCGTTCATTCCTATTCGAAAGCCACAGGAATTAACACTCATACACCAACATAAAATGAACAGTTTAGGGTACATGCAATGTACGTTTTAAGAGCCTATGATAAAATAAGTAACCCGAGAAAAAAAAAATAAAAGTAATAACCTTGTAAAATTTAACAAAATTATTTATTTCCCGAGAAAACAAAGTGAAATTCAGAAGAAAAAATAAATTTTGTTATTGCGAATAATACCCAAAATAATCCTAGAATTACGTAAGTAGTAAAGGGGGACACCCTACGTACAATGGGAATTAGCATTACAGGGACCCCTGGGACACTCTACGTACAATGGAAATTTAACATGGAGAAAAATCGTGTGACACTCTACGTACAAGGGGAATTTAGCATGGCGAAAAAATCGTGGGACACTCTACGTACAAGGGGAATTGAACATGGGATTTTTTTTTTAAAAGTTTTTTAAATTTAAATTTAAATTTAAATTTAAAAAAGGGTAGGCAATGGAAAGGCTATCTCTTTTCGAGAAATATGGCTGGCCCTGAAAAGGGCCTTTGGGTTTATGTTAATGTATTCATTAACATAAAGGGCACCGCATTGGTCTTCTTCTTGTCCTTAGGCTGCGTCTCACTGTTGGCCCGTAAATCAACACTCTTTTCAGGCATCCTTGTCTTTCAACGTAGATCCTACGTATCCACAGGCTGGTGTTTGTCCTGTGGACAACGGTCCACTTGAATCGGACATACATGAGCAAGTCTGTCGGAAACATCATGGAAGACACAAGGGTGGATGACTCAACTGTGGTCCACATCTTGAAGCGACGAGAACAGGTGAATCAATGCAGTGAACTGCGCTTATTTATAGGCAGATGTAGGATTGAAACGGATTGAGTTCATTCACCAATCCGAACACGCGTTACAAAATTCAGTCAGCCCGCATCCAATCCGAAGAGAGTAGTCTGTGACGTCTGTTGGTCTATATAGATTCGCTAGCGCTTGTGTGCAGTCAATCTATGCGACAGTGATTCAACATGACGGAAACTCAGAAAACGATCCATTGGGGTGCACCAACAGGGGAGACCGCCCAAGGGAACCCGGTCTTACTTTCAGAAGAGGTGAATTGGGATTTTGTGGATTTTCTCTCCTCGCAAGAATTTGTTCCGGAACCTTCGTTACCTTCTTCATTACCGCAAGTGGAGAATTTTAGACAGAGACAGAAAGAAGAATTGGAGAAATTTATACAACGACAAAAGGAAGCGGAACAAGCTTTTCCCCTACAGCAACAGCAGCAAGAAGAAGAGGTAAGAAAAAAAACAACAGCAAGAAGAAGTAGCAGCAAAGAAACAAGAGGGTGAAAATCAAACGGTCACGGTACTGTTTGACATTTTAGCGGAGTTAAGAAGTCTGAAACAAATGTATCAGACTTCTTTATTACGACCGAAGAGAATACGACCTTCCCGAGCTAAACACGTCAACCCTGTGACTAAGCCTACCGTACCACCCTTAGTGATTTCAACCCAATCATTATCATCATCAACATTACGCAGTCCAGAAGTATTCCTTGGCCGTGGCAAAGGCTTAAGGCAGTTAAAGTTGATTGCTTAAACTCACCCCTACACCATAAAGAAAAAAAAGGCCCTTTTCAGGGCCACCCACATTTCTCGAAAAGAAATACAATTTCAATTTGCCAGTAACTCAATAAAAAATAACCCACCCATTTTACCCTTATAGTACGTGTCTTTTTGTATGAGTGCGTGAGTGTAGCTTCTTATTTTAAAATCACAACTCGAAGACACTTACCTTATATCATTAATTTATTCTTTTCTCCATTGTTACAATCCAATTCACAATTCACATCATAACACTTTAATTAAAAGTTCATTGACTTCTTCTGTCTCCTTGTTTAGTCTCTCTGTTTTTTAAATTTCTTTTCCTCATTTTCTTCCCTTCTTCTTTTCTTCTTCTCCTGTTTCTTTGCCTCTTCTAAATAGAATTGTCTTCTTTCTTCCTCTTCTTCCTCTGAAGAATCCCTCTCTTCTTCCTCTGAAGAATCCCTCTCTTCTTCTGAAGAATTCCTCTTTTCTTCTGACTCCTCTTGTTTCTTTTTTGGGCAATCTGGAGACCAATGTCCTTTTTCTTTACAATAATAACAGGTATCTTGACTTTTGTCTTTTTTAGCCCCTGTTTTTTTTTCTTTTTTGACGGTCTGGACACTCTGAAGACCAATGCCCTTTCTTCTGACAGATATAGCAAGTATCTTGACTTTTATCTCGAAAGGAAGGAGAGTAGTCCGTCGGCTGGTCTGAAGAGAATTTTCTAATGACCCCTCGCAAAGCTCTGACGAAACGTTCCATCTGGGTAGTCTCTTCCATCGTTGTGTTCGGCTTGAGAGTGAAATGAATAGTGAAAGAACAAGACACACACCCTTTTATATACGCTGGTTAGCCATGACTATAAATTAGTCTATGGTGTTTAAACTTGAGTCATTTGACGTTTTGCACTCAAGATGAAACGATCCCATTCATTCGAGAAGAAAGAAGAAGAAAGTAAGAGGCAGAAACGTGATCTATCGCCTCGTACCAGGGCTGAAATCTTGGCACAAATTCATGCCAGTGATTTTGAAGAGGACATGAGTGAACCAGAATTTGAAACCTCTAAACCAAGTTCGTCACCCTTAGTCAACCCTGACAAAATACTATTCCATTCGAGAGACGGAAAAGCGCTCCTCTAGAAAATTTAGAACCACGGCTTACACCTACACGGTGAAGTTTAAAGATTTCAAGGCCGACGTACCCTTGGAGAAAGCAGAAGGGTTTATCACCGAGATGTGGGATTCTTTGCTCACCGCACTCAAGCGACAATGTCAACCCAAAGAAGACGATCGCTTGACACTATCCATAGATCACGACGGTTTGAAATCCCCTGTTTGGATCGAGTTTAGCAGACCCGCAGAACTGACCCCTTCCAAAATCATGGACAAGATTCAACACGTACAACAATCTAATGACCAGTTTGACATCACCGATGGTAAAGCCACACTGAAAATGGCCCACGTCTCTCTTCCTCAAGGGACTGGACGCAAAAAGATGTTATTGGTGGACGACCTTCGCAACACCAAAACAAGTCTCGTCCGAATTAACAACCCTCAGGACCAGATGTGTTTAGCTCGAGCCATCGTGGTGGGACGAACCTATGCCAACAAGAACGACACGGTAGAATGGAAAAGAACCTGGAACACTATTCAACGTTCCGATCGAGCCAAACAACGAAACGAAGCAGAACTCCTGTTACAACAAGCCGGACTGTCCAAAGACACACCCTGTGGCATTCCTGAGATGCAAAAATTGCAAGATGCCCTAGCTCCACGCTACACCTTGAAAGTGCACCCTCAAGAAATGCGAGGGTCTCTGTTGTTTCGAGGCCAAGATTTTAAGGACGGAAAATACATTCACGTTTATCATCACGATGAACATTTCGATACCATTACCAGTATCACTGGATTCCTGCGATACGGTTATTATTGTGAGAAATGTGATTATGGTTATAACAATCGAGAGCAACACAAGCATTGTGGATGGAAATGCCCAGGATGTTTGGCCTCTCCACCCTGTCTGAGCGAAGAACCAGTGCCTTGTTCGACTTGTCAGCGCACGTTTGTCAGTCCTACCTGTTACCAACAACATCTGAAGACGCAAGGTTCACAGAAGAAATGTGCTTGTCAACTGCTGAGATTGTGCCCTACGTGTGAACAAGTCATACGTACCAGTAAGGTCAAGACACACGTATGTCGAGGAAAGAAAAAATGTCACATTTGTCACCACATCGTGGACTTGGAACACCAATGCTACGTGCAAAAATACCAACCCCCACCAGAGAAAGAGGACGGTCACAAGAATAAAGGCAATTTCATCTTTTTCGATTTCGAATGCATGCAAGAGACCGGCATTCACATTCCTAATTTCTGCGTGGCTCATCGAGCGTGCGAGAAGTGCATTCAAGAACCTATCTTCAGTCATTGCCCTCACTGCAGCAAGATTCCTGGAGGGCGTGAAAAAATCTTTCGGGGACCGAACACGTTAGCCGATTTTGCCCAATGGGTCTTAGACCCCATCGACAAGACGTGGAGCCAAGAGGACATCGAACGTTACGGAGATTGTCATCGCCATGCCACGGTGATGGCTCACAATTTCTCCGGATACGATGGACAGTTTCTTTTGAGATACTATACGGAACAAGGCACCGAGCGTCCTAAAGTGACTTTGAACGGAGCCAAAATCATTTTCATGCAAGTGGGACAAGTACAGTTTAAAGATTCGATGAGCTATTTGGCCATGCCTTTGAGTCGAATGCCTAAAACGTTTGGAATGACAGAAATGGCTAAAGGGTACTTTCCACACTTTTTCAATACGGAAGCCAATCAACACGCCGTTCTACCCCATTTACCTGAGGCTCACTATTACGACCCCGACAACATGCGTACCGAACAACGAGAAGCTTTCTACGCTTGGTACCAGGCTCACGCCTCGGACCCTTTCGACTTTCAGGAAGAAATGCTAAAGTATTGTCGTTCCGACGTGGACATTTTACGGCGTTGCTGTGGAAAATTTCGAGAACTGTTCATGGAACACGGAGGGGTCGATCCTTTGAAAGAAGCTTGCACCATTGCCAAAGCGTGTTCCTTAGTGTATCGACAACGATTCATGCCTGAAAACACCGTGCCTGTCATCAGTCCTGAAACGACCCACTATGTCAAACGTCAATACTCGGTCAAAGCCCTACGTTGGTTACATTACTTGTGCGACAAGGAAGACAAGTGGATTCAGCATGCCCGCAACGGAGGGGGCGAGAAGACCATCGGAACGTATTCGGTCGATGGCTGGGACTTAGAAAACCCCAAGATCGTGTACGAGTTTAACGGCTGCTTATTTCACGGATGTCCCGTCTGTTACCCTGACCGTGACACTAAAAATCAGTTTTTACAACGGACCATGGAAGACTTGTACCAGGCCACTTGTCAGCGACGCCTAAAGTTAGAACAGCAAGGATACCAAGTGGTGGAAATGTGGGAACACGAGTACGATCACCGTATGAAAACCGATCCCGAGTTTAAACGCCTCGTGGAAAGTTACCAGTTCATGGACCCGCTGAACCCGAGGGCTAGTTTGTACGGAGGAAGGACCAATGCCACCTGTTTGCTGTACCAAGCCGACGAAGAGAAAGGAGAAGAAATGAAATACTTGGACGTGTGTTCGCTGTATCCCTACGTGTGCAAATATTGTCGCTTTCCTGTAGGGCACCCGCAATTGCTGACGGAACACATCTAATTGAAAAACATTTGACAATACGAAGGCTTGATCAAGTGCAAAGTTTTGCCTCCCACGAACCTATACCATCCCGTCTTACCTCACCATTGTCAAGGCAAACTGATGTTTCCCTTGTGCCGTACTTGTGCCGAAACGTGCAACCAAGATCAGCCTTGTCAGCACACCCAGGAAGAACGGGCCTTGAAGGGAACCTGGGTCAGCGTAGAATTGTTCAAAGCTATGGACATGGGATACCAACTGTTAGAAGTGTACGAAATTTGCCACTTTCCCAAGACACAACAATACCACGAGGGTGACCCTACTCAGAAAGGCATTTTCGCAGACAACGTGGATGCCTTTTTGAAACTGAAGCAAGAAGCCAGCGGCTATCCTTCCTGGTGTCACACTCCCGAAGACCAAATAAAATTCATAGAGAAATACTACGAACAAGAAGGCATCACTTTAGACCACATCGAGAAAAACGAAGGCAGGCGATCGTTTGCCAAAGTGATGTTAAATTGCTTGTGGGGTAAAATAGCACAACGACCGTGTTTACCCAAGACGGAATATTTGACAGAACCTTCCCGCTACTTTCAGATGATTCACGACAAAACCATATACATGAAACACGTGGACGTCGTTCGAGAGGATTTGATCTTGGTCAATTACGAAGAAGATCTGGACTTTGTGCAAGACGACCCTTTTGGAAATGTCATCATTGCGGCTTACGTGACAGCTCATGCTCGCTTAAAATTGTACGAAGCTTTAGAACTGTTAGAAGAACGCGTCCTGTACTTTGACACGGACAGTTGCATTTACATCCATCACCCGATTCAACATCACCCTGACATGGAAGGAGACCGTTTAGGAGCCTGGACAGACGAGCATCCCGACGACAAGATTCTAAGTTTCGTCAGTGGCGGTCCCAAAAATTACGGCTACGAATACCGTGACAAACAAGGAGAAGTGCACACGACGTGCAAAGTGAAAGAACTGACTCTGAATCATCGTACCAGTCGAGTGGTCAACTTTGGGGTATTGAAAGAAGCCTTGCAATCGGGAGAGGATGCAAACTTTAAAGTGACCACCTATCAACCGAACAAGATTGTACGTTTACCCACTCACCACATCGTCAGTCGACCCTTGGAAAAAGTCTATCAAATCGTGTACCAGAAGCGAGTGCGACTTCCCAATCATTTCACCTTACCGTATGGACACGTTGGTATAAAACATTGGTTGTAAGAGGATAGTCACCTGCTAGAAGGATGACTTCGCCACAGCAAGAATCGAGTGAGAAACCCGATGAGAACTCCAAGTTCAAACCCTACCATTTTCCAGTCTTCTTACCTGACTATTGTGATTGTGCCCGTCGATTGGACACGTTTCAGAAATGGCCTACGGATAGGGAAGGATTACCTTCTTCGCATGTTTTAGCTAGAACAGGATTTGTCTACTTGGGACCTGAGTCAGGATTGGGATACGAGGTACAGTGTTTCGTTTGCGGACTGAAGTTACGAATGGATCTATGTATCTATAAAGATTCAGCTATTCTGGAGCATACTCGATGGTCTCCGCATTGCCCTTACATTTCTATGGCCTTTCCAACCATCACACTACGGTACAATGTTGACGGTACCTTAGAGACGGTACCTTCCAGAACAGGACATAAGAAACGTAAAAAAGGAAAGATGTACAAGCTGGAGACTGCATTGCGACTAGTATAAAAAGGGGCTATGGTCAAGATCGTTAGTTCATTGTGACTACCAAGACCGAGCGAACAAGATGAATACTTTGAAAGAGACATCGTTCCAGTTTGGGGATTGTAAAAAAGTTGTATCTTCCTCTAGTGTGACTAATATTGGATGGATAAGACCCATGCATTGCGACGGAAAATGTCCGGAAGGAAACTGCGATTGTCCATGTGGTTACCATTGTAATTGCGTAACGGAGTTTGCAGACGAGTGCGATTGTGAGCCTTGCGATGGGTACGATGCTGTACGTTGTGACCTGAGCGATGCGGTAAAGCATCATGGGAACTTTACTGTCCCTACCCCTATCATGGAAAGTGATGCTGTGCGTGTCAAACCTGAGGGATGCGAAAGTGATGCCGCTCGTCCTCTTGGACATTTTACTGGGTTTCGTTTTAAAGGGGAATGTTCACCTTCACGTCTGCCCCCATACGGATGTCATCCAGCCTTGAGCAAACTCCTGCCCATGTCACTCAACCCTCATCGTAACGAACCTGTGAAAAACGAATATTCGTTTCCTGTGTGTTTGTCGGAATACTACGACTTTGAAAATCGTCTTCAATCGTTCAAAGGAAAATGGCCTAAGTATCTGGGAGGACCGACCCCCGATGAATTAGCCAGAGCCGGATTTTTCTACTTGGGCGAAGGAGATAAAGTCAAGTGCTTCAGTTGCGGTGTGTCACTTCACCACTGGGAACCGCAAGGTTCGGCCTACGTAGAACATGCTCGATGGTCACCGAATTGTCATTACTTACCCTTAGTGGGACCGAGACATTGAAGTAACTTACCATGTCGTTGACGAAGAAGAAACCAGATTGGGTAGGAGTCAAATGTTGGGCATCACCGAGACCAGTATTTAAACTTCATTTCAAAAACGATATTGAATCATTACCTAAAGAACTGCAAGAGAAGATTTACAAGGAAGTTTGGCAGGGGTTTGCCAGAGTGAAATCTCAATGGGTCACTGTAGAACTTTTGTGTCGAGAAATTCATAAGAGGAAAGTGAAAAGAGTCAACCAGTGTGTTAGATTTCTTTGGGTCAAGGGTGCATTCCTCCTATTGTATCGCTTTAGACCGTTTACATCAAAAGAGTTCAGTGACATTCTTGGACGTTACCCTGAATGGCAGTGGTCAGAAATTACTCACTATGTGGATTACTTTTGTGAATTGTACGGACTGACCTATTCATGAATACTTTACAAGAGAACATTCGTGCTTTGCCTGTGGAGTTGAGAGAAAGGATTTACCGAGAGCTGGTCAAAATACAAGTGAAACGTAAAGAACAATTGCATCCGTTACGTCACCGGTGTTTGAACCACTGGTACCTGAATGCTATACAAGGACTGATTGAGTTGAAACTGTTCCATTGGACAGACATTGACCAACAACCTCCTGGTTATAAAAAGGAATGGTTTGGTATTGACGATTCTATCTACTACATTGTAAACGTACTGCATCGAATTCCAAAGGAAGAGTTAACGAATTACCAACATCTTTCACGCAATGTCAACTTGGTGAAAGAGGAAACTTCTGAACGAATTGCAATGTGTAGATTAGTGGTGAAACGATTTAGATTCGACAATGAATTAAAACCATGTTTGTGCAAACAGTACATTTCTTGTGTCAGACCAAAGAGGATTTAGTATGACCTATTCATGGATACTTTGCTAGAGAACATTCGTGCCTTGCCTGTGGAATTGAGAGAATGCATTTACCGAGAGATGGTCAAAATACAAGTCAAACGTAAAGAACAATTGCATCCGATACGTCACCAGATCTTTAACCACTGGTACCTGAATGGTATAAGAGAACTGATTCGTCAGAAATTCTTTCAATGGTCAGACATTGTTCAAAACTTTGAGGTCGCTAATGATCGACATGTTCATGATTATGGTTACTTCGAGATTCACCTAGTGCAACGCATTGAGGAAGACAAGTTAAAGGATTACAAACATATTTTACGTGGAATCTACTTAGAGGAAGAGGAAACACCTAAACGAACTCTGACGTTTCGGTTACAGTATGCAAGATTTAGATTCCCTACTGAAGAACGTAGATCTCTAGCTAGAAAGTATGTGTATTGCATCCGAAAAAAAGAGAATATAAAAACAGGCTGCCATGCCACGGTTTATGTCACATGTCATCCAACAGATTCCGTGGAAGGTACTCAATGACCATATTCAAACCGTGGATCATTACCATCAATTATTACAAGAACTGTATCCATTCAATTTGGGACGACAAGTGGTGTGTGTCTTAGTGACTTGTTTTCTGGGATTTCGTTTACCAGCCGATTCTTTGTGGACTCTTTACGATCAATACTTACCACCTCAATGGCCTTAAATGGTCACGAAAAGCTCCTTTTGCTCAAAGCCTTGCGTTTTCATCTGGATACTTCTCGACCTCAACAGGAAAAAAAGATTCGTCAACTTTTAGCTACCCAAGACGTGTATTACGATGTGTGTGTAGCTTGTGACTTACATCCCCATTGGACAGATGTCCGTGCCTGGAAAGAATGGGGTTTTGAGGCTTGGACCCAAGAAGTGGCCCAGTATGCACGAGAGTTATTCAAGGAAAAAGTTACTTTTCAACCCGTGTTAGTGACGGTGCCAGAAGAACCCGTCACCCAGGACAGGACTGTCGTGGACAGACCTGAAAGACCCTTTCGGGAGGACACTTGTGTGACCTTACCCCCTACTATAGAACTGGTTAGAACATTACTCAAAACATGTGGTTGTTGTACAGACACTTGTGTTTATTCCACGTTCATGGTTATCATGTGCCTTTTATCCTTGTACTTAAGCCTTTGGCTTTTATGTATTTTTGTCTTTCGTATTCATGTTTGAAAAAAAACATTCAATAAACGTGCTCTGAAAAAGTATATAAACTCTTGTCTTGTTTGTTTTTTCGTGTCACAAGTGACATTTCTCACACCATGGCTACCTCTGCTGTCTCTGCTCCCTCTTCCTCTACTGTCAAAGTCATCGACGAACACTTAGATCGTGCCAGTTGGGAGGCTTTGTATCTTCGCCATCCCTTTAACATGCTCATTGCTGGACCTAGCGGTTCAGGCAAAACCGAATTCGTCAAACGTTTGATCGAACATAAACATCATTTGATCGATCGGCCACCTCAACGGATCGTGTGGTGTTACAAAGACTGGCAATCGGCGTACAACCTCTTGCGAGAAAGTCAAGGCGATTCCATCGTGTTTGTGGAAGGCATTCCTAAAGAAGACGACGGCATCGTCTCTGACTCCCGTCAAACCCATTTGGTCATTTTCGACGACATGTTAGGAGAAGACGAAGAAGAAATTAAACTGTGGTTCACGCGCAAAGGGCATCACCGTAATGCCAGTGTCGTTTACATCACCCAAAATTTGTTTCAACAAAGTAAAGCCCATCGCACCATCAGTCTCAATGCGCATTACGTGGTCTTGTTTAAAAGCCCTCGAGATAAATCGCAAGTGCAAGTCTTAGCCAAACAGTTAGGAACGCCTTGGCTGACTCAGGCGTACGACGATGCCACTCAAACGCCACACGCCTATTTACTCGTCGATTTGAAACCTACGACTCCCGAGGATTTGCGATTTCGTACCCACTTGTTTCACCACTGGTGCCAAGACGGAGGGCCTGTCCTGTACACGTCTCCGTCCTCGATTTCATTTCACTCCCCATAAAAAATCTATAAAAAACCTCAGACCCTTTTCGTCTGTCTCACACAGTGTGAACATGACGTCCCTTCAGTCGCATCTTCCCGTCAAATTGATTCGTGCCTTGTATGGCATCAGTCGAGAAAAAGATCCACAAACACGAGCTCGTGTCTTAGAAGCTAGTCTCAAAGAAGTCTTACCATGGTTCACGGTGACGGCACGTCAATTACTCCAAGGAATCATTCAGATTCCTCATCAAACCAAACGCTTTTTTGATCTAAGCAAAGTCGCTTTGGTCCAACTGGCCGATCTCCCCATCGACACTCAAACCAAAAAAACAAATCATTTTGAAACCTGGAGGGAGCGGTACTCTAGGAGGGGTCATCATTCGCTCACTCTTAAGATGGGATCCTAATGCCCCCAAAGTTATCCCCAAGACAAAAGTCCAACGAAGCCCCAAGAAGAAAAAGAAAAAGACCAGGTCCCCAAGGAGAACTTCTCCAGTGGCAGGACCCTCCTCTGACGAGACACCACCACCCCGGAAAAAGAAAAGAAGCCCCCAGAAAAAGAAACAGAGAAAAAGTCCCCAGAAAAAGAAAAGTCCACAGAAGAAAACTAGTCGCAAGAGAGGCACTTCGGCCAGGAAGCAACCTTACACTCGCAAGCCACGATCTGCCACGGCAGTGACTGCGTCTCCGGCATCCTCACGTTTATCCACTTCTCCGTTGATGACAGCAGGAACTGAAGAGTACTTGGAGACGTTGATCACACCAAGAACTTCTCCGTTAATGACCCCCAAAAGAACTTCCCCAGTGGCAGGACCCTCCAATTTAGTGGCAGTGGCTGCTGCTCACAAAGTACCTTCTCCCAAAATCAAAGTGCATGAAAGATCGGGCATGTTACAAAGTTTACTGTATTTGTCCATGCAAGAACTGGCTCGATTTAGTCCGTTGCGTACCCCTGCACGACGTGTCATGCCTGTCCTCAAGCTGATACGACGTAAAGACAATCAGTGGCGACGCGTTCCAGTATAAAAAAGACCTGTGACCAAGTAGGGTATCAGTGTTTTTTGGTGCTCCTGAAGACTCAAAGATGTCACCCTCCAGAAAACCCCAAGGAAAGGAAAGGAAAGGACTGCCACCACGTTTAGCCAAACATGGGGACATGTTATCTGTCCTGTCCAAAGCTTCTCCACCCCTACGAAAAAATCTCATTCAAACGGCCTCCAAAGAGGTCATCGATACCGTGTGCGAATGTTGTTTGAACGTTTTGAAAGGTACGATCCCTTTGTCCAAACACCAGAAACAATGCTTAAGCAAACATCGTCACGTTCTTCGCCAAATGGTTCGAAAGAAAATTCCCATTCGTCAAAAAAAGAAGATGTTGGTCCAACGTGGAGGCATTTTGCCTCTCTTGTTAAGCCCCATACTGAAAGGAGTCTTGGGAACCATGTTGGGAGGACTGGTGGGAGCAAGATAAAAAGGCCCTCGGAAGTCCCAAGATCTCAGAATCGACCCCTGACAACCCCATGGAAGGACGAAAACTAGCTTTAGTGCCTTACAAACGATGGATGGAATACCATCGGTGGCAAGAACAACGCACCCCTCATTTACCTCCCAATCCCAATTTGAGCGAGATGTCCCAGTTACAACACGAATTGCAGTCCTTGATGGCTCGCCAAGATTTGTCCGAAACAGAAAAATCGCAAAAGTATGGTCAACTCTTGCAACGACTGCAACTCTTTCACCAGAAAGCTTTAGACGAAACAGCTCTACCCACTCTGAAAGATTTTAAGACCTTGATGAAAAGTCCAGCACCATCACCAGTACCAGTACCAGTACCACCACTACCAGTGACCAAGACAGAAAAGGAGAAGAAGAAGAAGAAGGGTTTCAAACTCCACCAGAAAAAGTACGCAAGTTAACAACACCACCTACCTCCAGAATTGGATGGATTAAAAAGATGATGGCCACCCCTTCTTCATCACAAGAGAAAAAGAAAGTGAAGACAGAAGTGAAGACAGAAGTGAAACAAGAACCGATATACCCCGCTCAGACATCCTCCTCCTCTTCGACACCTATTGCCGGTCGCACACGCAAAGCATTGCAATCCAAGAAAATACCCCAAGAGAAAAAGAGTAGCATCCTCCAAGAGTGGGTGCCTTATTAACACACCAACCAACACAAAAAAAATGGAAAAAGTCTTAGCCAGCATTTACTACGATCCCTCGCATCCTGCAGGTTACGCAGGAGTTCAAAAATTGTATCGTGCTGCCAAAACTCGACTAAAAAGTCTCCGTTTACCTCAAGTGCAACGATGGTTACAAGAACAAACTACCTACACTTTACACAAACCCATTCGACGCAAGTTTGCCAGAAGTCGCACCCGAGTGGAAGGCATCGATCATCAATGGCAAGCCGATTTAGCCGATGTCTCTCATTTGGCCAGCTACAATCGCGGCTACAAATATTTCTTTTGTGTCATCGACGTCTTTTCCAAATTTGCCTGGGTCGTGCCCTTGACTTCCAAATCGAGCAGCGAGTTTGTGCGAGCCCTGCAACGAGTGTTGAAACAAAGCGGTCATCACCCTCTTCGATGGCAAACGGACAAAGGCACCGAATTTCTGAACCAAGCTTTCCAAAAAGAATTAAAGAAACGTGACATTCATTTTTTTACCACCGAGAATCCCGAAACCAAAGCCAGCATCGTGGAACGTTTTCAACGCACTTTGAAAGAACGCATGTGGAAATATTTTACGCATCACCACACTCTGAAGTACATCGACATCTTACCGCACCTGGTGCAAGCGTACAACCAATCTTACCATCGAAGCATCGGACGTGCCCCGCAAGACGTGACTCCCGACAACGAAGTGTTTGTGTTTGAGCGCCTGTTCGGTACGTCCCCGACGAGGTCTGTCCCCAAGAAAAGTGGAGAGTTGACCGTAGGAGATTGGGTGCGCATTGGCAAAACCAAACGCACTTTCGACAAAGGTTACTTACCTAACTGGACGACCGAATTGTTTCGCGTCACTGGACGAGTGCATGGCCGTCATCCTGCCGTCTATAAATTGGAAGACATGAACGGAGAAGTGCTCAAAGGAACGTTTTATTTGCCCGAGTTACAACGTGTCACCAAAAAAGAAGACGACGTGTACGACATCGAAAGCATTCTCGAACGCAGAACCCGTAAAGTGGGCAAACGACGTGTCAAAGAAGTCAAAGTACGTTGGAAAGGATATCCACCCAGTTTCGATTCTTGGATCGACGCTTCGCAAGTCATCGACTATAAAAAGAAGTGACCATCATGCCCTTTCACACATCAGACGCAGCTACGTCGACCACTCCTTCTTCACCCAGTTCTTCTGTGCAAGATTTACAAAAACAACCCTTGTGGGTGTGGTGTGGAGAACGTGTGCCTAAAACGCAAATCGTCTTTTTCTGCCAAATCTTCGTGGTGTATTGTGTCATCGGGGCAGCCATTGCCAATTTGAGTTTGCAACAAGGAGACAAACAATTGTGGACCATTTTATTGAGCAGTTGCATCGGTTACCTGCTTCCCAATCCCTCCCTGAAATTCTCCTCGAACGGGAACCTTGTGTCCAGTGCCAGTGTCAGTCACCACTCCAACCACAATCACAACCAGAACCCCATTTTGGACGGAGACACGCCTCTGACGTCCAGTAACCCCTCGGACAGCCACAGAACTCTGGAATTATGAGTCACGAAAACCAATTTTACTTAACCTTACCCAGTGACAGTTCCATGGATGTGTTTCCCCACAACACGTTGTGCTGTTACACGGCTAAATTGCCTCAGGCCATCCCGTTAGATCACGAAGCCTATTGGGAAGTGGCTTTAGTGGAAATGATTCACCCTACACAAATCAAAAACATCACCGAAAAGCAAAACACTTTTGACGTCGAAATCCTGAACTAACAATTACAATTACAAAACTACATGAATGACATCGGGTTTTCAGGGGACACAAAACCAGCCAGCAATCCACCCATCAAAATGTACACCTTGAAAATTCCACCAGGGTTTTATTTTAGTGGCCAACATTTGGTGGACACTATTGCGGACTGGTTCGAGTCAGCCTTTGGCAAAGCCCTGAACAGAATAAAAAAAGTGTCACCCTGGAGTACCATAAAGTGGCTCGTCGCTTACTGATGAAATTTCAGGATACTGAACTGTTGTCCTTCAGGTTCAATGGTAGTTTGTTTGAAATTTTGGGTGGATATCCAACAATGGTCGCAAACAATATGAGCCCCAAGATCAACAGTAATATGGATTTTTACAAAGCTTTTGGAAAACCGGTAGAACTGAACCAAGGACTGAATTTGATGTTTGTGTATTCCGATGTGGTGGAGTGCAACGTGGTGGGACACACCTCTGTGCCGTTACTGCGTGTCATTCCTTTCAAAGTGGATAGTACCACGACCAGTGACCAGGAAGGTGGGAACACTTACCACGTCCACCGCGAATTTGTACATCCTCATTATTTACCCGTCAACAAGTCGTATTTGGACACGGTCAACATTGCTATAAAAGGAGATTTGGGACAAAATATTCCATTCACCAAAGGAAACGTCACGGTGAAACTCCATTTTCGAAAACGGTTCTCTCACGATTCGTAAGTAAGTCATGTATCCAGTGTACCGAGGGGTTGCTTGACAGCGAGGACACGGTTTAGGAGACATGTTAAAATCGGCCTTTCGTTCGGTGGCCCCGGTGTTGAAACCGATGGTGACACGCGGATTGCACGCCTTGAAAGATGCGGCACTGACGCAAGGCAAAGAATTTCTCCAAAATGTCATCATCGACAAACAAAACCCTAAAGAAGCCTTCACGAGGGCAGGCAAAAATGTCTTGCTGCAAACGGGCAAAGACATTTTAGGCCGACGAGACACACCTATAAATGCCCTGCACGCTACCGAGTCAGGCATTCAGCAAGGACAAGGCAGAAAGAGACGACGCAGAAAACACCCTTTCACCAGACTTCAAGCTAGAAAGGCCAAGAAAAGAAGAACCGTTCGAGACTTAGACGTTTTCGATTATTGAGAAAGAACAGAACAAAAAATGATGCACCGAGAGTCTTGCGCCTGTTCCAAGACGGAGCTGGATCTGTTTGCCATGCCCCCCACCATGATGACCATGCAAGAATCCCAATGGGTGGAATTTCATCCCGTTTCCTCATTGACCGACTCCGCTCCCATCGAGTTTGAAATCAAAGGACAGCCCGAAGATTACATCGATCTGAATAGCAGTTACTTGTACTTGAAAGTCCAAGTTCAAGATAAGACTGGACAGGCTATAGACACTGAGCCGGTAGCTCCCATCAACAATTTCATGCATTCCTTGTTCAGTGGAGTGGACTTGTACTTGAATAACAAACTAGTCAGCAGCAGCATGGATACTTACCCTTATCGTGCCTACCTGGAAAATCTCTTGACGTACGGAATAGACGCCAAGAACACCCATCTTAATACCTGTGTGGTATGGGAAGCTGACGAAGCTAACGAGTTTGAAACATTCGAAATTGATACAAAGGATAAAACTAAATCATACAATGAGGGATTTACAGAACGAAGAAACAAAATCATGGGAACCAACAAAAGTTTAGAACTGATGGATCGTTTGCATTTGGACATGTGGTTGCAAGAAAAGTATTTGCTGAACGGGGTAAATGTTCGCTTGAGACTGAATCGGAGCAGTACCGCTTTCCATTTGCTGGCTGATACTGACGATAATTACAAAACCAAAATCCAAGAAGCCAGACTCTACGTACGCCGTGTGGAAGTGTTACCTAAAGTGGGAAACGACATCAGTCAGACGTTGAGCAGAACGACCGCCAAGTATCCGATCCGACGTGTGGAAGTGAAAACCTTCACCATTCCTAAGGGACAGCGATCCATGATCGAAGATCATCTGTTTCAAGGACAGTTACCCAAACGTTTAATCGTTGGTACGGTCGAGAATACAGCCTTCAACGGAGCTATCGATAAAAATCCTTTCCACTTTCAACACTTTGACGTGTCCAAGATCGAAGTCAGTCGCGACGGCAAGACCTTGTGTACCCGACCTTTCGAACCCGACTTTGCCCAGAAGAATTGCTTGAGATCGTACTTGTCCTTGTACGAAGCTACCGGTCAGTTAGGAACCAACACCAGTCACGGCATTACGTACGAGGATTATGCAGGAAGTTATGCTTTGTGGGCTTTCGATTTCACTCCAAACCAAGGCAGCGACGAGGGACATTTCCACCCTATAAAATCTGGCCAGATTCGTGTGGAACTTCAGTTTGCAAAGCCTCTGCCAGAGACAGTGAACGTCATCCTGTATGCCGAATTCGATAATACCATAGAAATCAACAGTTTGAGAGAAGTCATCCTAGATTACTAGAAACCATGGAAGACTGTTATCCCTCTTTACCTAGTGGAGAAACTTTGGACATGAAATGTGAGGAGACCGTAGAAAAAGAAGAAGAAGTGATCATGATGAAGTCGAGATGGCCAGAACAAGAAGCCCATTTAGTCTCCTGTTTTGCCAAACACTTGGTCGAAAAAATGACGGAATTGATCAAGAAAAATTGCTATGGATGTCAAAACGATCATCCCAGTCAAATTCAACACGATAAATGCCTGATGTTGAGTCAAGAAGAAAAATTGGACGAGTATCTGGACGAAGCTTGGAGTCTCATCTCGAACAAAGACGTGTTGCACCAGTGGTATAAAGACTTGCGTGAACATTCTTGTCCACCATTAACCACTCAAGAGATCCATCGTATCGAAGCTCTCCTGAATCAGAGTGAGGAAACAGAACGAATAACCGTTTATTCGTCAGACATTTTCAAGCAAAAAGTCAGGATCGAATTGACGACTTATTATTACCTGTGAAGAAAAAAACACACACACAAATCAATGGATACCTGGGAACTTTATTACCTTTTGAACCACAGTTCGTATACGGCTTCTTGGAATCCTGTCGTCTGTGCTAAAGATGAACTTCCTCATCGCAAACCTAAAGACCATCAAGGTTACGTGATCAACACGGACGACAGTCATCTCCCAGGAACTCACTGGGTAGCCGTCTACTTTCCTCAAGAAGGATGTGTGGAATATTTCGATTCGTACGGATTGCCTCCTTTGGAAGACGATATCATCGACTTTATGAGAAGAAATGCTCAAACCACCCGATTCAATAATGTGAAATTACAAGGCACAGATTCCTTGGTGTGTGGACAGTACTGTGTGTATTTTCTGCATCATCGCAGCCTGGGCTATTCCTTAGAACATTTAGTGACTCATTTTGATCCTCGTTCTTCTACTAGAAACGATGTGAAAGTAGATCGATGGTTTTGTGACCAGTATGCTTATCTTTTGTCTCAAGCTAGGAAACGTAGTGTCCATCAATGGCCTAATGATTTCCAACAGTGGAAATCACAATTTCATTCACAACGTTGTCAGCCCTGTTTAAAGTAGATTGTCAATTGAGAAAAAATTGTTTGATGTTATATTGTTGGATTATTGTTAAAAAATGTTAGAGTTGTTGTTGGTTAGTGTTAAGTGAATTTTGAATAAAAGATGTTGTGTTTTGAAAAAAAATGCCTTTGTCTTTTGTTTAGCTATAAGAATGTTGGATTGATGCTCTTTCATTTCTTACTATCCCTCTCATGACACTCATTGAACGTTGCGGCTCGAAAACCGTGTGGGGGATGTTTTCCTTCACGTCCGCGCTTTGACTTTAAGAACCGGGGGTTGTTTCCAGTCTAACCATCCATTGTCGACTCATCCTCCTAAGAAGATGTGCTCCAAACTAGTTAAGCTCAACGAAGCCTACGTGAATTTGCATAGGGTCAGACACAGTCTGATACCGAATCCAGAAGAAATAGAGAATGTGAGAATGTTAAAAATCACTGAAGACCTGATAGAAGAGCTCTTCAGAGAAGAAATGAACAGGGAAAAAGAAGAATGGACAGAGAAGTACAGACTTCAGAGACAGCAGCAACAGCAGCAACAACAACAGCAGCAGCAACCTGAAGCTGACAGAGGCTTTGTCGATTGTAGTATCGACACCAAAGAGTTCTTCTTCTCTTTCCGAAGAAGCAGACCTATCGCCAGAAAGTCTATCCTCAGAGGACATCGCATTCTTAGAAACTAAAAAAGAATGCCATAGCAAACAAAAAAACAGCCCTTTTCAGTCAAAGATGCGTGTGTGGCGCCAGGCCTGGAAGGTGCAACCATTAGATAGGTGCATCTGGAGTTCAAAAACAGCCCTTTTAAGGGCTACCCAATACTCTAGAAAAGAAATAACTATTAATTTGCCAATGTGTGTAGGTAGAGTAGTGTGAATATAAACACTAACTCTTTTTTCATTGTGTGAGGGTATGTGTTGGTGTGTTAGTGTTTATAAGAGCTCAGGTATGTTTGTGTGAATAGTAGATTATGGGTTTATGTATTGTTTCTTAGCGTATGTGAAGAGTATAGTTAGGGTTTTATTATATGAAATGAGAAAGTAGGGGGATGTTTTCCTTCACGTCCGCGCGTTGTTGGGTCATGATCTAGGTAAGATCAATTTTATGTTTTAGGGGGATGTTTTCCTTCATGTACGCGCTTTCAGTATAAAACTAACAGTGTTGGTCATTGGAGCCCATTCTACGGAATAAACAAACAAGAAGATGCCAGCAGCTTCAGCTTTATACAACGATCTTATGGGAAGTTGGTATTGGATGGTGGATGGATTGACTGTAGTAGAAAGGGTTGAACAGGAATGGAGGTATGCAGTGACAAAAGACTTCGTCTCAAGACAAGTAACCAGCCTACACTTATCCGTAAATATTGTAAAAGAAATGATAGAGGATGAGGAGAAGAGAATCAGAGGTTTAATTAACCCACCGTATGTGAAAGTGGGTAAGTTAAAAGAAGCAATAGATCATGTGACGAGTGCAAGGTGCTTTCTAGAAGACATTGCAGAATGGACAGATTGGTGTTTCGCGAAGTGGGGGTTAGAAAAACTTAAGAAAGCTGAAGAACTAATGAGGAATGTGCTGACCGAAGAGGTCAAGAAGATCAAAGAAAAGTGGTCAAAGGAAAGAAAAGAAGAAGAAAATAGAAAAAAAAAGGAAGAACTAGAAAAACTGAACACAAACTGGATGAAAATCCAAGAGAAGTTCAGGGCCATGGGCCACCCGGACTGGATGCCGGAAACAGAAAAGAAGAAACAGAAAGGAATGATGGACAAAATAAGAGGTTGGTGGAAAAAGTTAAGAAGTTAAAAGAAGAAAAAACCCAAAGGCCCTTTTCAGGGCCAGCCATATTTCTCGAAAAGAGATAGCCTTTCCATTGCCTACCCCTTTTTTTTAAAAAAAAATCCCATGTTCAATTCCCCTTGTACGTAGAGTGTCCCACGATTTTTCGCCATGTTAAATTCCCCTTGTACGTAGAGTGTCCCACGATTTTTCTCCATGTTAAATTTCCATTGTACGTAGAGTGTCCCAGGGGTCCCTGTAATGCTAATTCCCATTGTACGTAGGATGTTCCCCCTTTACTACTTACGTACACAGGTTCTACTAATTTAAAATGCTAAATACAATTTAATAGAAGTGCAATGAAATCCAAAGCTGAATGTGTCCATTGATGTGTTGTAACCTGTATGCTGCTGATGAATCAACCGTTTGTTGAATCAAAGTTTTATAATTTCAGGATTTCACAATTAGCTTTGTCTAAAGTAACTATTACCTGATGGAAAATAAGCTTCTGGAATGATTCTGATGTTTACAAAATATGAATGTTAGATATAATTAGAAACCTATTTTTTAAAATTACAACACAGAACATTGACTATGTCAGGTACACCAGGTACATTATAATAACCTAGACACAGACCCAACAAGACATATTTACTTCTATTCATAATGATCCTGATATTAACCCCATACACACAGAGAAAAAATCGATTCAGGTCAACAAAACTAAACTTGATTTTGGACAAGGTTAAATCCATCGTACAAAGTTACATTGGAAAAGCGAGTGATGAAATAAACAAAAATGAAAACAAATCATTAAACAATGCAAGCATCAATAGTAATATTAGTCTCTAAGCCCTTAACGTGTCCGTGAAAAACAATCATTTGACAACAAGTGACTCCTGAAATCCTTTGTAGAAACTTTAAAATAAAAACATACTAACATAGAATATTCCAGATTAAAAACATAACTGGTCCTTTCATCTTCGACTGATCCTTGCTTTATTCAAAATAGACGGGAACCAGACAGATCAAGACTTGAATAACCTGCATATAAAAAAGTAAAATGAGAATATTCCATGCAGAATGATATATATGTTGTGAGAGAGTGAGAGAGCGAAATAATTATATATATATATATATATATATATATATATATATATATATATATACACACACACACATACATGCACCTGACAGAACGCAGAACGGAATGTGCTATTCTTCGATTCACATAGAAGAATGCTTGATAATAGTAGGCAGAACAGTTTGGAGGGCGAACAGACCAATGTTATATCTTCATTCGAAGGCTTCTACGAAAAAATCATTTGTGAAAGCCTCTATTTCTAATAAAAAAGGCTTCTTTAGGGTATTAAATTTGTCTTAGCATACATATGAGACCCACACTAGGACAGTCGCCCTCCACGCTGCTATAGTGGGGATTAATTTAAAATATTTTATCAACGCCGATACGATATCGTGATCGTGGGTCATGCAAATGAATCATTATAAATCCATGTGGAGTTAACTGAGCATGACTAAATAAATTTCTAAATTAAATACTATCCATGTCTCCAGAACACCAAGTTTGATGAATATTCCTCAACGTGTGCGTGTCAACTCCGTTAAAAACAGCCAAAATATTACAATTATCTCTAATTATCTTTGATATCTGCGTATATGGTTGAGTTACATAAATAACGTCGGTATTTTTATGTCTTCCACGAGAAAATATTTTTGCAGGATTCGATTGTTTGTCTAACATTATGTCGTTGTACCCGACTAAATTATTAATACTTCCATCAAAATCATCAACTGATGGTGCATCATTTATATCGGTGATAAATTCAATAATATCATCATGATTTTCATTTAATAGTCGCGCATTCTCATTAAAATCTTTTAATACTTCATAACATCGCTGATCATCAACTGATGGTGCTAGTAAATATAATTTATCCCATTTTAGCCACCTCATTATCAAATTAAGCGGGAACTGCGTTTTTCCACTACCAGATAGACCTATTATTATCAATCTAACATAATTTGGCAATGCCGCGTGATGTTTAACCGGTTCCTGTTTTTTGTGGCGGAAAAATCAATTACATTCATAATATAATTATATTTATGGATTTATATTGTGTAAAATGTCGTGCGCGTACTCCAACAATAGGCCTAACTACGGTTGTAACAGATCGGCCGCGACAGGTACATGTGCGAAATGTGGCACAAAGAAATTCAGATTTATTTCATCTGGACAACGGGCAAGGCCGGCCAAAATAAAATCAATTTAAAAAAAGGAAGAAAAGGGTGGTGATGTTGCAGTACAGTTAATAAAATTTCCTGGTGCTCCCTGGGCTAAGTATCCTGGAAAAAAACATCTTCCAGGATATAATTATTGCGGCCCAGGAACCCGACTCGATCTTAGACTTGATGACCACGATAGACCAAAATTAAATGAAGATCCCGTAAACGCCATAGACAGAGCATGCTATGTTCATGATATTGCTTATCGAAGCAACGATCTACAACAAAGGCATCTCGCGGATGTAAAATTGATTCATACATTAAATTTTATTCCTAATAAATCTATCTGAGAAAGATTAGCTAGTTGGTTAATTAATACCGCAATGAAAAGTAAATTAGCCTTAGGTGCTGGTAATTAATATTATAGAATCGATTTATTATTCTCCGGCTGGATTTTGGAAAGGTAAAGCGGCAATTAGTAAACTTGCCAAAGCCGCTCGAGTAAAGTTTCCAATTGCAGCAGCGTGGTTATCCAAACAAGCAGTATGGCAAATTTATCTTCCGCCGCCTAAACGAATTGAACATGCACATTTTGACGTTAGTGTCCCTAATGAAGTTCATCAAGCTGATATTATGTTTTTGCAGCACGATATTATTGGTCTAAAGACCTACAAATATGTCCTTACCGTAGTTGATATTGCAAGTAGACACAAAGAAGCAGAACCGCTAGCAACTAAAACAGCCGTTGACGTCGCTGATGCATTTAATAAAATTTATCAGCGAGGATCTTTAAGATGGCCAAATTTACTTCAAGTTGATCCTGGCAGAGAGTTTTTAGGTGCGGTATCAGTTTTAATGAAACAAAATAACGTCAGAATACGGCGAGGACATACTGGAATTCATCGAGATCAGGCAATTGTTGAGCGATTTAATAAAGCACTAGCTGAGCGGTTATTCGGATATCAGTATGCAAGGGAATTTATTCAGGATTGAAGATCATATGAATGGGTCGAGAGATTACCAAATGTAATATTAGCGACAAATAGCGAAATAGCACGAACAATAAATATGAGACCGGCCATCGCAATTACAAAATCAATTATACCAATACGAAGACGCGATTTTTCAACACAACCAGTTCTAGGCAGTATCATCGTGATATATTTATATAAACCAGGCGAGGCTGAGGGTGGCAGAAAAAGAGCTTTAGATCCCATTTGGAGTATTACAACACCAAATATCCACCGTGACAAGGTCATCTGGAAGACCAGCAATTTACATTCTTGACTCACTTGCTCCTCAACGTGGATTTACTCGTGAAGAACTACAAATAGTTTCCGCGGACACCCAGTTGCCGCCTAAATCGCTCCGATAATACGTCTACTACACTCCAAACACGCTAACGTGACATTTTCTCGTCTATGACCGCAATTATTATTTTCTTCTGTACACGGTAAATTGTCTCGAATCAATGTTCTGATATTTCCATAACATTACGCAATTACAAATCGCGCAGTTATTATTCTGCTATTGTTTCAACGACATAACAAACTCAACATCTAGGACAAATTCGTATTTATTTTCTTTATCATATTGTTTATAGCTGGATAATTTTTTCGTTATTACATCGTCGCAGGTTTCATCGTTAATTATCAACGAATCTAAAATAATTCGCCTTAATTGAGATATTTTTCTAACCCTAAATACAGCTAAATAAACTAAATTCGACCATTCTATGCGATCATCAACAATCCAAACAATTATATCAGAAATAGTTAATCCCTGAGATGAATGTATTGTCATTGCATATCCTAGCGTCCACGGAGATTTTTCCATATTTAACGCTTCTTTGACGAGTTCAATATCAACGGCGACAATATCATTTAACACAAAGTTCTTTTATCCTTGTCCTGGTACGTCAACGTCAATATTTTGTCGTCGCGTATCTGCTGGTCGATAACATAGCGGTACCATTAATAATGGAAATATTTCTCGTTGTTATTGAAATAATTCTCGTTGAAGAGTATCACGGACTATTTTTCTACTAGCAACTATCAAATCATTTGGTCTCCACGCAGATAAAAAGTTCTTCATGGATGTTTCTGAAATTATTTGGCGCATAATCGTACACTGAATGTTATTTAGATGTAATCGAATTAATTTCTTAAATTCACTTAATTTTGCATCAATCGATCTATAATCGGTATCAACTTCTTCGTAATAATCAACAAAATTCTTCAGCCAGTCATGTGGAGATGTTCCATAAATTGGACTTGGTTGGCCATGATCACCACACATTATTACGGCAGTATTTTTCAACAATAACCAATCAAGAAAAGCTTTTAATACCTCCAACGAAACAGTACAAATTTCATCCCAAATAATAATTTTATTAATATATTTTTCCTCCGTTCGCGAAGAAGTCCACACCCCACAACTGTATTTAAAAAAACTATAATAAGTACACGAATGAACTCCTCACTGCTTCATTTCTTTCTTTAGTCTGTGTGTCGGCGTTAACACAATTACGTCAGAATTTCTAAATAATTCAATAGCTCGCGTTTCTTTAACTGAATCACCTGGTCCATTTACGTAGACTGTTTTATATCGCGATATTATATCCTACACGGACGGCAACCAGGAAATTTCTGATATTTCACCGCGATAATATTCATCTTTGACTGCAACATCAGCTGATCCACAATAATCAAGAATATTTTCATTTGTAATTCTCCATGTGCCCCATGAACCGTCGCCGGTTAATTTCGATACCGTCGCTGAATGTTTTTCATCAATATAAAATGCATCTGTAGCTACCCTAACTACGTGTTTGAGAAATTTATTTATCATCGAAAGTAAATTTATGCTTACATACGCGAGCATCGATGGTCTTAAATGAGTATACTGCGGAGACTCTCCGTTAACGTAGCTGACAGCGGTACCCAATTTTACTCCGTCAGCGAGGTACATATTTTCTCGATTACAAAATATATTCCTCGCTGCGGTATCAGCAGTTATAAAATCTAATTCAGCATCATCCATGATTAATCTAGAATGATTTCGTTGATGATCGTATGCACCGCCTTGAGTAAATTTACCAATTATTTTTCTACCTAAATCTTTTGCTGTTTTTTCGTCATGATCCATTGGCAACCAAACTGATGTTTGTTTTTTATACGATATAATTGCTTCACTAACTATCAACGACGTTAACAGCGCTGAATAGAGCATATATCGCAACAGCCCCGTATGAACCAAAAGTCGCTCTGAAAAATGTTTACCAAACCAAACATAGCAGATTTTATGAAGATTTTTAGCAACTTCAAATGATACTACACGAGCGAATCCGGTTATGGGAAAATCTGGCAACGAACCATTAATTGATACTCGTGTCATTTCGCTGCTAGGATGTCCAAATTGAGCAAAATATTTGGCACACTCGCCTAATCCTAGGAAACTTCCAGAATAACATGCAACCATGTCAACGGATATCATGATCGTGTAATTGTATTTAGTATTCCATAATCCGCCGTGTCCGTATTCGACACAACTCATCTGAACATCTTTGAGAAATTCACTTCGCGTCGGTTTGCAAAGATTTTTTTCCCTAGCAGCGTGAGCAGCAACTGATGGAACAGTAAAACAATTAATTAATAACTGTTCAGAATTTATTGAATTTTTTTTTCTAGTTCTTTCATTTCTTTATGCAATGATTAATTTATGTATAATTCACCGCTAGGTCTTACAAATTGATGATATTTATCCTCGTAGCTCCTAAATAGCCACACTGACACTGGATAGGATTTACTTATTTTGCGAATAAAATCAAACATATCTGAGGAATAAAATTTAACAACACGATCTCGTGGAAATATCGTTACCGCGGACGTCCACGCATGTGCATTATGATCCATTATTATAATTGGTGCTCCTCAAGATTTATAAGCTGATTCATATAAAATTTCTCCCGATAGCGTCTTCACTGTTATTGGAAACTTTAATATACTTGGAAACATAGCAACGTCTTTTCTTGATGCACCCGCAGTGACTGATTTCGCCCACATAGGTTTTTTCGCTAGCCCTCAATCGGTTAAACCACATCCGCGTTTTGTATTTTTTGGATGTTCTATTACTCGCGCAGCTACATAATTTATTCCCGAAGATAATTTCATCAAGGCGAGATTTTTAACATCTGGTTTATTATTTAGCAGATAAATTCCATACACAACTGCAGCCACAGGATAAGCTCGAACATAATATGGTTTATCTATGTCCGTTAACAACCCTGGCCTGGAATTAGTGGATAAAACAGCAGTTGTTTTTTTCCAACCAATCACAGGATCACCTTTATCTCGAATAATCCAGACCTCATTGTATGCCATTTGTGCGATAAATTTTATTCCAAAGATAAATTTTCCGTCGCGATGATTAGCGCCAATATATTCGATTATTTTTCTCGCTCGTTCATCGCTCATGGTGTTATCGATACCGCTGGTTTTCCACGTTGACCACACATGAACTGCTCCATCATCGTAAAACTCCTTCTTAGCTTTATCAACGTTAGCTATATCTTGTTCAACTTCATCGAGGTCAAATAAATTCATGTTATATTTTAGACAAATATCTAAATAATGATGAATCAATGCAAATGGTTAATGGTCGGGTCGTTGACTTGTTGCAATAAATCATGCAGAAGTGAATTCTGCGGAGAACATTTACAATCTATTTGTAGGGGTGGTTTAGGAACAACTAGATATATAAAATGTGACATTGGAATACGAGGATAAACTCGTCTGTGTGTAAATTGTGACGCAAAACGTTACCGAGATCTTAAAAGACATCATGACAAAAATTATTGCCAGTGACAACGCCATCAAGTGCGAGGAGGATTATCTAGATAGGTTTCCAAGCAAATCTTGATTTAGACAAATAATAATTACTATATGAGTGAGATATTCACGAAGCATCGAATCATTGATAACTATGAAGCATCTTGCAGCGGTGTTGTTAGACATTGCAGATTGAAAAAACCACTGTGTAATATTATTAATACTGGTAACTTAATGTTTAAAATTGGGGGCAAGAAAATTTGTCTTAATCATCGTTTTGTATACGAGTCTTTTAACGGACCAATCAAAGATGGTCTTGTAGTTGGTCTTATTGATGGAGATAAATAATTCTATATCAAATCTTCAAGCGATTACGCAGTGATTTGCACGAGGAAATGCTGGTAAATATAATAAAGGCGCTAAAGCCGTTAAATGCATAAATTTAGAGACCAATGAATAAATGATATTTCAATCAATGCGTTCTGCTGGTAAATATTTTGGTATTAATCATATTTCAGTACGATATGTTGCAGAAAAAATACAAAAATCATCATTTTCATATAAATTTGGAGAATGGATCAAATTTCCTATATTCCTCTGATACTTGATGATAACTAAAATCATTTTAGAAACATCAAATTATTTATATATATTTTTGGCTTTTAGAAACATGATATTTAGTATAACGAATGACAAAAATATCAACGATGTAATTTATGCCATCAAAGAATTAAAAGATGAAAAGAAATATCAGACGAGCTATCTACAGAAAAGATCATCGTTGATTTTGAAATATTAGCACGAAACAAACTCGAGGGTAGATATGTTCTACCAGCCAAATATAAACTTTTAAAGAAAATTGAATTAGCGATGTGTCAGTCGTTAGCTACCGTAGGTGAAGCACAAATAAAAGATTTTGCTGCGTTATCTAGGGCAATTGAGAAAATCAGATCAGAATTATCTGAAGAATATGAAGCAAAAAAAAAAAAAAATAATTAATACTCGCGTAAGGCAACTAAAAAATTAGTAAATGACGAAAAGTAAATTTATTTGTTATTTACTGAAATTATTTGTTTTTGTTACTGTTTTTTAGTGAAATTATTTGTTTTTATACTGTTTTTTAAACTGTTTTTACTGAAATTTCAAGTAAATACCCCATCAGAAATAAAGAATCGAACAAATTTGTAATTTTGACTACTAAATACCCCATCATAAATTAAAAATCGAACATATTTATAATTCTGACTACCAAATACCCCACCAGATATTAAAAATCGAACAAATTTATGATTTTGAATATCAAATACCCTATCAAAATTAACAAAATTAGTAAAATAAATATTTCAGTAAAATAAATATTATGTAAAAAATAAATATTTCAGTAAAATAAATATGATATAAAAGTAAATTATTCTGTAAAATCGTGCAAATTGCTCAATTTTGATTAGTAAATACCCCATCGAAATTACAAAATCGAACAAATTTATAATTTTGAGTAGCAAATGCCCTATCAGAATTACAAAATTGTACAGTTTGCTTGATTTTGACTAGTAAATACCCTATAAAATAGTGAGAATTAAATAAAAGTTATTTTGTTAATATTTACTATTTTTTATCTACTTTTATATATATTTTTTTTAGAGAATCTTAAGATCTTACTAGTAAATTAATAATTAATGTTTCGTTTCTATGATCTAATAAATTTCCAGACTGATCCGTTAATCTGAAATTAATACTCGATAATAAACTATTATGACATCGCAGATAAACTGGATTAATTGGTTCTTGTACGACTAAAAATCCAGGTGGTTCTTTTGGCGAAAATGAATAAAGAATAAATCCCTGCCGAACATGATCTGATATTGTCGCGTCGGCGCTGTAGCTGTTTTCGACGACGTCACGTCTGAGATTAACTGCGACAATATTTGTTATATTTACTATTTCCGGTGAAATATGTCGTCCATGCCCAGACGGATTATTATCATATCTGAGTATATTTGTCGCAGGTATTGATTTTCTCCACGCGGCTAATAACTCAGAAAATAACTCATCGATGGCGTCACTGACAGATTTTCTTAATTCGGGTGCATTATAACCGGAAAATTTATAATCTGTCAGTGACGCTTCTGTCAGCGAATACGCGGTTAAATATTTTTGTTTATTTGCTGATTTTTCATCAATTATTGCCTGAATTAGTCGCTGGTTAATATATTCCATATCGGATGCGAGCTGGTTTAATAATTCTACACGTTTAATTACCTCATCGCATGAACCTGATACATTACAAATACACTCCTGAAAATACTGCCGTAGTCGATGTAGTTGTTTTTTATGTTCTTCATTAATTTCTCTGAAAAATATAATAATTTGATTTAGAAAAACAGATGAACTATCCCAAAATCCATAAGCTCTCTCACCACCATAAAAATTCCACGATAAATTGTCTTTATCAAAGATAAAAAATTCACTGAGTTTAGTATAATTTTTCATATTAAGTAAACTATCTTTGTAATCTGGATCAAATTCATGATATGATTGCCCGTCTGTGGTATAATCAGTTTTTTAGGTTCTGGTGGATGAGGTGGTGCTGATGGTTGAATTTCAGGCCAGCCTACAACGGTTCTAATTGAACTTGCATAAATATCTACGGCATAATTAGGTGAGCCTACCTCAATGACCGAAGTTAACGTTGGTTCGTGAGCGGATATTTTTATTTCAGATTCCTCTCCGGTTATATTTTTTATTCTACGTGATAACTCTTCATTAATTTATTTGACTTGATAACTACCTTTTGGTAATCCAACAACGTTCCAGTCAGGACTGCCGTCGGTTTTGTTTTTATTAGCAAAAACAAACGAATTATTTGATAATAATCCACCAAACGATTTTGATCTAATGTTGGGCCAGCTGTGATAAACTCGCAATTGTGCCAGCGTGATCTCGTCAATCGAAATTGCAATTGGAAAATAAATACAATATTCTGGTTTAGTCGAACTTGCCGAGATCATCGTGGTTCTGCGATGAATTGTGTTTGTAGCAATCTGTTGAAGTAATTCCAACATTATTAATATCTGTAGCTTTAATATCGGATTGATTATACATTTTTATCATCAGCGAGAACTCAAAATCGGATATATTTCCGTCATTGAGACTCTCCGACAACAGCGAAGATAATTTTGAATATGCGATTGTTGCCGCGTATACTTTAATCACATACTCGGACAATATCTCATTTGTGCAGAACATATTTTGTTTTAGCAATAATATTAAGGACACCTGCGACCGCTTTTGCCGCGGAGAAAGAAATTGTTACAGCAATCGGTGCCATCATTGTTAACACGGATAATATCATTCCAGTTCCAGCAACGGCGGCTGATACCGAATAAACAATCACGTCAACGATAACTAGTCGTCGTCGATATTTTTTTTATTTTTGCCGTGTACGTGTCTATGATATTTTTCAGCGACGACTGCCACTCGAGTGCTTGATTGTACCTGTACTGGGATGCATCGTTGGTGCTCATTTTATTTTACTAGTAAATAATTGAGGTGACTCAGATATAAATTCCATGCACCATTAAAATGATGTCGGTTTTGTTGTTCTGTCAGTTTCTAACGTAAATATTTCTTCGACTTCGTATTTTAATAAAACGGTCAGAAATCCGAGAAACCTATCGCTGGGACGTCTCCAGTCGTATTCTTCAGTAATTATTCTGAATCTTACTGAGGAAAAAACGTATAATCTGTACACGCCAGTAACTAATGCGGTGTATTTGAGGGTATTATTTTCTGGTGTCCACGTTGATGATCCCGTTGATGTTGTAAATACGATATTGTTGACCTGTGATGAGGTTATTTCTGCTGGAATCTTAATAAGGCCAGGTTTTTTTTTCTCGATAATTCCATCTCTTTTAATAATAGTTTTCTGGAGGCTAGTAAAATCACCCACTTGAGTGTCGTACTCGGTCCGTCGAATTATATCATTTAAGTTGATATTACTCGTTTTTAATTTTTCATGTTGATCTTGAAAAATAACAACCTCGTCAGGATCTATTCCTGACAGCGATAAAAGATTATTAACGTCGTCCTTTGTTGCGTACTTCGACAAATACACGTCAATGAGTTTTTTTAAAATGTTTGTAATAGCAGGGATCTTCCGTAAATATCAACCATTATTTGTAAGTGATTGATTTAATTTATCAGAAGTGTACTTGTGAACGACTTTATGATATGGTTTAGTTAATGCTGATATTGCATCAATGACATTAATTGCTTCACGGCCACATATTGGCGAATCAGTGTTTGTGTTCATAACGTCGAATACCAAATTGGAGCGTTTGATTGTCTTGCATAATTTAGAAATTCACGTGGCGGCCCTAACCCGTACGAGTCAAAGTAAATAATTTCACGTGGATTAATCGCGTAAGCAACCCAGTGTATGCCAGGACCAATACTGTCATCGAGATTTATAATTCCCGTTTCATTGCGATTTGGTTGTTCCGGTAACTGATATCGCATAAATACACCTCTGAAGAATTTTATTTTTAATTTCTTTAGCGGCGTCGGTTAAATCAAAATTTGACATTGGGACAATATTTAGCGGACCTTTGGGTACCACTACGGAGGTGATCCTGGTAGTCGAAGGCCTTTTCCGTACCAGTATGGGGGTGTTCCTGGTAATCTTAGGCCGAGTCCTTTTTTTTACCGTATTTTCCTCCTGTTATTTTTTTCTGATATTTTACTACTAGAGTATCCAGCAGCACCTAACGCAGCCGCTTTTTCTATCATTGGTAACGCAGCTGATAATAACGCTGGTAACGCAGCGAGAAGTGGAAAGAAACCACCTACTTTAATCATATCTTTGACGGCGCTCGGGGAAAGATCAATTTGAACCCCAGTATTTGATGATGTAGCTTTAGTAAAATGTTTATGTTGAGTTTTAGTCAACGACAGTTTATTTGGACCACCGCTGACAATTTGATTGTGTTTTAATGTTAATTTTACTCCACAAAATTTTGTTGTATTTTATTGGAGTTTTTTCACCTGACCCGGAGTCAGGGTCACACTAACATGATCGTATGGCGTTATAATAAAAGTGATTGATTTAAATTAATCTCACATTTTTTCCCACCGGAGCATCAATATTTTTCCACCAATACCCTCAAGAATCATAGTTCTATCGCTAAGTATGACGGCAACTGCTTTAAAATTATCACCAGCTGCATTAACTATTCTGGCTTTGAAATGTATATCAACGACGGATTGTGCTAATAAATCATGATGTTCTAGTGTAAAATAATAGATCGGATACAAATTTGTAAAATCTAATTGTGATATTTGTAAGCCAGTATCAACATTTTGATCTCATCCCATACAACTCATTAAACGAAGATATCCACGCGCCACTGAATTATTAGCAAAATCTAACGATATCTCCTCAGATGGTTCCTGATGTCCATTTATTCGTAATGATATTTCGCTGACATTATAATGATCAAATATCATATGACTAGCTGTTTGATTATACCGATTAGCCATTTGAAGAGTAATAAAGATATGTCTTGGCACAGAAACACCTTGTTGTAATGATATATGCCAAGTAAAATTACCATTGACGGTGTTAGTGAAACTATCAGTGGTTGTTGTTAGCCACGAACTTACTGATTTACCACCTTGATTCATAAAGGAAAGTAATTTACCTTCTTCAGATATTGATGGAGTCATTGCTGGCATCCATAGTGTAAGATTAGATAATACTACCTTACCATTATTAGCAGCATCAGCAGCAGCATGAGCAGGACCAGGATCATGTTCTATCCAGATAGCATCATTACTATCACCTTTTCGATAATGAACATTTGTGTGTTTGGCTCCAAAAATTACCCTTTTAAAATTTCTGCAAAATCCAAATATATGAGATAATGGAATTGCACCTGAAAATCTTCCACGATTACCTCTTAACATGTTTCTACGTGTAGCAAATCCTAGATTAAAATCAGGATTAACACTTTGTAGTACTGGAAATAAAGCCCATGATCTATCTATCGTTCCAGCTACGGCAGCATCCGCAGAAACTTGAGTCAGTTGTATGAATTATGATCAGCCGCATTAAAATTATCCTTGGCAAACATCATACTCGGACCAGCTGATCTAGAAAAATCATCTGAGTATCTTGCTAGTCCCATAATTGTCGTAGCAACGTCAACATTATCGTGAATTGATTCAATTTCTTTTCCATCTATCATGTATATGGCGCTTTTAAATAATGTTATAATACCATTATTAACAAAACCGACTCTGAAAGCTTCTGGATATACGGTATTATCTGTTTTTATAATTTCACCTACAACCTCGATAAACGCCTCACACGGCAAAAAATACCTAGTTGTATCATGAACCTGAATTTCAACTCGACTATCAGCATTTGGTGTTACTGCGTCATACGAGTAATGTTGATAATCACGCACGGACGTATCTTTATTTATTGACTCATCCATGTCAAAGGCCTCGTTGGATGTTCGCGCAAACATTTTATTATAAAGATTATCTTCTAAAACGAAGACCACTTCCCGATATCATACTTGTGTTTATTATTTGCTCGGCTCCCTGATTTGTTAATTCTGTTAATTTTTGATTTGCTGCATCATTTATTACCTTACTAACATCGTTAGGCATCACAGAGGTATTTGGTAATTTGACGGGAACAACAACCGGTTGTATTTTTTTCTGCGTATTAAATTTAATATTCTGTCTTCAATGACATTAAACGCTTTACTGGCAACGCTACCAACAGCGGCGATGGCTTTATCACTAATAAAGTCCATAGCTTTCATTGATAATTGTTTTGCAGTAGGTCCGGCTTTAGGAGCTATCCTTGTGATAAGACCTTTAACAACATTACCAAATCCGTCTCCCTAAGTAACTCTGTATATGGATAATCGCGCGTTTACTACTCGAACAGACACAGGTTTACGATGATGTTTGTGCACGATCATTTTATTTAATTATTTAATTATTCAACAACTAGTCGCTGTAGTCGTCGATAATTTCATCAATAAGATTGCGATAAATATTAACATCTATGATACCGCCCTGAAATAATCTTCGCGATACATCATTGACAACATTGTCGGGGCAGATAGAATTTCCGAAACCACTAACTAGCTTTAGCACTTTGAGATTCCTTCTCTTGAGGTGGTTGTTGAGATGGTGGTAGTTGAGATTGTCTTGATATTGCTGAGTACACATCACCAATACATTTTTTATGTCCCGGATCCTCTGGATCGGGTTCCTTTCTCATAGAAGCAAAATACAATAAAAGAGCCCATTTAGATTTAGGCATTATTTTAACAAAATCTGGATTTAGATATCTATCCCTTTGATCATAACCAAATGCAGCAATATTAATTAAGTTTTCCCTGTCCTAAACATATCAAGAGTATCATCGGTAAACATTGTGTCAGCTGTTTCTGCAGGTTGAGGTGATATTTGTTGTATTTGCAAAGGTGGAGGGTGTTGTGTTTGTAAAGGTGGAGAAAGTTGATATGAAGATTTTTTTCTTGATTACTTTTCCATTTCTCCTCAATTTCTTGCAGATATTTTTCACGTTCCTCCTCCAAATTTTCTTTCATTTTTTAAAACCCTTTTTTGTACTAATTTCCTTCCGTAATTTTATTCCTTTACTAAAAGCATCATAAATATCATCCTTGATTAACCGGGGAATATTTCGTTTTAATTTATGTTGTAAAGTTTGACAAAGCCTCAATGCATTATTACCTAACGATATTGCATTATAACCTAACGATATTACAATGTTACCATTATTACTTAATTATATTGCATTGTAACCTAACGATATTGCATTATTACCATTATTACCTAACGATATTGCATTATAACCTAACGATATTGCATTATTACCATTATTACCTAATGATATTCTATTATTACCGTTATTATTTAACGATAATGCATTATAACCAACGATATTGCATTATTACCATTATTACCTAACGATATTGCATTATTACCATTATTACCTAACGACATTGTAGCATCAACACTTTAATTTGTGTTATCAGCCTTAACTAACTTGCCTGGAATATATATGTGTTTGTAATTCCATATCTTGCATCCACCGCTAATATGATGTGTACACGATCTGTACATTATCTATATGTACACTATCCATGTTCATCGTGTTATTATCACGTGGATGGTATTGAACATAGTCAAATTTAGTATTTGATTTAAAACATCTTCAAAGACATTCATATATTAGCATCGAAATAAGTAAATTCTGTAATTCAAAAAAATGGAGTTGAAAGGAGACGAATTAGTCGCCATCGGTTGTGTTAACAAGAAAAGAAAAATAAGGGGAGCTTCCACTTGAAAATTAAAACGAAAATGCATCACAACATAAAACGATAAGAACCATTTACATTTTTAGATGGTTTGCTATTAAAATCAAATGAGGAGAACATTGCTACATTTGATGAAATATACGTAAGTATCACATGGTTGTTAAGTATGCTTAATATGAATTTTAAAAAACGTGATCTGGTTCCTCCAGTACACGCCCATTACCACTCCTCCAGCAGATGCCTACGACTGGATACGAAACGTTTTGATCGCAATGCTACTATCAATTGTAGCGAGCAAAAAAAAAGTTTCCTTGAAAACTCTTATACTATGTGTGTTACATCAGGTATGGCTGAAAATAAAATAACCTGAAGTTATATCTATCTATCTAAATTTATATATATATATATATATATATATATATATATATATATATATATATATATATATATATATATATATATATATTGATTGTATTTATTTGACAAATAAAAAATATACTGACGGTAAAGTTAACGTTAAGCATAATTAATCATTCGTCTTATCACCAATAACTGTTTGAATCTAAATGGGCTAATATCTACATCCGATGGAGCAAAACGTCCCACTACCTCCCTCCTTCAAAACGTCCCATTACCTCCCTCCGTCAAAATGTCCCACTACCTCCCTCCGTCAAAACGTCCCACTACCTCTCTCCTTCACAACGTGCTACTACCTCCCTCCTTAAAAACGTCCCACTACCTCCCTCCTTCTAAACGTCCCACTACCTCCCTCCTTCACAACGTGCTACTACCTCCCTCCTTCAAAACGTCACACTACCTCCCTCCTTCAAAGAAGAACCCAGTGAAAACAGAAGATCAAATATCCCCTCCCCCAAGAAGAACTACATAACTTTATTATAATATAAAAGTGCACCAATATCAGAATGCTTATGACAAAACTATTTAGAAGAAGAGATCTCTACTAACTATATTATAAAACATATGTTACCTGGTACATACACAATAAAATAATTTCCAGAGTATCAAATAAGTATGTTCTTATGGTGAAAAAATCGATACAAATACATATGACAACATTATTTACTTGTCATGGAAAAATCGATGCAAATACATATCACAACATTTTTTTATTATCATAGAATAATTATTTCCATATCCTGGTAAAGTAGACACAGCATCGTCTAAGTCAGTGCTATTATGATGTGCTAATACTAATTGTTTTGTATTGTTTAATGGGTTTGATAGAAACGATATAGGTAAAATATCTGGCGATCATTTTCCGGGAGATATAAATAAATAACTACTTGCAGATATTTATAATCCTAACACATCTGAGCCATATTTTTTTATTGTCTTTGATACATGATTTTATGGTCTTTGATAGATGATGGTATGGTCGTTGATACATTATTGTATGGTATTTGATACATTATTTATAGTCGTTGCTACAAAATTGTATGGTTGCTATGAAAAATGTTTAGGAAACATTCAGTACATTTAGAAATAGTCTACGAATTGAAGGTTTCATCTTTATCATACTAACACAACAAAAGAGCAATACAATGCTACAATGGGGTTCTTTACATTGAATTTTTAAATAGGTAACATTCAAAAATAATTTGCAAACTGTACTCCAACAACAAACTTTTTATCACTTAATTTATGCCAAAAATGCAGAACTTTACTTATATATGCAAATATAGATAATTATGGATGTACACTGACATGGCTTCTATTCTGACTTACATTACTTTTTCAATGCTTATTTGATTTTCTAATTTACGTACATAATGTCGTTCCTAATGAAGTATTATTGACTGCTATTTTAGTTAATTTTAAAACGCGTGGTTCACAATGTCTCACGGATGCAGCGTTATCAAGGCACAATCAAACTGAAAACATAGCAACAATAACACATTTCAAAAGTTGTACTTACCTTTGTTATTGAAAATTTCCTCTGATGGTCTGAATAGATTCCAATATATATTAGTCACGCGTATGGAAAATTGACACCAATGATAACGATTTAAGATAGATAAGTTCCGTTTCGTGAACCATCACTGATTAGAATCGTACTAGTTATTCTCCTTTAGGTCCAATGTTAACCACAATCGCAGATGGTGTAGCCCGATTTTCTCTCTTTGAGTTTTCGAAATAAACTACAAATATCTTGAAACTTTAACACGAAGATAGATTATCATTGTATGCGTATCTTTTGCATATTGATCGAACAAGTTTTTCATCCACACGAAGGCCTCTCGTGTTTTTATAGCAGAAGGGAGTATAATTGCATCTAGCCTGGTAATGTGCTAATCCAAAACGTAGAGAGATATATTTTCCCCATTTCAGTGACATCTTAATGGAAATAGAAGTTCAAAATTTCAAAACAGATTTAAACGGATATCCTCAATATATATATATATATATATATATATATATATATATATATATATATATATATATATATATATATATATATATATATATATATCACTCGCGTGTATTGTTACAACACGTATCCTTGCAGAGAGCGATTACTTGTCAAGTTAGTGACCTAAAGGTCACTTATCCACTAACCCGTTCATCCTAACAGACTGAATATATATATATATATATATATATATATATATATATATATATATATATATATATATATATATATATATATATATATGAGTGATGGACTAATTGAGTATTTGATTACGGACATATAACGATAGGTACGGCAAATATACAAAAAGAGAAAAGAAAAATAAAGCAAAAAGGGAAAAAGATAACTGACAAAATAAAGAAATATAAAGAATTGTTTCTTTATTACGGTATTACTGAAATTATATCAACGTATCACTCGTATGAGTTAAATGTTGCACTTCATAATTCCTGGACAGTAACTTTGTCAATTTGTATTCCAATTCATCTTCCAGAATCATTGTTTTGTTTGTTTGAAATTTGTCATTGTTTGGTTGGTGTACGTGATTGATCTTGTACTTGAGCCGCGTGAAAATTTCAAAACAGATTTAAACGGATATCCTCAATATATATATATATATATATATATATATATATATATATATATATATATATATATATATATATATATATATATATGTCACTCGCGTGTATTGTTACAACACGTGTCCTTCCAGAGAGCGATTACTTGTCAAGTTAGTGACCTAAAGGTCACTTATCCACTAACCCGTTCATCCTAACAGACTGAATATATATATATATATATATATATATATATATATATATATATATATATATATATATATATATATATATATATATATATCAGTGATGGACTAATTGAGTATTTGATTACGGACATACAACGATAGGTACGGCACATATACAAAAAGAGAGAAAAGAAATAATAAAGCAAAAAGGGAAAAAGATAACTGACCAAATAAAGAAATATAAAGAACTGTTTCTTTATTACGGTATTACTGAAATTATATCGACGTATCACTCGTATGAATTAAACGTTGCACTTCATAATTCCTGTACAGTAACTTTGTCAATTTGTATTATTTGTTTTTGATCTCTTTCCAATTCATCTTCCAGAATCATTGTTTTGTTTGTTTGAAATTTGTCATTGTTTGGTTGGTGTACGTGATTGTTTTTGTACTTGAGCCGCGTGAAAACAAGACGTGCACTAAGAACATGTAGTATTCACTATTACATCCTGATAGGAGATATTATCATTTTTGCAGTCAGAAACACTTTTACCTAATATTTATAAGGAGATGAATCAGATGGTACATACCTGCACGTGTGTGATCTTTTAATTTTTTGTTTTAACGTAGCTTTAACAATTATAGTCATATCACTATTACGATGTCTGCATCGTGGCAGTTTATGGTGCCATCTAGCACATGGGCATCATGACGAAGTCATACGGCATCATTTCCCACATGAGACCAGGCTGACCAATCCTAACACTTTTAAAGACTGTATGTACATCCTGTAAAAGCATACCCAAAAGCAAATATCCGCAAAACAGGATATCGCCTATCAAACCCTTGCTTTGGGATATAAATGAGTCATACTATATGCGTACTCTGAAGTCTCACAAGTTGAAAGTCACGTCATGAAGATTACTGCCCAAGAGCTTAAAATAATCGCTTCAAGCTCGCGTTAGAAGTTAACATTTCGATCTGAGATATAATATAATAAAGGTTGCATTCAGATTCAACCTTACGAAGGTATGTCTCATTGATTTAGCTTCGCAGAAGCAAACATTAAATCTGGTACGTAATGTCACCGCAGCCCAGATAACCACGAGGCCCAATGAAAACAATCAATATAGCCTATTATTTTAGCTGGGTTAGATAGTGAATTTGTAGTTGAATACCTTTTTCCTTAACCATACCTAGGTATCACAGGTCAAGTGACCCCAGGATGTGTTGCTTATGTCATTAAGAGGATATGTTATCGTTTGCATTGTGACTCCAGCCATTATTCCCTGAAAGATATATGAGGTAGAAGTTGGATGCTCAGCATTCTTTCCACATATTACTTATGTTCCTGCCGTAATAAGACTGGGTAACGTATTTGAAGGAGAATGCAATTTGTTTTTAGCAAATTATGTTTTTCGAGAATACTTACCAAATCATATTACGTAAAACCCTTCCAACCACCCCACTGTGCGAGCAACCTCGTTAGTATATCATTCACATAAAAACTAGCCTCACCAAACTCTGGCTAGTGGCTGTAATGGGCAAGTGTTATTTCCATAGACTATAAGAAACAGACAGAAAATACGATTTTCGTCTATTAGTAGGGCTGCATTAATGAGGTAGCAGACTATTATTCCTAACATAATTTGATTGGTTGAGTTTTCTCGGAGAAACATAATTTGCATAAACATTTGTTTCCCCTTACAGAAGAGCTCGAAATTAGGTCAGTGGTGCGAAAGGGTAAACAGTAACTGCTTAAGTTTAAGTTTTGGAAGCCGTGACTGATATGTTCTGAGATGAACGTTTGTGTGAATAAGACTATGACGCGTCACGTGTGCCTGAGAGGTTCTTAAAGAATGTGGAGCGCATTTTTTTAGCCGAACTTATGGAACAAATCAGTAGATTGTTGTCGATTAGGCAGTTATACTTTGTCGTATTTGTAATGGATGGGTGGAAAATTTAATAACGTATGGCGAGATTTCTCACGAAAGTTTGGGCTTTTAGCAGTTTGAACTGTTATACTGTAAGACAATCCTTAGCCCTATGCTGGTTCTGCGCGCAATATGGTCGGGTAAGGTCGGAAACGAGGAAATTTGAATTCAAATCAAAATACTTACCAATACATAGTGGACGTGCATGAAATAGTTCAGAAACCGTATCAGATGACCCATGATTAGTTGTTGCAGTCTGGTTGCAAGTACGCGCAGTATTACAACGATGGAACGCGAACTAGGAAATTTGACTTCGCTGACCGTTTGTTGGTGATATAAAACGAGCAAGGCAATGTCCGGGACATACTTATATATTTAAAGGAAGGGCGGTATGGAGATTTAAAGACCGAACCAAGGACATACCCTGGGAAAAGAGGACTTATGGAAACACTATCATTAGACATTCCTTGGGGATTACTTGTATATACCCACCGTAGAAGAAATCGAGACCCTCACGTTCCACTTTGTTTTCCCGTGACACTCCCTCGCCCCATTGCAAATAGTGTTTGTTAGACGGGGTGGGCGAGGGATGACTGCACATGAATGGGCATTAGTAGTGCAGATATTACCAAAAAAGAGAGTTAAAATATCATATATGCCTTTTATATTTAGGAAAAAGAGAAAATATCATTATTATAAAAATAAAATGCTTATTTCAGCCGTCCTATGGACTATCAGTAAGGTCTGGGTGTCGGTTGTGAATTTGAAAATCATCGAACGTTTGAGATATTATTACTTAATTATAGGGTACAGTTCTTCCCATCATCTTTGTTACTGTTTGTGACATAAGGCAATCTTGCAATATTTGTTACCTTCATATATACCATTGTCTGTGACATAACTAAGTCCTACACTTCATATTTAGTATTCTTTGTGACATTATAAGTTAGTTCTATGATACAGTTCTTCTCTTCGCAATTAGTATTATTTTTGAGACGTTATATCATCCCAGATAACCAGACGCGTGATGTACTAATTAACTAAACTTCCAAGTATTGGAAAAATTTTAATTATTAAATGTGATTGTTTGTGTTTACACTGATGCAGTAACCTCGTTTCAATGCCAAGAACGGGTGATATTAGATGGGTCAGGAAAGAGAGTTTCCAATTCACCTCTCCCATTGGTCGAAGAATATACACTTAAACTATTCACTGAATATACATCGTGGATGAATTAATCCAGCACACATTATCAGTCACAATAATTTAAAATTTGACAAGACATTATGTACGACAGTCTGATATGTCAAGGTTAAATATGTCTGTTTATCACGATCGATCGAGAGGAAATTTAGTATGAAACCTACGAAGCCAAGTATAAATAATAGGGAGGAACTCAGGCTACTTCGGTACCTGGCTTGTACTATAGTCAAATTACATGAACAATACGTGTTGAATTTCATTGATAAATTAAGTCTGACTGCCTAGAAGTGAAGAACCTATTTTGGTCAGGTACTATACGCATTTAATTTGAAGGAGGTCATATAAACATCAAAAGAAACTAGGAGTGCATTTGTCTCGTAAAGGTATCATGCACGCTCAAATACTTTTCTCAATAAAATTAGAAAGTCAGATTATGCATGTCAAGTTATTTGATAATGATTTAGATGTTATGAAAATGAAAAGTGATTCAGATTCAGTTTATTCGATATGAAGAAGGGGTCTATATAATACGAATAAAGCACTGCGTTATCAGCCATCGAATGCTATGCACTACTGTATGTGTGTGTGTGTGTGTGTGTGAGAGAGAGAGAGAGAGAGAGAGAGAGAGAGAGAGAGAGAGAGAGAGAGTGATGTGATGTGATGTGATTTTGATTTTTAACGTAGCTTTAACAATTTTTCAGTCATATCGCTACGATGTCTGCAATGTTGCAGTTTATAGTGATGTCTAGCACTGGGGCATCATGCCGCAGACATGTAGCATGATGTCCCACCCAGTCACATTATCCTGACACCAGGCCGACCAGTCCTAACACTAACCTCTTAATGCTGAACGCCAAGCGAGGCAGCTGTTAGTACCATTTTTTAAGTCTTTGGTATGACTCGGCCGGGGATCGAACCCACGACCTCCCGCATCCGAGGCGGACGCTCTAACCACTAGGCCACGAGAGAGAGAGAGAGAGAGAGAGAGAGAGAGAGAGAGAGAGAGAGAGGAAAATGTTATTCAGGGAATCAGACTAAAATAAGTATATTGTATTGTCTGACACTATTCATGAAATTCTGCGATATTTTTCTTTCGTGTAATTTACCTTGAACTGAAAACGTTTGGATTCAGAACTTTGATTTTTAATTTTTGCTAGCACATAAACACATTACAATCTTCATTAGAACATGATACTTAAGAAGATTGTCCCTAAGTTTGAATTCATTTAAATTTTCAGGGATTGAAATTATTTTAATAATTTGTGAATTGAAATATTTTAAAGACAATATATTGAAGGCTTGTGAGATGATGCCTGATACAAATCGTCAAAACCTTAGAAAATGTAGAAAGGAAACTCAATCTCATCTTGAACTGGAATGGGTAATTAACGATTGTTTAACAGATGGCGTACAACTAATAACGTTGACAAGGATTATAATGATATGGAAAAAAAAACTGGAATTGAATGAAGAATTCAAGAATTGTGTCAGTGGTGGTATTATAAAATAACTTGATGAGAAAGGGATTTAAAGGTGCCATTTGTAAATAAAGTTTCCTATCAATAGTTACTTGTTTAGAAACTATTTTAGTCTCATTTGAGAACTTGCAAATCTCAGGTTGTAAAAATAAAGATCGAATTTCTGATAACTCGGATCAGGAAACCACATCTCTTCCCACGTACACTTACTGTAGGAGGAAAGGGCACATCATTTCAGATTTCTATAGGGTGAAATACAGTCCACATAATTATAACACAATAGTTGCAAACGATCTTGTTTCTAACAGGTCACGGTGACGATCCAACCATACCAAAAATCCTACCAGTTGCTTCTGAGTTATTGACACAGGAAAGTCAGAGATAACCTTATCTTAACTTCTATATTTTGAACTTTACCGTGTCCCACAAGATGTCGTAAAGGAAGTAACACAAACAATGCAAAACGTATTTTTACTTAAATTAAATGTCATGTTTGCATCAGTGACTCTAGAATCTAGAATTTTCAAATGTTTTTCGCAAGATCTCTCCAGATGTCGTCGTCGACGTTGAAATCATCATTGTAAGCGTCACTGTTGCCTAGACTAGATGTAATCTTGTTCATTAAACGTTCAAAGGCATCACTTTACGTTCGGAATGATTAACATTACTATCGCTATCAAATTACTCCATGAAAATATTAACATAACAGGGGTATTGATGGCGTAATTGTATTACCTTTTTCTAACTTTATTAGGATCAATAAGGACCATATTATTTAGCGCCTCTTTATTTTCCCATAAGAACCATATTATACAGAATATAGAAAGTATTTGCGTGGCCTCAGTTTCGCTAATAGCCCTCTGAAAGAAAAAGATCTCATGATCTTTCTCCTGTTCGACAATGAGTGAATGTCGTTTGCCACCCTGGTTATTGTAGTCTTGACCTACCTTCTTGGCTGAGCACAATCTATTGTTCCTTTTCTCTTGCAAATTCGACATGGGTTTGTTCAGAGCGTTTATTAAATTTAATCAACCTTTATCACTGTGTCTAATGTACTAATTCTTAACCTTTCAATATATATCCGTCCGACACATCATAATAAGTGCTGTTGTACTAACAGTAAAATGTAGATATCACGAGCTCTACCAGGTTGTATACTTTCTAACAACAAAGTTCGGCCATTTCAAATTATCAGTATTACTGTACTTCAGTTTAATATCGCAAGACAGGTTGTTATATATATTTATTTTCATTTATATCTGATTAAATATCATTGTTTATTTGTTAGTTTAATATTTTTATTCCATTGTAATGTAAATTTATTTACTGGATTTGACATTTTCTAGAAAATCAGATCAGTTCTGTTTGACCCGACTCTTTTTGTAAACTAATAATGATATAAACGTTGTATAATGCTGACCTATGTCCTGACCTTGATTCAGAACCAGTAGGAGTTGAAGTAAACAACATTTTCATTTTTTAATTTGTATTCTTTCTAGAGTAAGATTCACAAAGTGAAATCGATGTCATAATAGGAGCACGTGACAAATAACTTGTATCAATTAAGTTTTCCCAGAAGATTGACCCACAACCAGGCATCTGTTTTGAGTTGTAGCTAGAATTATTATTGATGTTTTGAAAAAGAATAGTCATTACGTGCCTTGACACTTGAGAATTTAAAGTGTTTTATGTTGTGACAAGTTATACAAATTTGTACTGAATTCATTTTTGAACATTATCTTTTGTGAGTCAACAAAGAGGTGTTGACACATCAGTACGACGCTGACCACATCATACATTATGCTGCTTTTTTGATTTCATTGGGATTCGAACTCAGATCATTTAGGACTTTTTATCACTAGGACTTCTATCTTTTTAACTCTTTGATTTTTTTGGGATTTGATACGCCAAACCGTAAGTACATTTTCTACTTTTTACCATATTTTGCTATGGAAATCACTTGTTAAATTTTACAAACCTTGTTGTCTTCACTCTTTTCTTGTTAATGTGTGAAAGAGCCTAAACACATAACAAAGATAATTGGATTGCTCGTCCTTGGGATATATGAATTTTAGAGAACCGAACATGTTTCAGAACACTTTGTTTTTTGACATTTCAATAGGTTTTTTAATTTTTTAAATCCCAAGCGTTATGTTTCATTTTTGATATCATAAGTGAAATGAACAGGCTTTTATAAAGCGTCTTCAAAAAAGATAATTGTTTTTAATTCTACCCAGGAGTGGTTATAAATTTTAAAAATGGAAGTACAGCTAAAAAGTTGGAATTAGGCATAAGACATGTTCAGTTTCAAATGCAAATGATACAAATGGAAAGAAAAAAGGAGGAAAGACAAATGCAGTTAGAAAAAGAACAAGTGCAGTTACAAAAAGAACAAATGCAGTCGGAATTTGAGGAATAAAAGCACGACATGCTAATGCAAATGCAAAGGCAAAGGGAAAAGGAGGAAAGGTAATTTCGAATTAGATTAAAAATTAGAGCCGGCAAAGGGAATCACTCCCGTACTATTGATATTTTAATAAATATAAAGTTATTACCCCTTTTCTGGAAAACGAAGTAGATCAATATTTTGAACATTTTTAGAACATTGCTGAGATTTTGAAGTTGCGAAGGGAGAATTGGGCTCTATTATTAGAATGTGTACTTACTGGTAAAACTAGTCATATTTACCATTCACTATCACTACAGCAAAGTGCTAACTATGATGTGGTTAACGAATGAATCTTAAAGAGCTATGAGTTAGTCCCTGAAACTTGTCGGCGAAAATTCAGAAACGATGATAAAGGAGGACTTACTCATGTCGAATTTGCATGAGAAAAACAAGAAGTCATTTCAGAGGTTGTGCTTTCCTAGAAAGGTTAACAAAAAATACGAAAATCTCAGACAATGTTTATTACTTGGAGAGTTCAAGAACTGTGTCCATAATGGCATTAGGATTATGTAGATGAACATACGGTCGAAACTTTGGAAAATGCTGCTCGTTCTGATGACGAGTTTTCCTTAGTGGATAACCTTTCTTCTGTAAAGAAATCTTCCACTCATCAGTCTTGTGGCAGAAAAATATGTCAGCCTAACACAAGCCCTTCTAAATATCCATCTGGCACAATTTTAAATAATCAGGAGCCTGAAAAACTTGATCATAACTCATGTCTAGGTATAACTATTGCCAGAAGAAAGGACACGTTATTTTATGACCGCTATAAATTGATAAATTAGCACCAGAATCAACGCAGACATATTCAAAATGCTCTTATTTCTAAGAGGGCCAGGTCACGGTAATCTATTGAAAGGAATACATGAAAATAACTATTACGCAATGGAACATTTAATTCAAGAAAGATACAAATGTTTACAATATAAAATCTTAGCTATAATTAGAAAGTCTGTTACAAAAATTACAATAAAAATATAGTAAACACAATGTCCTTGAAGCATGCGAAAATAACAATCTTAACAGTTAACCCATACTCATACATAAATGTTTTAGCTATATACAGTAATAGTTGTTTGCAGAATATTTGAAAAGGTCAATAATTCATGTCAGGTAGAATATGAACTTGATTGTGAACAAGGTCAAGTCCAAAATGCAATTATCCATAGCATATGCTAAATACATGAAATGATTTGTATTTTTATTTTGTGATAAAGGTGATAAAAAACATACATTGCATTGACCTATAGTCCGATAGTATGTAAGTCATTGTTATTTTTATTACATACTCTTTTGTATAACATCTTAGTTGTTAGAAATTCTTAGTCTGGCCAATGAAACTGCTTTGGACGGTCATTTAGGGATTAATAAAACTTATCACAAGATCTTGACTCATTTCTATTAACGACAAAATTACAAGTGTTTCTTGTCATACTTGTCAAATAATAGGAAAATCCAATCAGAAGATACCTAAGGCTCATCTACTTCATATTTCTGCATTTGATGAACCATTTAGCAGAATTATGGTAGAATGCGTTACATAAGTCCATTTCAGGTAACCAATAGTTGTTGACCATAATATGTGCATCAACAAGTTTCCCAGAGGCAATTCCTTTGAGGAATATTAAATCTAAAACTGTTCCAATAGTAAAAGCTTTGATAAAAAAAATTGTACTCAATTTAGCCTTCCAAAATCTGTCCAGTCTGCTCAAGGGTCAAATTTCATGTCTGGAGTTTTCCAGCAAGTTGTGCTTGAATTAGGTATCCAACAATTCAAATGGTCATGCTATCACCCTAAGAGCCAAGGGGCTTTAGAAAGATTTTATCAGACTTTAAAAAATATGATTCGATCATATTGTTTTGATACGGGTAAAGATTGGGATGAAGGTATTTATTTTCTATTGTTTGCTGTTAGGGAATCAGTTCAAGACTCTTTAGGTCTCAATTCCTTTGATGTAACCTTTGGATACAATGTGCGTGAACCATTGTAGTTGTTGAAAGAGAAACTTCTTTATAATGGAGATACTGAAATTAATCTTCTCGATTATATTTCCAATTTTATGTACAAGATGTCCAAGGTTTTTGAGGTTGCCAGAGTGAATATGGAGTCTACACAGTCAAAAACTAAATTAATGTATGATATAAACTCAAAGAAAAGGAGTCTTGAACCTGTTGTTAGACTTCTTGCCCTCTTACGCATACCCCAAAATCCTCTTTAAGCACAAATAGTATGGTAACGACACAGTTGAAAAGAAATTAAATGATTTAAATTACATCATAGACACTCTTGTGAGGCAATAAAAAAAACAACTTTGTCACATACTATGTTAAAGGTGTCTTTGAGACATACAGCCAGACTAACCATGCAATTAATTTAGATGTATATGTCCTGCTTAGTGAAGATTTAAGTCAAGGAATATCATCGGACTCTACTGATTTTGGAGCGACAAATCTTCGGAATTCAGAAATTATTAATAATCTGGATAAAAAATGTCACATTTGCAACAAGAAAGGAATTAACTTAAACAGTTATCATTTATATATGAGCACTTATTTCCACATGTTCCTAGAAGAACAAACAAAAGTTTCCATGAGGTTGAAATTTCACACCTTGTGAAACAACACCCGGACATGATGAACCCTCTTTAACAGGAATACTCGAAAAAAAGAAAGCCAGTATTTGCTGCATAATGATTTCACAGAGCCCAGTAAAAGTGACTGGAGGTCACCATATATCCTTGTTATGAAACCAGATAGAACTTTCCGTATGTGCACTGATTATAGGAAGGTGAAGAGTGTGATAAAATCTGATTCATTTCCATTACCAAGAATCTATCACTACATTGGTAAGATCGGAAATGCCAAGTATGTCACCAAATTTGACCTTCTGAAAGAATTTCAGCAAACTCCACTGACGGAAAGAGCGATGGAAATTTTGGCAATTGTGAATACAGATGGACTTTATCAGTATAAAGTGATGCCGTTTGGAATGGTAAGTTCGCCAAGTACTTCTAAATGTCTAATGAATATGATCACCTCTGCTCTAGATAACTGTGATTCTTATACCGACTATCTCATCATCTATAACGACACCTAGAAATAACATTTAACTATTCGAAAATTATTTGACATACTCATTGATGCAAAAGTGAGCTATGCCGTGCTAGTGTAAATTTTCTAAGACATATCGTGGGAAATGGACAGGTTAAACCTATAGATGCTAAGGTCAAGGCCATCTCTAAATTCCCTGTGCCTGTTAGTAAAAAGTAACTGGTACGATTTATGGTATGGCTGGAAATTGTTTCAAATTTTAGAGACTTGTTGAACCCCTGAAAATAGTATTGAGCATAAACAGCATTTTTCTTTAGACTGAAAACTTTCAGGAGGTTTTGATAAATTAAAAGCCATACTTAAGAGTGTACACAGTTCTTCTAGCTCCAAATTTCAGCCTATATTTAAACTGTCTGTTGATGCATGTGATGCTGGAGTTGGAGCAGTATTGATTAAAGAAGACGAAAATGGTTTTGATCATCAAGTGTGTTATTTTTCAAAGAAATTAATAAAGCACCAAAGAACCTATTCAATAACCGAGAAAGATTATTTGGCTTCGATGTTGGCATTACAATATTGTGAAGCTTACATTAGTTCAGCTCCTAATATAAAGAGAAATCTAGGCCATACTTAGAGTGAGTTACAAAAACATGTATTAATTAGGTTTATCCAGAGGATTGACCCACATCTTGGAATCTGTTTTGCGTTGTAACTAGATCTTTTATCGTTGTTGGTAGAATAAGACATTACTTGCTTTTACACTTGAGAAGTTAAAGTATTTTATAGTTTATTTTGCCTAATTATTTTGTTTACTTCAAATGATTTGGAAATATTAGTGCTTTAAATTAATTCTTGGAAAAGATAGATAACGAAATCTGTACAGAATTAAGATTATAATATTATTTTCTGTGATTCAACAAAGAACTGTTGACACATCAGTATGAGGTTAACCACAGTATACGTCATCGCCTTGCATTTTGGATTTCATTGGGATTCGAAACTGTTTTCTTTAGGACTATTTATTACTAGGACTTCTACCTTTTAATTCTGGGATTATTTTTGGATTTGATTCGTATAATTGTAAGTTCTTTTTCATTTTTACCCTGTTTTTCTAGGGAAATAAATTATTTGTTAAATTTACAAAGCTTTTTGTCTTCACGCTTTCCTTGTTACTGTTTAATAGAGCCTAAACGTGTAACAACGTGTGTGTAAGAAAAATATTCTATGTTAGGATCTGTTCTTTAAGCAAGCAATGTACGCTCATTTAACGGAGGCTTTTACTCTTTGTTTATTAGATCTATTTGTGGGTAATCTAAGGAACTGTTCCTACAACTTGAAAGTAAAGATGATAAAGTTAACGTTTCTGTCGAGTTCGATGAGTACAAATGAAACTTTTAAACAAATCAAAGAATTACCGTGGTATTCGCAATGTCCACAAAAGAATGAGAGACGGAGATTTGAAATTACCATTCTGATCATTGAAAGACATTTAGCATAAATGTTCGTAAGTTTTGCAAATAGAATGGCTCAGATTATGACCAGTACTCTCCAGGGTCTTTAGAAATATAAGAGAAAGTCATATCGAGGCCAAGAGCTATCGCATATCTAGCAGAGACCTAACATTTCACAAATCAAAGTACTAAATTCGATGAAAATTTGCAACTGAAAGATTTGGAAGAAAACTAAAATCTGTAGAACAAACAAGCCAAACCGAGAAGACGTCTTATTTGTGCTGGCTAAATGGACTATCATACAGTAGTTGCTTCCCAATTTTCTGCGATGAACATATCTTTAGATTAGCGATAGAAGCCACACAGGTCATGTATATAGCTGGGGTCCCTTTAAACACGAGCATGCAAGTGATAGATCATAAACATATTAATTTGTTAGCAGGTAATATGACTGGCAATAAATATTCTTACCTTGTGGCATTCTGAATTTCCTTTAAATGTATCTTCTTAGTTCTGAAAAATTCTAAATAATATAACCCATGTCCTGGGTTCCAAAACTTGATACCAAACGCGAAATTATATTGTAAATTTGACTACATTTTACAACAGAAATCGCATTGTCCTTACTGCACTCAAAACGAAATGAATGTGATATTCGTTAGCGTCTTTGCGATACTTTCGATTAAATGAATTCATATTGGTCACACAAAATGATTCCAAGCAATCAATGTGGGTACATAAACACATGTTCAGAATAATATATATTGAAAGTATATCCGTTCACTGCTCAAATCACCTGTACATCATACACACTCGACGCGGATAATAAAACCAGTCCATCACAAGCTGATAAACAGAATTGCCTTGGATTGGCAGAAAACAGAAGGGTTCCATTCCAAACTGAATAGAAAAATTTTGATGCGCATTGATTCAAAATATGTCTCTAAATAGCTATTTAAGTAGACCAAAATAAGAATTATTTTTTAGACTAATGATGTGCGCATTTTATTGTTATTGTGTATTGATGAAACTATGGTTGTGTATTTATTAAGATTACCGCATACATTTCAATTAATTTGGTTCCTGTAGTGTGCTCTTATTATTAACCATTAGGTCGAATAAGATGAGTATATAATAAAAAGGTTACTTCATTTGTATGAGAAAATATGAACTCATTTTTTATAGAAATAATCCTAAGGGCATTTAGTATTGCAACAAAACGTCATTCATATGTTCCCATACAAATGCAATAAACTATACTAATCTATAATTATAAAAATGGAATCCTGTACAATAATCTCTCAACTTTTCTCAACCCGATCTCATACCAGGATCAGGGGATTATTACATTGGGAGTATCCTACTTTTTGTAAATATTCATATACCACGTTGCTTTGAAACTAACAAACCAAGCTTGTGATTGGAACCCTCTCTTTGTGTTGTGGGTTTCTTCATTGCAAACATAACTAGTAGTATGACCCGCCAACTGTCGCACGCGTTTATGAATTTGGAGTTTTTAAAAACTGTCTGAAAATTAATGAAGTTGTAACATGGGGCATCATTTAAACATGCAGTTATCATGCTTGTATATGACATAATAATCGAACAAATTATAATATTACTAATGCTGCTGCTGCTGCTGCTGCTAATAATAATAATAATAATAAGAAGAAGAAGAAGAAGAAGAATTATCATATAGTATATATAGTTTTCCTATACTATGTTCAGTTTCATACTTTTGATATTACCACACGTTGAATTATCACTTTATGTGATTCTGATTGGTCCAAATAAGCCAATTAAATCATTATGCAGTTAACTTTTTACTGATTGGCAGCAATCGTGGGAAATTTTGTTAACCCCGCATTCTGGAATAATTGTGTTCAATAAATATTTTTGTTAGCCATTTTTAGAATATACTCACGAAAGGGAATTGGGGGAAAATGGTCTCCTCTCTTTTAGTATTGCTAATTTGCCGCCACAGGGTTCTGTTATGTAATGTATAAGATATAATAACATAAACAATGGCTAAAGCCACAATACAAAAACAATAACAACAAGGAAAAATACGGATATGACTTACGTTGGTGGGGGCTGAGGGAGGCAGTATATATGTGGCATGGAATCTACCCTATATACAAGCGTGGTTTAAATGTCAACTTACAGAAGTAAATAAACACACTTCTTTTTATAGAAGAATGAGTACATAGACTAGTCTCCAACCTGATAGAAGTTTATCCAACCGCTGTATATTTATGTAAAATGCTCTGTTTATTTCTGAGGCTTGTTCTTTGATTTATAATTTGTAAGAAAAGTAAAATCTACTTTTAAACGTGAATGCTAGTTCAGTTTTGTTTGGGATCATTTTTTACGCACAGCAAATGAAAGGGGCAACGTCTATCAGAAGAAATTAACTGATTTGTTCTTCTTTCCATCTAAGTAATTTACACTGAAAAAAACTACGTAAAAAAAAAAAACTCAAATGGGTAATGATTGAATTTTAAATTTATGAACCCCATTGAATAATGTACATCTTTGACCGGCCAAGGCTAGCAAAAGCTGGATATTATTCAATTCGTTTCATAGATTCAATATTAAATCATTAACCAATTCAGATCACATAATAATAATAATAATAATAATAATAATAATAATAATGATAATAACAATGACAATAATAATAATACCTGCATTAATAATTTGGTTATTTTCAGTAAATAGTAAATGGTTAAGTCTGACTTGATAGTTGAATTTTCATCGGTTGTATGAAGTGACATATTATATATATATATATATATATATATATATATATATATATATATATATATATATATATATATATATATATATATATATATATATATATATATATATATATGTATATATATATATATATATATATATATATATATATATATATATATATATATATATATATATTTACATATGTATATAGATATATATATATAGATATATATAGATATATATATATATATATATATATATATATATATATATATATATATATATATATATATATATACAGATATATATATACATATATATATATATACATATATATATAGATATATATAGATATATATAGATATATATGGTATCACGGTACCAATTGTTTTTCCATATACCTCAATGCTAATGTTTTGTGAAATAAATATACTTTCTGTCCTACTTGGGCATGCATGTCACACGCTGTCATATAGAACAATGCTAGATTGTCAATTTGACAATGACATAACCAGGTACTCCATTGCATTTAAGAGAGATAACTCTACTGGAACTAGACAGGGGTAAGAGTTATCTAGTCACAACAAGCACATTTTCAGTCATGTGTACCATATTTTAAAAAAATCATAAAAAATACAAAATATGATCTAGATAGAAATTAACACAAACTCACATGTTGCCAAGAGGCTCAACTTTTTTTTAAGCCAAACAGAAAGTACAAGTCTTACATAATGCACCAATCACAGCTAGTTTTGTTCTTTAATTCTGAATACAATGTTCCATACAGCTTAAGCTCCCCCCACCTGGACTTGCGCAATTGGTACCGTTATACCTATAGCAAACCTTAATTTTTCCAATAATCTGTGAAATAGTTCGGGACTGTATAAGTAACAAATATACTTAGTCTCACTTGTGAAAAACAATTTGATGAGGTACTAACCTATGTCTTATATGAATGTGTAAAGAAATGTCATTGAGCTGTTTGAACTATTGTTTTCATACTTTTGCTTCACTATCAAAATCATCTTTTGAAATAAAATGAATTCTTTCAACTATGAGTTGTATCTTATTCATATCAGCAATTATTGAACTTCACATAGGTGATATGGGATAAATCACATTATATCATATTATGTAATAACTAGGTCAAAGGTCAATGTACCAAATAGTATGCACCTGTCCTACTTCAAAATGTACAATTCACCTAAAAGAAAGGAATTTATATTTGTTTGGTAGGTGCAGAACTTAACATCAGAGACAGGTGGACATGACCCAATCTTATTATAAAGTATAAGCTTTGACCACTTTACACTATCTACAGATACAAGAGGTCACTAACCACCAGTCCTCACACAAAGGTCCACCTACCCATCCTCTTTGTAACACAAATAGTAAGCTTTCCTCCTTTGTAATGTGAATAAAATTGTTTCAATAAGCCAGTCAGTCACCAAATATAGTAAATCGCAGCTTCTAAGTGGTTATGTTTGGATTGGGAGGTGAAATTAGGGGAATAAAATACAGAAAAATGCCAAATATAAACACTAAGTATAGCACATCAAATGGAGTTAAAAACAGGAGGAAAGTGTTTATCTAAAAGGGAGAGGTAGCTTATGATAAAGGAATTAAAGGTGGCAAAATCAGCAATGCGAAAAATGAGAAGTGAAAGTTTGATGACCTTACCTTGGACAAATATATGGGGCAGGGCCCAACAGGTCCAAGGACAGCCCAAAGGCAACTGTGCTATAACATCCCTTACAGGACCCAAATTTCAAGTGAAGTTGTGTTCATTTCCATCTAATATAAAAGGGTGAATAATTTAGATAATATAGATACATATAAAGTATATTTCTTCTACATAAGAATTTAATAATAATTGGCATAAGATAGAGAGAAACTTATCTCAGAGCCAAGCAGAACATACCTTATCAGTTTTTAAACTTGTAAACTTTACTGTGAGAAATTATCAAATTGCTTCTACTTACATTTGCGTCAAGATTGAGGGCTAATATAATACTTCACAAATCTTCTCTTTATTTTCATAATCAGTCACTGAAAATGTGAGATTTTATTTCCTTGAAATGTTATGACTGGTGTAAGGGAGATAACTGAATGATATACATAAGGTGTGGTAACCTTGAATACATTATCCATGTAATATAGATGAGTTCATCAACAACCTGTATTAACTTCATTGCAATTAAATTATCTCAAAATACATTACTGACAAAGTGAGAACCTAACATTTAGACTCCTATGTTTAGTGGAGACCTCAAGAGTCATGTAATTTTAATTTCTAAGATGACGCAGCTCTTTCATATCACATAGTTCATACTTTCTACAATGCCGGCATGTAGAGTGCAGCCTTCCATAACCATGCAGATATCATCTCATGCCAATTTGGATTCTTGCGATGGGATGCAAAGTTTCAAGAACAGTGTGGATTTGAATGGAATGAATACGCACTGTGTGACTAAAATGGTTATCATTCTTGTAATGTTGGACCAAACATGGAAATTCCACAGGAGCAGCTTGACAGAAAGAAATAGGATTAATTGAAAGTCAATAGTAGATTATAATTGGACTTATACAAGTGCCAATGGGAAATGCTGACTTAAGGAAACTGTTCTTGTTTGTTGGTATTCACTGCTACTTCAACAAAAGGGAATGCAAGAGAACTGAACTAACTACATGAACAATTTCAAAGCAGGAGAGTGTAAAAAAAAAAAAGGGACAATTAGAGCAGGACAATTCAAATCAAAATGGGAAGGAATACCAAATCCTTAATAAATTACCTAAAAATTACTCATGCCAGAACATCCCACATGGTACAAGTGATCTATCTACAAGTGTACTTAGAGTGTTCTCTATCCTGGTTTATGGCATGCCTTACAAGAATAAGATAGTTGTTTTTGTACACATGATTTTTCATCTTTTGCAGGTACAATAGCCAATATTTGGCCAAAATCAACTATATTATGTTTACATAACTTATTTTGTTGCATGCATTCCAATCTAGGAGGTAACAGCACATACATAAAGGCATCAGGTAACACAAGTCTATATCTATCATAGCTATAGTTATCAAAAGTCCCCATCCAAAGCCATCTTGTGCTATTTTCTAAAGATTTTATACATTTTATTCTTAAAGAACTTTCAATATTTGACCAAAAGTGTTCAGCACACATTTGTTTTCCTACATCAAACTAGTATAGTTCATAAATGCAGCCCACATGTATGCGTTTCTATGGAAACACTGTGAGGCTATTCTTTCCTTTAGCAAACCTTAATTTTTCCAATAATCTGTGAAATAGTTCGGGACTGTATAAGTAACAAATATACTTAGTCTCACTTGTGAAAAACAATTTGATGAGGTACTAACCTATGTCTTATATGAATGTGTAAAGAAATGTCATTGAGCTGTTTGAACTATTGTTTTCATACTTTTGCTTCACTATCAAAATCATCTTTTGAAATAAAATGAATTCTTTCAACTATGAGTTGTATCTTATTCATATCAGCAATTATTGAACTTCACATAGGTGATATGGGATAAATCACATTATATCATATTATGTAATAACTAGGTCAAAGGTCAATGTACCAAATAGTATGCACCTGTCCTACTTCAAAATGTACAATTCACCTAAAAGAAAGGAATTTATATTTGTTTGGTAGGTGCAGAACTTAACATCAGAGACAGGTGGACATGACCCAATCTTATTATAAAGTATAAGCTTTGACCACTTTACACTATCTACAGATACAAGAGGTCACTAACCACCAGTCCTCACACAAAGGTCCACCTACCCATCCTCTTTGTAACACAAATAGTAAGCTTTCCTCCTTTGTAATGTGAATAAAATTGTTTCAATAAGCCAGTCAGTCACCAAATATAGTAAATCGCAGCTTCTAAGTGGTTATGTTTGGATTGGGAGGTGAAATTAGGGGAATAAAATACAGAAAAATGCCAAATATAAACACTAAGTATAGCACATCAAATGGAGTTAAAAACAGGAGGAAAGTGTTTATCTAAAAGGGAGAGGTAGCTTATGATAAAGGAATTAAAGGTGGCAAAATCAGCAATGCGAAAAATGAGAAGTGAAAGTTTGATGACCTTACCTTGGACAAATATATGGGGCAGGGCCCAACAGGTCCAAGGACAGCCCAAAGGCAACTGTGCTATAACATCCCTTACAGGACCCAAATTTCAAGTGAAGTTGTGTTCATTTCCATCTAATATAAAAGGGTGAATAATTTAGATAATATAGATACATATAAAGTATATTTCTTCTACATAAGAATTTAATAATAATTGGCATAAGATAGAGAGAAACTTATCTCAGAGCCAAGCAGAACATACCTTATCAGTTTTTAAACTTGTAAACTTTACTGTGAGAAATTATCAAATTGCTTCTACTTACATTTGCGTCAAGATTGAGGGCTAATATAATACTTCACAAATCTTCTCTTTATTTTCATAATCAGTCACTGAAAATGTGAGATTTTATTTCCTTGAAATGTTATGACTGGTGTAAGGGAGATAACTGAATGATATACATAAGGTGTGGTAACCTTGAATACATTATCCATGTAATATAGATGAGTTCATCAACAACCTGTATTAACTTCATTGCAATTAAATTATCTCAAAATACATTACTGACAAAGTGAGAACCTAACATTTAGACTCCTATGTTTAGTGGAGACCTCAAGAGTCATGTAATTTTAATTTCTAAGATGACGCAGCTCTTTCATATCACATAGTTCATACTTTCTACAATGCCGGCATGTAGAGTGCAGCCTTCCATAACCATGCAGATATCATCTCATGCCAATTTGGATTCTTGCGATGGGATGCAAAGTTTCAAGAACAGTGTGGATTTGAATGGAATGAATACGCACTGTGTGACTAAAATGGTTATCATTCTTGTAATGTTGGACCAAACATGGAAATTCCACAGGAGCAGCTTGACAGAAAGAAATAGGATTAATTGAAAGTCAATAGTAGATTATAATTGGACTTATACAAGTGCCAATGGGAAATGCTGACTTAAGGAAACTGTTCTTGTTTGTTGGTATTCACTGCTACTTCAACAAAAGGGAATGCAAGAGAACTGAACTAACTACATGAACAATTTCAAAGCAGGAGAGTGTAAAAAAAAAAAAGGGACAATTAGAGCAGGACAATTCAAATCAAAATGGGAAGGAATACCAAATCCTTAATAAATTACCTAAAAATTACTCATGCCAGAACATCCCACATGGTACAAGTGATCTATCTACAAGTGTACTTAGAGTGTTCTCTATCCTGGTTTATGGCATGCCTTACAAGAATAAGATAGTTGTTTTTGTACACATGATTTTTCATCTTTTGCAGGTACAATAGCCAATATTTGGCCAAAATCAACTATATTATGTTTACATAACTTATTTTGTTGCATGCATTCCAATCTAGGAGGTAACAGCACATACATAAAGGCATCAGGTAACACAAGTCTATATCTATCATAGCTATAGTTATCAAAAGTCCCCATCCAAAGCCATCTTGTGCTATTTTCTAAAGATTTTATACATTTTATTCTTAAAGAACTTTCAATATTTGACCAAAAGTGTTCAGCACACATTTGTTTTCCTACATCAAACTAGTATAGTTCATAAATGCCGCCCACATGTATGCGTTTCTATGGAAACACTGTGAGGCTATTCTTTCCTTTAGGTATCACGGTACCAATTGTTTTTCCATATACCTCAATGCTAATGTTTTGTGAAATAAATATACTTTCTGTCCTACTTGGGCATGCATGTCACACGCTGTCATATAGAACAATGCTAGATTGTCAATTTGACAATGACATAACCAGGTACTCCATTGCATTTAAGAGAGATAACTCTACTGGAACTAGACAGGGGTAAGAGTTATCTAGTCACAACAAGCACATTTTCAGTCATGTGTACCATATTTTAAAAAAATCATAAAAAATACAAAATATGATCTAGATAGAAATTAACACAAACTCACATGTTGCCAAGAGGCTCAACTTTTTTTTAAGCCAAACAGAAAGTACAAGTCTTACATAATGCACCAATCACAGCTAGTTTTGTTCTTTAATTCTGAATACAATGTTCCATACAGCTTAAGCTCCCCCCACCTGGACTTGCGCAATTGGTACCGTTATACCTATAGCAAACCTTAATTTTTCCAATAATCTGTGAAATAGTTCGGGACTGTATAAGTAACAAATATACTTAGTCTCACTTGTGAAAAACAATTTGATGAGGTACTAACCTATGTCTTATATGAATGTGTAAAGAAATGTCATTGAGCTGTTTGAACTATTGTTTTCATACTTTTGCTTCACTATCAAAATCATCTTTTGAAATAAAATGAATTCTTTCAACTATGAGTTGTATCTTATTCATATCAGCAATTATTGAACTTCACATAGGTGATATGGGATAAATCACATTATATCATATTATGTAATAACTAGGTCAAAGGTCAATGTACCAAATAGTATGCACCTGTCCTACTTCAAAATGTACAATTCACCTAAAAGAAAGGAATTTATATTTGTTTGGTAGGTGCAGAACTTAACATCAGAGACAGGTGGACATGACCCAATCTTATTATAAAGTATAAGCTTTGACCACTTTACACTATCTACAGATACAAGAGGTCACTAACCACCAGTCCTCACACAAAGGTCCACCTACCCATCCTCTTTGTAACACAAATAGTAAGCTTTCCTCCTTTGTAATGTGAATAAAATTGTTTCAATAAGCCAGTCAGTCACCAAATATAGTAAATCGCAGCTTCTAAGTGGTTATGTTTGGATTGGGAGGTGAAATTAGGGGAATAAAATACAGAAAAATGCCAAATATAAACACTAAGTATAGCACATCAAATGGAGTTAAAAACAGGAGGAAAGTGTTTATCTAAAAGGGAGAGGTAGCTTATGATAAAGGAATTAAAGGTGGCAAAATCAGCAATGCGAAAAATGAGAAGTGAAAGTTTGATGACCTTACCTTGGACAAATATATGGGGCAGGGCCCAACAGGTCCAAGGACAGCCCAAAGGCAACTGTGCTATAACATCCCTTACAGGACCCAAATTTCAAGTGAAGTTGTGTTCATTTCCATCTAATATAAAAGGGTGAATAATTTAGATAATATAGATACATATAAAGTATATTTCTTCTACATAAGAATTTAATAATAATTGGCATAAGATAGAGAGAAACTTATCTCAGAGCCAAGCAGAACATACCTTATCAGTTTTTAAACTTGTAAACTTTACTGTGAGAAATTATCAAATTGCTTCTACTTACATTTGCGTCAAGATTGAGGGCTAATATAATACTTCACAAATCTTCTCTTTATTTTCATAATCAGTCACTGAAAATGTGAGATTTTATTTCCTTGAAATGTTATGACTGGTGTAAGGGAGATAACTGAATGATATACATAAGGTGTGGTAACCTTGAATACATTATCCATGTAATATAGATGAGTTCATCAACAACCTGTATTAACTTCATTGCAATTAAATTATCTCAAAATACATTACTGACAAAGTGAGAACCTAACATTTAGACTCCTATGTTTAGTGGAGACCTCAAGAGTCATGTAATTTTAATTTCTAAGATGACGCAGCTCTTTCATATCACATAGTTCATACTTTCTACAATGCCGGCATGTAGAGTGCAGCCTTCCATAACCATGCAGATATCATCTCATGCCAATTTGGATTCTTGCGATGGGATGCAAAGTTTCAAGAACAGTGTGGATTTGAATGGAATGAATACGCACTGTGTGACTAAAATGGTTATCATTCTTGTAATGTTGGACCAAACATGGAAATTCCACAGGAGCAGCTTGACAGAAAGAAATAGGATTAATTGAAAGTCAATAGTAGATTATAATTGGACTTATACAAGTGCCAATGGGAAATGCTGACTTAAGGAAACTGTTCTTGTTTGTTGGTATTCACTGCTACTTCAACAAAAGGGAATGCAAGAGAACTGAACTAACTACATGAACAATTTCAAAGCAGGAGAGTGTAAAAAAAAAAAAGGGACAATTAGAGCAGGACAATTCAAATCAAAATGGGAAGGAATACCAAATTCTTAATAAATTACCTAAAAATTACTCATGCCAGAACATCCCACATGGTACAAGTGATCTATCTACAAGTGTACTTAGAGTGTTCTCTATCCTGGTTTATGGCATGCCTTACAAGAATAAGATAGTTGTTTTTGTACACATGATTTTTCATCTTTTGCAGGTACAATAGCCAATATTTGGCCAAAATCAACTATATTATGTTTACATAACTTATTTTGTTGCATGCATTCCAATCTAGGAGGTAACAGCACATACATAAAGGCATCAGGTAACACAAGTCTATATCTATCATAGCTATAGTTATCAAAAGTCCCCATCCAAAGCCATCTTGTGCTATTTTCTAAAGATTTTATACATTTTATTCTTAAAGAACTTTCAATATTTGACCAAAAGTGTTCAGCACACATTTGTTTTCCTACATCAAACTAGTATAGTTCATAAATGCCGCCCACATGTATGCGTTTCTATGGAAACACTGTGAGGCTATTCTTTCCTTTAGGTATCACGGTACCAATTGTTTTTCCATATACCTCAATGCTAATGTTTTGTGAAATAAATATACTTTCTGTCCTACTTGGGCATGCATGTCACACGCTGTCATATAGAACAATGCTAGATTGTCAATTTGACAATGACATAACCAGGTACTCCATTGCATTTAAGAGAGATAACTCTACTGGAACTAGACAGGGGTAAGAGTTATCTAGTCACAACAAGCACATTTTCAGTCATGTGTACCATATTTTAAAAAAATCATAAAAAATACAAAATATGATCTAGATAGAAATTAACACAAACTCACATGTTGCCAAGAGGCTCAACTTTTTTTTAAGCCAAACAGAAAGTACAAGTCTTACATAATGCACCAATCACAGCTAGTTTTGTTCTTTAATTCTGAATACAATGTTCCATACAGCTTAAGCTCCCCCCACCTGGACTTGCGCAATTGGTACCGTTATACCTATAGCAAACCTTAATTTTTCCAATAATCTGTGAAATAGTTCGGGACTGTATAAGTAACAAATATACTTAGTCTCACTTGTGAAAAACAATTTGATGAGGTACTAACCTATGTCTTATATGAATGTGTAAAGAAATGTCATTGAGCTGTTTGAACTATTGTTTTCATACTTTTGCTTCACTATCAAAATCATCTTTTGAAATAAAATGAATTCTTTCAACTATGAGTTGTATCTTATTCATATCAGCAATTATTGAACTTCACATAGGTGATATGGGATAAATCACATTATATCATATTATGTAATAACTAGGTCAAAGGTCAATGTACCAAATAGTATGCACCTGTCCTACTTCAAAATGTACAATTCACCTAAAAGAAAGGAATTTATATTTGTTTGGTAGGTGCAGAACTTAACATCAGAGACAGGTGGACATGACCCAATCTTATTATAAAGTATAAGCTTTGACCACTTTACACTATCTACAGATACAAGAGGTCACTAACCACCAGTCCTCACACAAAGGTCCACCTACCCATCCTCTTTGTAACACAAATAGTAAGCTTTCCTCCTTTGTAATGTGAATAAAATTGTTTCAATAAGCCAGTCAGTCACCAAATATAGTAAATCGCAGCTTCTAAGTGGTTATGTTTGGATTGGGAGGTGAAATTAGGGGAATAAAATACAGAAAAATGCCAAATATAAACACTAAGTATAGCACATCAAATGGAGTTAAAAACAGGAGGAAAGTGTTTATCTAAAAGGGAGAGGTAGCTTATGATAAAGGAATTAAAGGTGGCAAAATCAGCAATGCGAAAAATGAGAAGTGAAAGTTTGATGACCTTACCTTGGACAAATATATGGGGCAGGGCCCAACAGGTCCAAGGACAGCCCAAAGGCAACTGTGCTATAACATCCCTTACAGGACCCAAATTTCAAGTGAAGTTGTGTTCATTTCCATCTAATATAAAAGGGTGAATAATTTAGATAATATAGATACATATAAAGTATATTTCTTCTACATAGGAATTTAATAATAATTGGCATAAGATAGAGAGAAACTTATCTCAGAGCCAAGCAGAACATACCTTATCAGTTTTTAAACTTGTAAACTTTACTGTGAGAAATTATCAAATTGCTTCTACTTACATTTGCGTCAAGATTGAGGGCTAATATAATACTTCACAAATCTTCTCTTTATTTTCATAATCAGTCACTGAAAATGTGAGATTTTATTTCCTTGAAATGTTATGACTGGTGTAAGGGAGATAACTGAATGATATACATAAGGTGTGGTAACCTTGAATACATTATCCATGTAATATAGATGAGTTCATCAACAACCTGTATTAACTTCATTGCAATTAAATTATCTCAAAATACATTACTGACAAAGTGAGAACCTAACATTTAGACTCCTATGTTTAGTGGAGACCTCAAGAGTCATGTAATTTTAATTTCTAAGATGACGCAGCTCTTTCATATCACATAGTTCATACTTTCTACAATGCCGGCATGTAGAGTGCAGCCTTCCATAACCATGCAGATATCATCTCATGCCAATTTGGATTCTTGCGATGGGATGCAAAGTTTCAAGAACAGTGTGGATTTGAATGGAATGAATACGCACTGTGTGACTAAAATGGTTATCATTCTTGTAATGTTGGACCAAACATGGAAATTCCACAGGAGCAGCTTGACAGAAAGAAATAGGATTAATTGAAAGTCAATAGTAGATTATAATTGGACTTATACAAGTGCCAATGGGAAATGCTGACTTAAGGAAACTGTTCTTGTTTGTTGGTATTCACTGCTACTTCAACAAAAGGGAATGCAAGAGAACTGAACTAACTACATGAACAATTTCAAAGCAGGAGAGTGTAAAAAAAAAAAAGGGACAATTAGAGCAGGACAATTCAAATCAAAATGGGAAGGAATACCAAATCCTTAATAAATTACCTAAAAATTACTCATGCCAGAACATCCCACATGGTACAAGTGATCTATCTACAAGTGTACTTAGAGTGTTCTCTATCCTGGTTTATGGCATGCCTTACAAGAATAAGATAGTTGTTTTTGTACACATGATTTTTCATCTTTTGCAGGTACAATAGCCAATATTTGGCCAAAATCAACTATATTATGTTTACATAACTTATTTTGTTGCATGCATTCCAATCTAGGAGGTAACAGCACATACATAAAGGCATCAGGTAACACAAGTCTATATCTATCATAGCTATAGTTATCAAAAGTCCCCATCCAAAGCCATCTTGTGCTATTTTCTAAAGATTTTATACATTTTATTCTTAAAGAACTTTCAATATTTGACCAAAAGTGTTCAGCACACATTTGTTTTCCTACATCAAACTAGTATAGTTCATAAATGCCGCCCACATGTATGCGTTTCTATGGAAACACTGTGAGGCTATTCTTTCCTTTAGGTATCACGGTACCAATTGTTTTTCCATATACCTCAATGCTAATGTTTTGTGAAATAAATATACTTTCTGTCCTACTTGGGCATGCATGTCACACGCTGTCATATAGAACAATGCTAGATTGTCAATTTGACAATGACATAACCAGGTACTCCATTGCATTTAAGAGAGATAACTCTACTGGAACTAGACAGGGGTAAGAGTTATCTAGTCACAACAAGCACATTTTCAGTCATGTGTACCATATTTTAAAAAAATCATAAAAAATACAAAATATGATCTAGATAGAAATTAACACAAACTCACATGTTGCCAAGAGGCTCAACTTTTTTTTAAGCCAAACAGAAAGTACAAGTCTTACATAATGCACCAATCACAGCTAGTTTTGTTCTTTAATTCTGAATACAATGTTCCATACAGCTTAAGCTCCCCCCACCTGGACTTGCGCAATTGGTACCGTTATACCTATAGCAAACCTTAATTTTTCCAATAATCTGTGAAATAGTTCGGGACTGTATAAGTAACAAATATACTTAGTCTCACTTGTGAAAAACAATTTGATGAGGTACTAACCTATGTCTTATATGAATGTGTAAAGAAATGTCATTGAGCTGTTTGAACTATTGTTTTCATACTTTTGCTTCACTATCAAAATCATCTTTTGAAATAAAATGAATTCTTTCAACTATGAGTTGTATCTTATTCATATCAGCAATTATTGAACTTCACATAGGTGATATGGGATAAATCACATTATATCATATTATGTAATAACTAGGTCAAAGGTCAATGTACCAAATAGTATGCACCTGTCCTACTTCAAAATGTACAATTCACCTAAAAGAAAGGAATTTATATTTGTTTGGTAGGTGCAGAACTTAACATCAGAGACAGGTGGACATGACCCAATCTTATTATAAAGTATAAGCTTTGACCACTTTACACTATCTACAGATACAAGAGGTCACTAACCACCAGTCCTCACACAAAGGTCCACCTACCCATCCTCTTTGTAACACAAATAGTAAGCTTTCCTCCTTTGTAATGTGAATAAAATTGTTTCAATAAGCCAGTCAGTCACCAAATATAGTAAATCGCAGCTTCTAAGTGGTTATGTTTGGATTGGGAGGTGAAATTAGGGGAATAAAATACAGAAAAATGCCAAATATAAACACTAAGTATAGCACATCAAATGGAGTTAAAAACAGGAGGAAAGTGTTTATCTAAAAGGGAGAGGTAGCTTATGATAAAGGAATTAAAGGTGGCAAAATCAGCAATGCGAAAAATGAGAAGTGAAAGTTTGATGACCTTACCTTGGACAAATATATGGGGCAGGGCCCAACAGGTCCAAGGACAGCCCAAAGGCAACTGTGCTATAACATCCCTTACAGGACCCAAATTTCAAGTGAAGTTGTGTTCATTTCCATCTAATATAAAAGGGTGAATAATTTAGATAATATAGATACATATAAAGTATATTTCTTCTACATAAGAATTTAATAATAATTGGCATAAGATAGAGAGAAACTTATCTCAGAGCCAAGCAGAACATACCTTATCAGTTTTTAAACTTGTAAACTTTACTGTGAGAAATTATCAAATTGCTTCTACTTACATTTGCGTCAAGATTGAGGGCTAATATAATACTTCACAAATCTTCTCTTTATTTTCATAATCAGTCACTGAAAATGTGAGATTTTATTTCCTTGAAATGTTATGACTGGTGTAAGGGAGATAACTGAATGATATACATAAGGTGTGGTAACCTTGAATACATTATCCATGTAATATAGATGAGTTCATCAACAACCTGTATTAACTTCATTGCAATTAAATTATCTCAAAATACATTACTGACAAAGTGAGAACCTAACATTTAGACTCCTATGTTTAGTGGAGACCTCAAGAGTCATGTAATTTTAATTTCTAAGATGCCGCAGCTCTTTCATATCACATAGTTCATACTTTCTACAATGCCGGCATGTAGAGTGCAGCCTTCCATAACCATGCAGATATCATCTCATGCCAATTTGGATTCTTGCGATGGGATGCAAAGTTTCAAGAACAGTGTGGATTTGAATGGAATGAATACGCACTGTGTGACTAAAATGGTTATCATTCTTGTAATGTTGGACCAAACATGGAAATTCCACAGGAGCAGCTTGACAGAAAGAAATAGGATTAATTGAAAGTCAATAGTAGATTATAATTGGACTTATACAAGTGCCAATGGGAAATGCTGACTTAAGGAAACTGTTCTTGTTTGTTGGTATTCACTGCTACTTCAACAAAAGGGAATGCAAGAGAACTGAACTAACTACATGAACAATTTCAAAGCAGGAGAGTGTAAAAAAAAAAAAGGGACAATTAGAGCAGGACAATTCAAATCAAAATGGGAAGGAATACCAAATCCTTAATAAATTACCTAAAAATTACTCATGCCAGAACATCCCACATGGTACAAGTGATCTATCTACAAGTGTACTTAGAGTGTTCTCTATCCTGGTTTATGGCATGCCTTACAAGAATAAGATAGTTGTTTTTGTACACATGATTTTTCATCTTTTGCAGGTACAATAGCCAATATTTGGCCAAAATCAACTATATTATGTTTACATAACTTATTTTGTTGCATGCATTCCAATCTAGGAGGTAACAGCACATACATAAAGGCATCAGGTAACACAAGTCTATATCTATCATAGCTATAGTTATCAAAAGTCCCCATCCAAAGCCATCTTGTGCTATTTTCTAAAGATTTTATACATTTTATTCTTAAAGAACTTTCAATATTTGACCAAAAGTGTTCAGCACACATTTGTTTTCCTACATCAAACTAGTATAGTTCATAAATGCCGCCCACATGTATGCGTTTCTATGGAAACACTGTGAGGCTATTCTTTCCTTTAGGTATCACGGTACCAATTGTTTTTCCATATACCTCAATGCTAATGTTTTGTGAAATAAATATACTTTCTGTCCTACTTGGGCATGCATGTCACACGCTGTCATATAGAACAATGCTAGATTGTCAATTTGACAATGACATAACCAGGTACTCCATTGCATTTAAGAGAGATAACTCTACTGGAACTAGACAGGGGTAAGAGTTATCTAGTCACAACAAGCACATTTTCAGTCATGTGTACCATATTTTAAAAAAATCATAAAAAATACAAAATATGATCTAGATAGAAATTAACACAAACTCACATGTTGCCAAGAGGCTCAACTTTTTTTTAAGCCAAACAGAAAGTACAAGTCTTACATAATGCACCAATCACAGCTAGTTTTGTTCTTTAATTCTGAATACAATGTTCCATACAGCTTAAGCTCCCCCCACCTGGACTTGCGCAATTGGTACCGTTATACCTATAGCAAACCTTAATTTTTCCAATAATCTGTGAAATAGTTCGGGACTGTATAAGTAACAAATATACTTAGTCTCACTTGTGAAAAACAATTTGATGAGGTACTAACCTATGTCTTATATGAATGTGTAAAGAAATGTCATTGAGCTGTTTGAACTATTGTTTTCATACTTTTGCTTCACTATCAAAATCATCTTTTGAAATAAAATGAATTCTTTCAACTATGAGTTGTATCTTATTCATATCAGCAATTATTGAACTTCACATAGGTGATATGGGATAAATCACATTATATCATATTATGTAATAACTAGGTCAAAGGTCAATGTACCAAATAGTATGCACCTGTCCTACTTCAAAATGTACAATTCACCTAAAAGAAAGGAATTTATATTTGTTTGGTAGGTGCAGAACTTAACATCAGAGACAGGTGGACATGACCCAATCTTATTATAAAGTATAAGCTTTGACCACTTTACACTATCTACAGATACAAGAGGTCACTAACCACCAGTCCTCACACAAAGGTCCACCTACCCATCCTCTTTGTAACACAAATAGTAAGCTTTCCTCCTTTGTAATGTGAATAAAATTGTTTCAATAAGCCAGTCAGTCACCAAATATAGTAAATCGCAGCTTCTAAGTGGTTATGTTTGGATTGGGAGGTGAAATTAGGGGAATAAAATACAGAAAAATGCCAAATATAAACACTAAGTATAGCACATCAAATGGAGTTAAAAACAGGAGGAAAGTGTTTATCTAAAAGGGAGAGGTAGCTTATGATAAAGGAATTAAAGGTGGCAAAATCAGCAATGCGAAAAATGAGAAGTGAAAGTTTGATGACCTTACCTTGGACAAATATATGGGGCAGGGCCCAACAGGTCCAAGGACAGCCCAAAGGCAACTGTGCTATAACATCCCTTACAGGACCCAAATTTCAAGTGAAGTTGTGTTCATTTCCATCTAATATAAAAGGGTGAATAATTTAGATAATATAGATACATATAAAGTATATTTCTTCTACATAAGAATTTAATAATAATTGGCATAAGATAGAGAGAAACTTATCTCAGAGCCAAGCAGAACATACCTTATCAGTTTTTAAACTTGTAAACTTTACTGTGAGAAATTATCAAATTGCTTCTACTTACATTTGCGTCAAGATTGAGGGCTAATATAATACTTCACAAATCTTCTCTTTATTTTCATAATCAGTCACTGAAAATGTGAGATTTTATTTCCTTGAAATGTTATGACTGGTGTAAGGGAGATAACTGAATGATATACATAAGGTGTGGTAACCTTGAATACATTATCCATGTAATATAGATGAGTTCATCAACAACCTGTATTAACTTCATTGCAATTAAATTATCTCAAAATACATTACTGACAAAGTGAGAACCTAACATTTAGACTCCTATGTTTAGTGGAGACCTCAAGAGTCATGTAATTTTAATTTCTAAGATGACGCAGCTCTTTCATATCACATAGTTCATACTTTCTACCATGCCGGCATGTAGAGTGCAGCCTTCCATAACCATGCAGATATCATCTCATGCCAATTTGGATTCTTGCGATGGGATGCAAAGTTTCAAGAACAGTGTGGATTTGAATGGAATGAATACGCACTGTGTGACTAAAATGGTTATCATTCTTGTAATGTTGGACCAAACATGGAAATTCCACAGGAGCAGCTTGACAGAAAGAAATAGGATTAATTGAAAGTCAATAGTAGATTATAATTGGACTTATACAAGTGCCAATGGGAAATGCTGACTTAAGGAAACTGTTCTTGTTTGTTGGTATTCACTGCTACTTCAACAAAAGGGAATGCAAGAGAACTGAACTAACTACATGAACAATTTCAAAGCAGGAGAGTGTAAAAAAAAAAAAGGGACAATTAGAGCAGGACAATTCAAATCAAAATGGGAAGGAATACCAAATCCTTAATAAATTACCTAAAAATTACTCATGCCAGAACATCCCACATGGTACAAGTGATCTATCTACAAGTGTACTTAGAGTGTTCTCTATCCTGGTTTATGGCATGCCTTACAAGAATAAGATAGTTGTTTTTGTACACATGATTTTTCATCTTTTGCAGGTACAATAGCCAATATTTGGCCAAAATCAACTATATTATGTTTACATAACTTATTTTGTTGCATGCATTCCAATCTAGGAGGTAACAGCACATACATAAAGGCATCAGGTAACACAAGTCTATATCTATCATAGCTATAGTTATCAAAAGTCCCCATCCAAAGCCATCTTGTGCTATTTTCTAAAGATTTTATACATTTTATTCTTAAAGAACTTTCAATATTTGACCAAAAGTGTTCAGCACACATTTGTTTTCCTACATCAAACTAGTATAGTTCATAAATGCCGCCCACATGTATGCGTTTCTATGGAAACACTGTGAGGCTATTCTTTCCTTTAGCAAACCTTAATTTTTCCAATAATCTGTGAAATAGTTCGGGACTGTATAAGTAACAAATATACTTAGTCTCACTTGTGAAAAACAATTTGATGAGGTACTAACCTATGTCTTATATGAATGTGTAAAGAAATGTCATTGAGCTGTTTGAACTATTGTTTTCATACTTTTGCTTCACTATCAAAATCATCTTTTGAAATAAAATGAATTCTTTCAACTATGAGTTGTATCTTATTCATATCAGCAATTATTGAACTTCACATAGGTGATATGGGATAAATCACATTATATCATATTATGTAATAACTAGGTCAAAGGTCAATGTACCAAATAGTATGCACCTGTCCTACTTCAAAATGTACAATTCACCTAAAAGAAAGGAATTTATATTTGTTTGGTAGGTGCAGAACTTAACATCAGAGACAGGTGGACATGACCCAATCTTATTATAAAGTATAAGCTTTGACCACTTTACACTATCTACAGATACAAGAGGTCACTAACCACCAGTCCTCACACAAAGGTCCACCTACCCATCCTCTTTGTAACACAAATAGTAAGCTTTCCTCCTTTGTAATGTGAATAAAATTGTTTCAATAAGCCAGTCAGTCACCAAATATAGTAAATCGCAGCTTCTAAGTGGTTATGTTTGGATTGGGAGGTGAAATTAGGGGAATAAAATACAGAAAAATGCCAAATATAAACACTAAGTATAGCACATCAAATGGAGTTAAAAACAGGAGGAAAGTGTTTATCTAAAAGGGAGAGGTAGCTTATGATAAAGGAATTAAAGGTGGCAAAATCAGCAATGCGAAAAATGAGAAGTGAAAGTTTGATGACCTTACCTTGGACAAATATATGGGGCAGGGCCCAACAGGTCCAAGGACAGCCCAAAGGCAACTGTGCTATAACATCCCTTACAGGACCCAAATTTCAAGTGAAGTTGTGTTCATTTCCATCTAATATAAAAGGGTGAATAATTTAGATAATATAGATACATATAAAGTATATTTCTTCTACATAAGAATTTAATAATAATTGGCATAAGATAGAGAGAAACTTATCTCAGAGCCAAGCAGAACATACCTTATCAGTTTTTAAACTTGTAAACTTTACTGTGAGAAATTATCAAATTGCTTCTACTTACATTTGCGTCAAGATTGAGGGCTAATATAATACTTCACAAATCTTCTCTTTATTTTCATAATCAGTCACTGAAAATGTGAGATTTTATTTCCTTGAAATGTTATGACTGGTGTAAGGGAGATAACTGAATGATATACATAAGGTGTGGTAACCTTGAATACATTATCCATGTAATATAGATGAGTTCATCAACAACCTGTATTAACTTCATTGCAATTAAATTATCTCAAAATACATTACTGACAAAGTGAGAACCTAACATTTAGACTCCTATGTTTAGTGGAGACCTCAAGGGTCATGTAATTTTAATTTCTAAGATGACGCAGCTCTTTCATATCACATAGTTCATACTTTCTACAATGCCGGCATGTAGAGTGCAGCCTTCCATAACCATGCAGATATCATCTCATGCCAATTTGGATTCTTGCGATGGGATGCAAAGTTTCAAGAACAGTGTGGATTTGAATGGAATGAATACGCACTGTGTGACTAAAATGGTTATCATTCTTGTAATGTTGGACCAAACATGGAAATTCCACAGGAGCAGCTTGACAGAAAGAAATAGGATTAATTGAAAGTCAATAGTAGATTATAATTGGACTTATACAAGTGCCAATGGGAAATGCTGACTTAAGGAAACTGTTCTTGTTTGTTGGTATTCACTGCTACTTCAACAAAAGGGAATGCAAGAGAACTGAACTAACTACATGAACAATTTCAAAGCAGGAGAGTGTAAAAAAAAAAAAGGGACAATTAGAGCAGGACAATTCAAATCAAAATGGGAAGGAATACCAAATCCTTAATAAATTACCTAAAAATTACTCATGCCAGAACATCCCACATGGTACAAGTGATCTATCTACAAGTGTACTTAGAGTGTTCTCTATCCTGGTTTATGGCATGCCTTACAAGAATAAGATAGTTGTTTTTGTACACATGATTTTTCATCTTTTGCAGGTACAATAGCCAATATTTGGCCAAAATCAACTATATTATGTTTACATAACTTATTTTGTTGCATGCATTCCAATCTAGGAGGTAACAGCACATACATAAAGGCATCAGGTAACACAAGTCTATATCTATCATAGCTATAGTTATCAAAAGTCCCCATCCAAAGCCATCTTGTGCTATTTTCTAAAGATTTTATACATTTTATTCTTAAAGAACTTTCAATATTTGACCAAAAGTGTTCAGCACACATTTGTTTTCCTACATCAAACTAGTATAGTTCATAAATGCCGCCCACATGTATGCGTTTCTATGGAAACACTGTGAGGCTATTCTTTCCTTTAGGTATCACGGTACCAATTGTTTTTCCATATACCTCAATGCTAATGTTTTGTGAAATAAATATACTTTCTGTCCTACTTGGGCATGCATGTCACACGCTGTCATATAGAACAATGCTAGATTGTCAATTTGACAATGACATAACCAGGTACTCCATTGCATTTAAGAGAGATAACTCTACTGGAACTAGACAGGGGTAAGAGTTATCTAGTCACAACAAGCACATTTTCAGTCATGTGTACCATATTTTAAAAAAATCATAAAAAATACAAAATATGATCTAGATAGAAATTAACACAAACTCACATGTTGCCAAGAGGCTCAACTTTTTTTTAAGCCAAACAGAAAGTACAAGTCTTACATAATGCACCAATCACAGCTAGTTTTGTTCTTTAATTCTGAATACAATGTTCCATACAGCTTAAGCTCCCCCCACCTGGACTTGCGCAATTGGTACCGTTATACCTATAGCAAACCTTAATTTTTCCAATAATCTGTGAAATAGTTCGGGACTGTATAAGTAACAAATATACTTAGTCTCACTTGTGAAAAACAATTTGATGAGGTACTAACCTATGTCTTATATGAATGTGTAAAGAAATGTCATTGAGCTGTTTGAACTATTGTTTTCATACTTTTGCTTCACTATCAAAATCATCTTTTGAAATAAAATGAATTCTTTCAACTATGAGTTGTATCTTATTCATATCAGCAATTATTGAACTTCACATAGGTGATATGGGATAAATCACATTATATCATATTATGTAATAACTAGGTCAAAGGTCAATGTACCAAATAGTATGCACCTGTCCTACTTCAAAATGTACAATTCACCTAAAAGAAAGGAATTTATATTTGTTTGGTAGGTGCAGAACTTAACATCAGAGACAGGTGGACATGACCCAATCTTATTATAAAGTATAAGCTTTGACCACTTTACACTATCTACAGATACAAGAGGTCACTAACCACCAGTCCTCACACAAAGGTCCACCTACCCATCCTCTTTGTAACACAAATAGTAAGCTTTCCTCCTTTGTAATGTGAATAAAATTGTTTCAATAAGCCAGTCAGTCACCAAATATAGTAAATCGCAGCTTCTAAGTGGTTATGTTTGGATTGGGAGGTGAAATTAGGGGAATAAAATACAGAAAAATGCCAAATATAAACACTAAGTATAGCACATCAAATGGAGTTAAAAACAGGAGGAAAGTGTTTATCTAAAAGGGAGAGGTAGCTTATGATAAAGGAATTAAAGGTGGCAAAATCAGCAATGCGAAAAATGAGAAGTGAAAGTTTGATGACCTTACCTTGGACAAATATATGGGGCAGGGCCCAACAGGTCCAAGGACAGCCCAAAGGCAACTGTGCTATAACATCCCTTACAGGACCCAAATTTCAAGTGAAGTTGTGTTCATTTCCATCTAATATAAAAGGGTGAATAATTTAGATAATATAGATACATATAAAGTATATTTCTTCTACATAAGAATTTAATAATAATTGGCATAAGATAGAGAGAAACTTATCTCAGAGCCAAGCAGAACATACCTTATCAGTTTTTAAACTTGTAAACTTTACTGTGAGAAATTATCAAATTGCTTCTACTTACATTTGCGTCAAGATTGAGGGCTAATATAATACTTCACAAATCTTCTCTTTATTTTCATAATCAGTCACTGAAAATGTGAGATTTTATTTCCTTGAAATGTTATGACTGGTGTAAGGGAGATAACTGAATGATATACATAAGGTGTGGTAACCTTGAATACATTATCCATGTAATATAGATGAGTTCATCAACAACCTGTATTAACTTCATTGCAATTAAATTATCTCAAAATACATTACTGACAAAGTGAGAACCTAACATTTAGACTCCTATGTTTAGTGGAGACCTCAAGAGTCATGTAATTTTAATTTCTAAGATGACGCAGCTCTTTCATATCACATAGTTCATACTTTCTACAATGCCGGCATGTAGAGTGCAGCCTTCCATAACCATGCAGATATCATCTCATGCCAATTTGGATTCTTGCGATGGGATGCAAAGTTTCAAGAACAGTGTGGATTTGAATGGAATGAATACGCACTGTGTGACTAAAATGGTTATCATTCTTGTAATGTTGGACCAAACATGGAAATTCCACAGGAGCAGCTTGACAGAAAGAAATAGGATTAATTGAAAGTCAATAGTAGATTATAATTGGACTTATACAAGTGCCAATGGGAAATGCTGACTTAAGGAAACTGTTCTTGTTTGTTGGTATTCACTGCTACTTCAACAAAAGGGAATGCAAGAGAACTGAACTAACTACATGAACAATTTCAAAGCAGGAGAGTGTAAAAAAAAAAAAGGGACAATTAGAGCAGGACAATTCAAATCAAAATGGGAAGGAATACCAAATCCTTAATAAATTACCTAAAAATTACTCATGCCAGAACATCCCACATGGTACAAGTGATCTATCTACAAGTGTACTTAGAGTGTTCTCTATCCTGGTTTATGGCATGCCTTACAAGAATAAGATAGTTGTTTTTGTACACATGATTTTTCATCTTTTGCAGGTACAATAGCCAATATTTGGCCAAAATCAACTATATTATGTTTACATAACTTATTTTGTTGCATGCATTCCAATCTAGGAGGTAACAGCACATACATAAAGGCATCAGGTAACACAAGTCTATATCTATCATAGCTATAGTTATCAAAAGTCCCCATCCAAAGCCATCTTGTGCTATTTTCTAAAGATTTTATACATTTTATTCTTAAAGAACTTTCAATATTTGACCAAAAGTGTTCAGCACACATTTGTTTTCCTACATCAAACTAGTATAGTTCATAAATGCCGCCCACATGTATGCGTTTCTATGGAAACACTGTGAGGCTATTCTTTCCTTTAGCAAACCTTAATTTTTCCAATAATCTGTGAAATAGTTCGGGACTGTATAAGTAACAAATATACTTAGTCTCACTTGTGAAAAACAATTTGATGAGGTACTAACCTATGTCTTATATGAATGTGTAAAGAAATGTCATTGAGCTGTTTGAACTATTGTTTTCATACTTTTGCTTCACTATCAAAATCATCTTTTGAAATAAAATGAATTCTTTCAACTATGAGTTGTATCTTATTCATATCAGCAATTATTGAACTTCACATAGGTGATATGGGATAAATCACATTATATCATATTATGTAATAACTAGGTCAAAGGTCAATGTACCAAATAGTATGCACCTGTCCTACTTCAAAATGTACAATTCACCTAAAAGAAAGGAATTTATATTTGTTTGGTAGGTGCAGAACTTAACATCAGAGACAGGTGGACATGACCCAATCTTATTATAAAGTATAAGCTTTGACCACTTTACACTATCTACAGATACAAGAGGTCACTAACCACCAGTCCTCACACAAAGGTCCACCTACCCATCCTCTTTGTAACACAAATAGTAAGCTTTCCTCCTTTGTAATGTGAATAAAATTGTTTCAATAAGCCAGTCAGTCACCAAATATAGTAAATCGCAGCTTCTAAGTGGTTATGTTTGGATTGGGAGGTGAAATTAGGGGAATAAAATACAGAAAAATGCCAAATATAAACACTAAGTATAGCACATCAAATGGAGTTAAAAACAGGAGGAAAGTGTTTATCTAAAAGGGAGAGGTAGCTTATGATAAAGGAATTAAAGGTGGCAAAATCAGCAATGCGAAAAATGAGAAGTGAAAGTTTGATGACCTTACCTTGGACAAATATATGGGGCAGGGCCCAACAGGTCCAAGGACAGCCCAAAGGCAACTGTGCTATAACATCCCTTACAGGACCCAAATTTCAAGTGAAGTTGTGTTCATTTCCATCTAATATAAAAGGGTGAATAATTTAGATAATATAGATACATATAAAGTATATTTCTTCTACATAAGAATTTAATAATAATTGGCATAAGATAGAGAGAAACTTATCTCAGAGCCAAGCAGAACATACCTTATCAGTTTTTAAACTTGTAAACTTTACTGTGAGAAATTATCAAATTGCTTCTACTTACATTTGCGTCAAGATTGAGGGCTAATATAATACTTCACAAATCTTCTCTTTATTTTCATAATCAGTCACTGAAAATGTGAGATTTTATTTCCTTGAAATGTTATGACTGGTGTAAGGGAGATAACTGAATGATATACATAAGGTGTGGTAACCTTGAATACATTATCCATGTAATATAGATGAGTTCATCAACAACCTGTATTAACTTCATTGCAATTAAATTATCTCAAAATACATTACTGACAAAGTGAGAACCTAACATTTAGACTCCTATGTTTAGTGGAGACCTCAAGAGTCATGTAATTTTAATTTCTAAGATGACGCAGCTCTTTCATATCACATAGTTCATACTTTCTACAATGCCGGCATGTAGAGTGCAGCCTTCCATAACCATGCAGATATCATCTCATGCCAATTTGGATTCTTGCGATGGGATGCAAAGTTTCAAGAACAGTGTGGATTTGAATGGAATGAATACGCACTGTGTGACTAAAATGGTTATCATTCTTGTAATGTTGGACCAAACATGGAAATTCCACAGGAGCAGCTTGACAGAAAGAAATAGGATTAATTGAAAGTCAATAGTAGATTATAATTGGACTTATACAAGTGCCAATGGGAAATGCTGACTTAAGGAAACTGTTCTTGTTTGTTGGTATTCACTGCTACTTCAACAAAAGGGAATGCAAGAGAACTGAACTAACTACATGAACAATTTCAAAGCAGGAGAGTGTAAAAAAAAAAAAGGGACAATTAGAGCAGGACAATTCAAATCAAAATGGGAAGGAATACCAAATCCTTAATAAATTACCTAAAAATTACTCATGCCAGAACATCCCACATGGTACAAGTGATCTATCTACAAGTGTACTTAGAGTGTTCTCTATCCTGGTTTATGGCATGCCTTACAAGAATAAGATAGTTGTTTTTGTACACATGATTTTTCATCTTTTGCAGGTACAATAGCCAATATTTGGCCAAAATCAACTATATTATGTTTACATAACTTATTTTGTTGCATGCATTCCAATCTAGGAGGTAACAGCACATACATAAAGGCATCAGGTAACACAAGTCTATATCTATCATAGCTATAGTTATCAAAAGTCCCCATCCAAAGCCATCTTGTGCTATTTTCTAAAGATTTTATACATTTTATTCTTAAAGAACTTTCAATATTTGACCAAAAGTGTTCAGCACACATTTGTTTTCCTACATCAAACTAGTATAGTTCATAAATGCCGCCCACATGTATGCGTTTCTATGGAAACACTGTGAGGCTATTCTTTCCTTTAGGTATCACGGTACCAATTGTTTTTCCATATACCTCAATGCTAATGTTTTGTGAAATAAATATACTTTCTGTCCTACTTGGGCATGCATGTCACACGCTGTCATATAGAACAATGCTAGATTGTCAATTTGACAATGACATAACCAGGTACTCCATTGCATTTAAGAGAGATAACTCTACTGGAACTAGACAGGGGTAAGAGTTATCTAGTCACAACAAGCACATTTTCAGTCATGTGTACCATATTTTAAAAAAATCATAAAAAATACAAAATATGATCTAGATAGAAATTAACACAAACTCACATGTTGCCAAGAGGCTCAACTTTTTTTTAAGCCAAACAGAAAGTACAAGTCTTACATAATGCACCAATCACAGCTAGTTTTGTTCTTTAATTCTGAATACAATGTTCCATACAGCTTAAGCTCCCCCCACCTGGACTTGCGCAATTGGTACCGTTATACCTATAGCAAACCTTAATTTTTCCAATAATCTGTGAAATAGTTCGGGACTGTATAAGTAACAAATATACTTAGTCTCACTTGTGAAAAACAATTTGATGAGGTACTAACCTATGTCTTATATGAATGTGTAAAGAAATGTCATTGAGCTGTTTGAACTATTGTTTTCATACTTTTGCTTCACTATCAAAATCATCTTTTGAAATAAAATGAATTCTTTCAACTATGAGTTGTATCTTATTCATATCAGCAATTATTGAACTTCACATAGGTGATATGGGATAAATCACATTATATCATATTATGTAATAACTAGGTCAAAGGTCAATGTACCAAATAGTATGCACCTGTCCTACTTCAAAATGTACAATTCACCTAAAAGAAAGGAATTTATATTTGTTTGGTAGGTGCAGAACTTAACATCAGAGACAGGTGGACATGACCCAATCTTATTATAAAGTATAAGCTTTGACCACTTTACACTATCTACAGATACAAGAGGTCACTAACCACCAGTCCTCACACAAAGGTCCACCTACCCATCCTCTTTGTAACACAAATAGTAAGCTTTCCTCCTTTGTAATGTGAATAAAATTGTTTCAATAAGCCAGTCAGTCACCAAATATAGTAAATCGCAGCTTCTAAGTGGTTATGTTTGGATTGGGAGGTGAAATTAGGGGAATAAAATACAGAAAAATGCCAAATATAAACACTAAGTATAGCACATCAAATGGAGTTAAAAACAGGAGGAAAGTGTTTATCTAAAAGGGAGAGGTAGCTTATGATAAAGGAATTAAAGGTGGCAAAATCAGCAATGCGAAAAATGAGAAGTGAAAGTTTGATGACCTTACCTTGGACAAATATATGGGGCAGGGCCCAACAGGTCCAAGGACAGCCCAAAGGCAACTGTGCTATAACATCCCTTACAGGACCCAAATTTCAAGTGAAGTTGTGTTCATTTCCATCTAATATAAAAGGGTGAATAATTTAGATAATATAGATACATATAAAGTATATTTCTTCTACATAAGAATTTAATAATAATTGGCATAAGATAGAGAGAAACTTATCTCAGAGCCAAGCAGAACATACCTTATCAGTTTTTAAACTTGTAAACTTTACTGTGAGAAATTATCAAATTGCTTCTACTTACATTTGCGTCAAGATTGAGGGCTAATATAATACTTCACAAATCTTCTCTTTATTTTCATAATCAGTCACTGAAAATGTGAGATTTTATTTCCTTGAAATGTTATGACTGGTGTAAGGGAGATAACTGAATGATATACATAAGGTGTGGTAACCTTGAATACATTATCCATGTAATATAGATGAGTTCATCAACAACCTGTATTAACTTCATTGCAATTAAATTATCTCAAAATACATTACTGACAAAGTGAGAACCTAACATTTAGACTCCTATGTTTAGTGGAGACCTCAAGAGTCATGTAATTTTAATTTCTAAGATGACGCAGCTCTTTCATATCACATAGTTCATACTTTCTACAATGCCGGCATGTAGAGTGCAGCCTTCCATAACCATGCAGATATCATCTCATGCCAATTTGGATTCTTGCGATGGGATGCAAAGTTTCAAGAACAGTGTGGATTTGAATGGAATGAATACGCACTGTGTGACTAAAATGGTTATCATTCTTGTAATGTTGGACCAAACATGGAAATTCCACAGGAGCAGCTTGACAGAAAGAAATAGGATTAATTGAAAGTCAATAGTAGATTATAATTGGACTTATACAAGTGCCAACGGGAAATGCTGACTTAAGGAAACTGTTCTTGTTTGTTGGTATTCACTGCTACTTCAACAAAAGGGAATGCAAGAGAACTGAACTAACTACATGAACAATTTCAAAGCAGGAGAGTGTAAAAAAAAAAAAGGGACAATTAGAGCAGGACAATTCAAATCAAAATGGGAAGGAATACCAAATCCTTAATAAATTACCTAAAAATTACTCATGCCAGAACATCCCACATGGTACAAGTGATCTATCTACAAGTGTACTTAGAGTGTTCTCTATCCTGGTTTATGGCATGCCTTACAAGAATAAGATAGTTGTTTTTGTACACATGATTTTTCATCTTTTGCAGGTACAATAGCCAATATTTGGCCAAAATCAACTATATTATGTTTACATAACTTATTTTGTTGCATGCATTCCAATCTAGGAGGTAACAGCACATACATAAAGGCATCAGGTAACACAAGTCTATATCTATCATAGCTATAGTTATCAAAAGTCCCCATCCAAAGCCATCTTGTGCTATTTTCTAAAGATTTTATACATTTTATTCTTAAAGAACTTTCAATATTTGACCAAAAGTGTTCAGCACACATTTGTTTTCCTACATCAAACTAGTATAGTTCATAAATGCCGCCCACATGTATGCGTTTCTATGGAAACACTGTGAGGCTATTCTTTCCTTTAGGTATCACGGTACCAATTGTTTTTCCATATACCTCAATGCTAATGTTTTGTGAAATAAATATACTTTCTGTCCTACTTGGGCATGCATGTCACACGCTGTCATATAGAACAATGCTAGATTGTCAATTTGACAATGACATAACCAGGTACTCCATTGCATTTAAGAGAGATAACTCTACTGGAACTAGACAGGGGTAAGAGTTATCTAGTCACAACAAGCACATTTTCAGTCATGTGTACCATATTTTAAAAAAATCATAAAAAATACAAAATATGATCTAGATAGAAATTAACACAAACTCACATGTTGCCAAGAGGCTCAACTTTTTTTTAAGCCAAACAGAAAGTACAAGTCTTACATAATGCACCAATCACAGCTAGTTTTGTTCTTTAATTCTGAATACAATGTTCCATACAGCTTAAGCTCCCCCCACCTGGACTTGCGCAATTGGTACCGTTATACCTATAGCAAACCTTAATTTTTCCAATAATCTGTGAAATAGTTCGGGACTGTATAAGTAACAAATATACTTAGTCTCACTTGTGAAAAACAATTTGATGAGGTACTAACCTATGTCTTATATGAATGTGTAAAGAAATGTCATTGAGCTGTTTGAACTATTGTTTTCATACTTTTGCTTCACTATCAAAATCATCTTTTGAAATAAAATGAATTCTTTCAACTATGAGTTGTATCTTATTCATATCAGCAATTATTGAACTTCACATAGGTGATATGGGATAAATCACATTATATCATATTATGTAATAACTAGGTCAAAGGTCAATGTACCAAATAGTATGCACCTGTCCTACTTCAAAATGTACAATTCACCTAAAAGAAAGGAATTTATATTTGTTTGGTAGGTGCAGAACTTAACATCAGAGACAGGTGGACATGACCCAATCTTATTATAAAGTATAAGCTTTGACCACTTTACACTATCTACAGATACAAGAGGTCACTAACCACCAGTCCTCACACAAAGGTCCACCTACCCATCCTCTTTGTAACACAAATAGTAAGCTTTCCTCCTTTGTAATGTGAATAAAATTGTTTCAATAAGCCAGTCAGTCACCAAATATAGTAAATCGCAGCTTCTAAGTGGTTATGTTTGGATTGGGAGGTGAAATTAGGGGAATAAAATACAGAAAAATGCCAAATATAAACACTAAGTATAGCACATCAAATGGAGTTAAAAACAGGAGGAAAGTGTTTATCTAAAAGGGAGAGGTAGCTTATGATAAAGGAATTAAAGGTGGCAAAATCAGCAATGCGAAAAATGAGAAGTGAAAGTTTGATGACCTTACCTTGGACAAATATATGGGGCAGGGCCCAACAGGTCCAAGGACAGCCCAAAGGCAACTGTGCTATAACATCCCTTACAGGACCCAAATTTCAAGTGAAGTTGTGTTCATTTCCATCTAATATAAAAGGGTGAATAATTTAGATAATATAGATACATATAAAGTATATTTCTTCTACATAAGAATTTAATAATAATTGGCATAAGATAGAGAGAAACTTATCTCAGAGCCAAGCAGAACATACCTTATCAGTTTTTAAACTTGTAAACTTTACTGTGAGAAATTATCAAATTGCTTCTACTTACATTTGCGTCAAGATTGAGGGCTAATATAATACTTCACAAATCTTCTCTTTATTTTCATAATCAGTCACTGAAAATGTGAGATTTTATTTCCTTGAAATGTTATGACTGGTGTAAGGGAGATAACTGAATGATATACATAAGGTGTGGTAACCTTGAATACATTATCCATGTAATATAGATGAGTTCATCAACAACCTGTATTAACTTCATTGCAATTAAATTATCTCAAAATACATTACTGACAAAGTGAGAACCTAACATTTAGACTCCTATGTTTAGTGGAGACCTCAAGAGTCATGTAATTTTAATTTCTAAGATGACGCAGCTCTTTCATATCACATAGTTCATACTTTCTACAATGCCGGCATGTAGAGTGCAGCCTTCCATAACCATGCAGATATCATCTCATGCCAATTTGGATTCTTGCGATGGGATGCAAAGTTTCAAGAACAGTGTGGATTTGAATGGAATGAATACGCACTGTGTGACTAAAATGGTTATCATTCTTGTAATGTTGGACCAAACATGGAAATTCCACAGGAGCAGCTTGACAGAAAGAAATAGGATTAATTGAAAGTCAATAGTAGATTATAATTGGACTTATACAAGTGCCAATGGGAAATGCTGACTTAAGGAAACTGTTCTTGTTTGTTGGTATTCACTGCTACTTCAACAAAAGGGAATGCAAGAGAACTGAACTAACTACATGAACAATTTCAAAGCAGGAGAGTGTAAAAAAAAAAAAGGGACAATTAGAGCAGGACAATTCAAATCAAAATGGGAAGGAATACCAAATCCTTAATAAATTACCTAAAAATTACTCATGCCAGAACATCCCACATGGTACAAGTGATCTATCTACAAGTGTACTTAGAGTGTTCTCTATCCTGGTTTATGGCATGCCTTACAAGAATAAGATAGTTGTTTTTGTACACATGATTTTTCATCTTTTGCAGGTACAATAGCCAATATTTAGCCAAAATCAACTATATTATGTTTACATAACTTATTTTGTTGCATGCATTCCAATCTAGGAGGTAACAGCACATACATAAAGGCATCAGGTAACACAAGTCTATATCTATCATAGCTATAGTTATCAAAAGTCCCCATCCAAAGCCATCTTGTGCTATTTTCTAAAGATTTTATACATTTTATTCTTAAAGAACTTTCAATATTTGACCAAAAGTGTTCAGCACACATTTGTTTTCCTACATCAAACTAGTATAGTTCATAAATGCCGCCCACATGTATGCGTTTCTATGGAAACACTGTGAGGCTATTCTTTCCTTTAGGTATCACGGTACCAATTGTTTTTCCATATACCTCAATGCTAATGTTTTGTGAAATAAATATACTTTCTGTCCTACTTGGGCATGCATGTCACACGCTGTCATATAGAACAATGCTAGATTGTCAATTTGACAATGACATAACCAGGTACTCCATTGCATTTAAGAGAGATAACTCTACTGGAACTAGACAGGGGTAAGAGTTATCTAGTCACAACAAGCACATTTTCAGTCATGTGTACCATATTTTAAAAAAATCATAAAAAATACAAAATATGATCTAGATAGAAATTAACACAAACTCACATGTTGCCAAGAGGCTCAACTTTTTTTTAAGCCAAACAGAAAGTACAAGTCTTACATAATGCACCAATCACAGCTAGTTTTGTTCTTTAATTCTGAATACAATGTTCCATACAGCTTAAGCTCCCCCCACCTGGACTTGCGCAATTGGTACCGTTATACCTATAGCAAACCTTAATTTTTCCAATAATCTGTGAAATAGTTCGGGACTGTATAAGTAACAAATATACTTAGTCTCACTTGTGAAAAACAATTTGATGAGGTACTAACCTATGTCTTATATGAATGTGTAAAGAAATGTCATTGAGCTGTTTGAACTATTGTTTTCATACTTTTGCTTCACTATCAAAATCATCTTTTGAAATAAAATGAATTCTTTCAACTATGAGTTGTATCTTATTCATATCAGCAATTATTGAACTTCACATAGGTGATATGGGATAAATCACATTATATCATATTATGTAATAACTAGGTCAAAGGTCAATGTACCAAATAGTATGCACCTGTCCTACTTCAAAATGTACAATTCACCTAAAAGAAAGGAATTTATATTTGTTTGGTAGGTGCAGAACTTAACATCAGAGACAGGTGGACATGACCCAATCTTATTATAAAGTATAAGCTTTGACCACTTTACACTATCTACAGATACAAGAGGTCACTAACCACCAGTCCTCACACAAAGGTCCACCTACCCATCCTCTTTGTAACACAAATAGTAAGCTTTCCTCCTTTGTAATGTGAATAAAATTGTTTCAATAAGCCAGTCAGTCACCAAATATAGTAAATCGCAGCTTCTAAGTGGTTATGTTTGGATTGGGAGGTGAAATTAGGGGAATAAAATACAGAAAAATGCCAAATATAAACACTAAGTATAGCACATCAAATGGAGTTAAAAACAGGAGGAAAGTGTTTATCTAAAAGGGAGAGGTAGCTTATGATAAAGGAATTAAAGGTGGCAAAATCAGCAATGCGAAAAATGAGAAGTGAAAGTTTGATGACCTTACCTTGGACAAATATATGGGGCAGGGCCCAACAGGTCCAAGGACAGCCCAAAGGCAACTGTGCTATAACATCCCTTACAGGACCCAAATTTCAAGTGAAGTTGTGTTCATTTCCATCTAATATAAAAGGGTGAATAATTTAGATAATATAGATACATATAAAGTATATTTCTTCTACATAAGAATTTAATAATAATTGGCATAAGATAGAGAGAAACTTATCTCAGAGCCAAGCAGAACATACCTTATCAGTTTTTAAACTTGTAAACTTTACTGTGAGAAATTATCAAATTGCTTCTACTTACATTTGCGTCAAGATTGAGGGCTAATATAATACTTCACAAATCTTCTCTTTATTTTCATAATCAGTCACTGAAAATGTGAGATTTTATTTCCTTGAAATGTTATGACTGGTGTAAGGGAGATAACTGAATGATATACATAAGGTGTGGTAACCTTGAATACATTATCCATGTAATATAGATGAGTTCATCAACAACCTGTATTAACTTCATTGCAATTAAATTATCTCAAAATACATTACTGACAAAGTGAGAACCTAACATTTAGACTCCTATGTTTAGTGGAGACCTCAAGAGTCATGTAATTTTAATTTCTAAGATGACGCAGCTCTTTCATATCACATAGTTCATACTTTCTACAATGCCGGCATGTAGAGTGCAGCCTTCCATAACCATGCAGATATCATCTCATGCCAATTTGGATTCTTGCGATGGGATGCAAAGTTTCAAGAACAGTGTGGATTTGAATGGAATGAATACGCACTGTGTGACTAAAATGGTTATCATTCTTGTAATGTTGGACCAAACATGGAAATTCCACAGGAGCAGCTTGACAGAAAGAAATAGGATTAATTGAAAGTCAATAGTAGATTATAATTGGACTTATACAAGTGCCAATGGGAAATGCTGACTTAAGGAAACTGTTCTTGTTTGTTGGTATTCACTGCTACTTCAACAAAAGGGAATGCAAGAGAACTGAACTAACTACATGAACAATTTCAAAGCAGGAGAGTGTAAAAAAAAAAAAGGGACAATTAGAGCAGGACAATTCAAATCAAAATGGGAAGGAATACCAAATCCTTAATAAATTACCTAAAAATTACTCATGCCAGAACATCCCACATGGTACAAGTGATCTATCTACAAGTGTACTTAGAGTGTTCTCTATCCTGGTTTATGGCATGCCTTACAAGAATAAGATAGTTGTTTTTGTACACATGATTTTTCATCTTTTGCAGGTACAATAGCCAATATTTGGCCAAAATCAACTATATTATGTTTACATAACTTATTTTGTTGCATGCATTCCAATCTAGGAGGTAACAGCACATACATAAAGGCATCAGGTAACACAAGTCTATATCTATCATAGCTATAGTTATCAAAAGTCCCCATCCAAAGCCATCTTGTGCTATTTTCTAAAGATTTTATACATTTTATTCTTAAAGAACTTTCAATATTTGACCAAAAGTGTTCAGCACACATTTGTTTTCCTACATCAAACTAGTATAGTTCATAAATGCCGCCCACATGTATGCGTTTCTATGGAAACACTGTGAGGCTATTCTTTCCTTTAGGTATCACGGTACCAATTGTTTTTCCATATACCTCAATGCTAATGTTTTGTGAAATAAATATACTTTCTGTCCTACTTGGGCATGCATGTCACACGCTGTCATATAGAACAATGCTAGATTGTCAATTTGACAATGACATAACCAGGTACTCCATTGCATTTAAGAGAGATAACTCTACTGGAACTAGACAGGGGTAAGAGTTATCTAGTCACAACAAGCACATTTTCAGTCATGTGTACCATATTTTAAAAAAATCATAAAAAATACAAAATATGATCTAGATAGAAATTAACACAAACTCACATGTTGCCAAGAGGCTCAACTTTTTTTTAAGCCAAACAGAAAGTACAAGTCTTACATAATGCACCAATCACAGCTAGTTTTGTTCTTTAATTCTGAATACAATGTTCCATACAGCTTAAGCTCCCCCCACCTGGACTTGCGCAATTGGTACCGTTATACCTATAGCAAACCTTAATTTTTCCAATAATCTGTGAAATAGTTCGGGACTGTATAAGTAACAAATATACTTAGTCTCACTTGTGAAAAACAATTTGATGAGGTACTAACCTATGTCTTATATGAATGTGTAAAGAAATGTCATTGAGCTGTTTGAACTATTGTTTTCATACTTTTGCTTCACTATCAAAATCATCTTTTGAAATAAAATGAATTCTTTCAACTATGAGTTGTATCTTATTCATATCAGCAATTATTGAACTTCACATAGGTGATATGGGATAAATCACATTATATCATATTATGTAATAACTAGGTCAAAGGTCAATGTACCAAATAGTATGCACCTGTCCTACTTCAAAATGTACAATTCACCTAAAAGAAAGGAATTTATATTTGTTTGGTAGGTGCAGAACTTAACATCAGAGACAGGTGGACATGACCCAATCTTATTATAAAGTATAAGCTTTGACCACTTTACACTATCTACAGATACAAGAGGTCACTAACCACCAGTCCTCACACAAAGGTCCACCTACCCATCCTCTTTGTAACACAAATAGTAAGCTTTCCTCCTTTGTAATGTGAATAAAATTGTTTCAATAAGCCAGTCAGTCACCAAATATAGTAAATCGCAGCTTCTAAGTGGTTATGTTTGGATTGGGAGGTGAAATTAGGGGAATAAAATACAGAAAAATGCCAAATATAAACACTAAGTATAGCACATCAAATGGAGTTAAAAACAGGAGGAAAGTGTTTATCTAAAAGGGAGAGGTAGCTTATGATAAAGGAATTAAAGGTGGCAAAATCAGCAATGCGAAAAATGAGAAGTGAAAGTTTGATGACCTTACCTTGGACAAATATATGGGGCAGGGCCCAACAGGTCCAAGGACAGCCCAAAGGCAACTGTGCTATAACATCCCTTACAGGACCCAAATTTCAAGTGAAGTTGTGTTCATTTCCATCTAATATAAAAGGGTGAATAATTTAGATAATATAGATACATATAAAGTATATTTCTTCTACATAAGAATTTAATAATAATTGGCATAAGATAGAGAGAAACTTATCTCAGAGCCAAGCAGAACATACCTTATCAGTTTTTAAACTTGTAAACTTTACTGTGAGAAATTATCAAATTGCTTCTACTTACATTTGCGTCAAGATTGAGGGCTAATATAATACTTCACAAATCTTCTCTTTATTTTCATAATCAGTCACTGAAAATGTGAGATTTTATTTCCTTGAAATGTTATGACTGGTGTAAGGGAGATAACTGAATGATATACATAAGGTGTGGTAACCTTGAATACATTATCCATGTAATATAGATGAGTTCATCAACAACCTGTATTAACTTCATTGCAATTAAATTATCTCAAAATACATTACTGACAAAGTGAGAACCTAACATTTAGACTCCTATGTTTAGTGGAGACCTCAAGAGTCATGTAATTTTAATTTCTAAGATGACGCAGCTCTTTCATATCACATAGTTCATACTTTCTACAATGCCGGCATGTAGAGTGCAGCCTTCCATAACCATGCAGATATCATCTCATGCCAATTTGGATTCTTGCGATGGGATGCAAAGTTTCAAGAACAGTGTGGATTTGAATGGAATGAATACGCACTGTGTGACTAAAATGGTTATCATTCTTGTAATGTTGGACCAAACATGGAAATTCCACAGGAGCAGCTTGACAGAAAGAAATAGGATTAATTGAAAGTCAATAGTAGATTATAATTGGACTTATACAAGTGCCAATGGGAAATGCTGACTTAAGGAAACTGTTCTTGTTTGTTGGTATTCACTGCTACTTCAACAAAAGGGAATGCAAGAGAACTGAACTAACTACATGAACAATTTCAAAGCAGGAGAGTGTAAAAAAAAAAAAGGGACAATTAGAGCAGGACAATTCAAATCAAAATGGGAAGGAATACCAAATCCTTAATAAATTACCTAAAAATTACTCATGCCAGAACATCCCACATGGTACAAGTGATCTATCTACAAGTGTACTTAGAGTGTTCTCTATCCTGGTTTATGGCATGCCTTACAAGAATAAGATAGTTGTTTTTGTACACATGATTTTTCATCTTTTGCAGGTACAATAGCCAATATTTGGCCAAAATCAACTATATTATGTTTACATAACTTATTTTGTTGCATGCATTCCAATCTAGGAGGTAACAGCACATACATAAAGGCATCAGGTAACACAAGTCTATATCTATCATAGCTATAGTTATCAAAAGTCCCCATCCAAAGCCATCTTGTGCTATTTTCTAAAGATTTTATACATTTTATTCTTAAAGAACTTTCAATATTTGACCAAAAGTGTTCAGCACACATTTGTTTTCCTACATCAAACTAGTATAGTTCATAAATGCCGCCCACATGTATGCGTTTCTATGGAAACACTGTGAGGCTATTCTTTCCTTTAGGTATCACGGTACCAATTGTTTTTCCATATACCTCAATGCTAATGTTTTGTGAAATAAATATACTTTCTGTCCTACTTGGGCATGCATGTCACACGCTGTCATATAGAACAATGCTAGATTGTCAATTTGACAATGACATAACCAGGTACTCCATTGCATTTAAGAGAGATAACTCTACTGGAACTAGACAGGGGTAAGAGTTATCTAGTCACAACAAGCACATTTTCAGTCATGTGTACCATATTTTAAAAAAATCATAAAAAATACAAAATATGATCTAGATAGAAATTAACACAAACTCACATGTTGCCAAGAGGCTCAACTTTTTTTTAAGCCAAACAGAAAGTACAAGTCTTACATAATGCACCAATCACAGCTAGTTTTGTTCTTTAATTCTGAATACAATGTTCCATACAGCTTAAGCTCCCCCCACCTGGACTTGCGCAATTGGTACCGTTATACCTATAGCAAACCTTAATTTTTCCAATAATCTGTGAAATAGTTCGGGACTGTATAAGTAACAAATATACTTAGTCTCACTTGTGAAAAACAATTTGATGAGGTACTAACCTATGTCTTATATGAATGTGTAAAGAAATGTCATTGAGCTGTTTGAACTATTGTTTTCATACTTTTGCTTCACTATCAAAATCATCTTTTGAAATAAAATGAATTCTTTCAACTATGAGTTGTATCTTATTCATATCAGCAATTATTGAACTTCACATAGGTGATATGGGATAAATCACATTATATCATATTATGTAATAACTAGGTCAAAGGTCAATGTACCAAATAGTATGCACCTGTCCTACTTCAAAATGTACAATTCACCTAAAAGAAAGGAATTTATATTTGTTTGGTAGGTGCAGAACTTAACATCAGAGACAGGTGGACATGACCCAATCTTATTATAAAGTATAAGCTTTGACCACTTTACACTATCTACAGATACAAGAGGTCACTAACCACCAGTCCTCACACAAAGGTCCACCTACCCATCCTCTTTGTAACACAAATAGTAAGCTTTCCTCCTTTGTAATGTGAATAAAATTGTTTCAATAAGCCAGTCAGTCACCAAATATAGTAAATCGCAGCTTCTAAGTGGTTATGTTTGGATTGGGAGGTGAAATTAGGGGAATAAAATACAGAAAAATGCCAAATATAAACACTAAGTATAGCACATCAAATGGAGTTAAAAACAGGAGGAAAGTGTTTATCTAAAAGGGAGAGGTAGCTTATGATAAAGGAATTAAAGGTGGCAAAATCAGCAATGCGAAAAATGAGAAGTGAAAGTTTGATGACCTTACCTTGGACAAATATATGGGGCAGGGCCCAACAGGTCCAAGGACAGCCCAAAGGCAACTGTGCTATAACATCCCTTACAGGACCCAAATTTCAAGTGAAGTTGTGTTCATTTCCATCTAATATAAAAGGGTGAATAATTTAGATAATATAGATACATATAAAGTATATTTCTTCTACATAAGAATTTAATAATAATTGGCATAAGATAGAGAGAAACTTATCTCAGAGCCAAGCAGAACATACCTTATCAGTTTTTAAACTTGTAAACTTTACTGTGAGAAATTATCAAATTGCTTCTACTTACATTTGCGTCAAGATTGAGGGCTAATATAATACTTCACAAATCTTCTCTTTATTTTCATAATCAGTCACTGAAAATGTGAGATTTTATTTCCTTGAAATGTTATGACTGGTGTAAGGGAGATAACTGAATGATATACATAAGGTGTGGTAACCTTGAATACATTATCCATGTAATATAGATGAGTTCATCAACAACCTGTATTAACTTCATTGCAATTAAATTATCTCAAAATACATTACTGACAAAGTGAGAACCTAACATTTAGACTCCTATGTTTAGTGGAGACCTCAAGAGTCATGTAATTTTAATTTCTAAGATGACGCAGCTCTTTCATATCACATAGTTCATACTTTCTACAATGCCGGCATGTAGAGTGCAGCCTTCCATAACCATGCAGATATCATCTCATGCCAATTTGGATTCTTGCGATGGGATGCAAAGTTTCAAGAACAGTGTGGATTTGAATGGAATGAATACGCACTGTGTGACTAAAATGGTTATCATTCTTGTAATGTTGGACCAAACATGGAAATTCCACAGGAGCAGCTTGACAGAAAGAAATAGGATTAATTGAAAGTCAATAGTAGATTATAATTGGACTTATACAAGTGCCAATGGGAAATGCTGACTTAAGGAAACTGTTCTTGTTTGTTGGTATTCACTGCTACTTCAACAAAAGGGAATGCAAGAGAACTGAACTAACTACATGAACAATTTCAAAGCAGGAGAGTGTAAAAAAAAAAAAGGGACAATTAGAGCAGGACAATTCAAATCAAAATGGGAAGGAATACCAAATCCTTAATAAATTACCTAAAAATTACTCATGCCAGAACATCCCACATGGTACAAGTGATCTATCTACAAGTGTACTTAGAGTGTTCTCTATCCTGGTTTATGGCATGCCTTACAAGAATAAGATAGTTGTTTTTGTACACATGATTTTTCATCTTTTGCAGGTACAATAGCCAATATTTGGCCAAAATCAACTATATTATGTTTACATAACTTATTTTGTTGCATGCATTCCAATCTAGGAGGTAACAGCACATACATAAAGGCATCAGGTAACACAAGTCTATATCTATCATAGCTATAGTTATCAAAAGTCCCCATCCAAAGCCATCTTGTGCTATTTTCTAAAGATTTTATACATTTTATTCTTAAAGAACTTTCAATATTTGACCAAAAGTGTTCAGCACACATTTGTTTTCCTACATCAAACTAGTATAGTTCATAAATGCCGCCCACATGTATGCGTTTCTATGGAAACACTGTGAGGCTATTCTTTCCTTTAGGTATCACGGTACCAATTGTTTTTCCATATACCTCAATGCTAATGTTTTGTGAAATAAATATACTTTCTGTCCTACTTGGGCATGCATGTCACACGCTGTCATATAGAACAATGCTAGATTGTCAATTTGACAATGACATAACCAGGTACTCCATTGCATTTAAGAGAGATAACTCTACTGGAACTAGACAGGGGTAAGAGTTATCTAGTCACAACAAGCACATTTTCAGTCATGTGTACCATATTTTAAAAAAATCATAAAAAATACAAAATATGATCTAGATAGAAATTAACACAAACTCACATGTTGCCAAGAGGCTCAACTTTTTTTTAAGCCAAACAGAAAGTACAAGTCTTACATAATGCACCAATCACAGCTAGTTTTGTTCTTTAATTCTGAATACAATGTTCCATACAGCTTAAGCTCCCCCCACCTGGACTTGCGCAATTGGTACCGTTATACCTATAGCAAACCTTAATTTTTCCAATAATCTGTGAAATAGTTCGGGACTGTATAAGTAACAAATATACTTAGTCTCACTTGTGAAAAACAATTTGATGAGGTACTAACCTATGTCTTATATGAATGTGTAAAGAAATGTCATTGAGCTGTTTGAACTATTGTTTTCATACTTTTGCTTCACTATCAAAATCATCTTTTGAAATAAAATGAATTCTTTCAACTATGAGTTGTATCTTATTCATATCAGCAATTATTGAACTTCACATAGGTGATATGGGATAAATCACATTATATCATATTATGTAATAACTAGGTCAAAGGTCAATGTACCAAATAGTATGCACCTGTCCTACTTCAAAATGTACAATTCACCTAAAAGAAAGGAATTTATATTTGTTTGGTAGGTGCAGAACTTAACATCAGAGACAGGTGGACATGACCCAATCTTATTATAAAGTATAAGCTTTGACCACTTTACACTATCTACAGATACAAGAGGTCACTAACCACCAGTCCTCACACAAAGGTCCACCTACCCATCCTCTTTGTAACACAAATAGTAAGCTTTCCTCCTTTGTAATGTGAATAAAATTGTTTCAATAAGCCAGTCAGTCACCAAATATAGTAAATCGCAGCTTCTAAGTGGTTATGTTTGGATTGGGAGGTGAAATTAGGGGAATAAAATACAGAAAAATGCCAAATATAAACACTAAGTATAGCACATCAAATGGAGTTAAAAACAGGAGGAAAGTGTTTATCTAAAAGGGAGAGGTAGCTTATGATAAAGGAATTAAAGGTGGCAAAATCAGCAATGCGAAAAATGAGAAGTGAAAGTTTGATGACCTTACCTTGGACAAATATATGGGGCAGGGCCCAACAGGTCCAAGGACAGCCCAAAGGCAACTGTGCTATAACATCCCTTACAGGACCCAAATTTCAAGTGAAGTTGTGTTCATTTCCATCTAATATAAAAGGGTGAATAATTTAGATAATATAGATACATATAAAGTATATTTCTTCTACATAAGAATTTAATAATAATTGGCATAAGATAGAGAGAAACTTATCTCAGAGCCAAGCAGAACATACCTTATCAGTTTTTAAACTTGTAAACTTTACTGTGAGAAATTATCAAATTGCTTCTACTTACATTTGCGTCAAGATTGAGGGCTAATATAATACTTCACAAATCTTCTCTTTATTTTCATAATCAGTCACTGAAAATGTGAGATTTTATTTCCTTGAAATGTTATGACTGGTGTAAGGGAGATAACTGAATGATATACATAAGGTGTGGTAACCTTGAATACATTATCCATGTAATATAGATGAGTTCATCAACAACCTGTATTAACTTCATTGCAATTAAATTATCTCAAAATACATTACTGACAAAGTGAGAACCTAACATTTAGACTCCTATGTTTAGTGGAGACCTCAAGAGTCATGTAATTTTAATTTCTAAGATGACGCAGCTCTTTCATATCACATAGTTCATACTTTCTACAATGCCGGCATGTAGAGTGCAGCCTTCCATAACCATGCAGATATCATCTCATGCCAATTTGGATTCTTGCGATGGGATGCAAAGTTTCAAGAACAGTGTGGATTTGAATGGAATGAATACGCACTGTGTGACTAAAATGGTTATCATTCTTGTAATGTTGGACCAAACATGGAAATTCCACAGGAGCAGCTTGACAGAAAGAAATAGGATTAATTGAAAGTCAATAGTAGATTATAATTGGACTTATACAAGTGCCAATGGGAAATGCTGACTTAAGGAAACTGTTCTTGTTTGTTGGTATTCACTGCTACTTCAACAAAAGGGAATGCAAGAGAACTGAACTAACTACATGAACAATTTCAAAGCAGGAGAGTGTAAAAAAAAAAAAGGGACAATTAGAGCAGGACAATTCAAATCAAAATGGGAAGGAATACCAAATCCTTAATAAATTACCTAAAAATTACTCATGCCAGAACATCCCACATGGTACAAGTGATCTATCTACAAGTGTACTTAGAGTGTTCTCTATCCTGGTTTATGGCATGCCTTACAAGAATAAGATAGTTGTTTTTGTACACATGATTTTTCATCTTTTGCAGGTACAATAGCCAATATTTGGCCAAAATCAACTATATTATGTTTACATAACTTATTTTGTTGCATGCATTCCAATCTAGGAGGTAACAGCACATACATAAAGGCATCAGGTAACACAAGTCTATATCTATCATAGCTATAGTTATCAAAAGTCCCCATCCAAAGCCATCTTGTGCTATTTTCTAAAGATTTTATACATTTTATTCTTAAAGAACTTTCAATATTTGACCAAAAGTGTTCAGCACACATTTGTTTTCCTACATCAAACTAGTATAGTTCATAAATGCCGCCCACATGTATGCGTTTCTATGGAAACACTGTGAGGCTATTCTTTCCTTTAGGTATCACGGTACCAATTGTTTTTCCATATACCTCAATGCTAATGTTTTGTGAAATAAATATACTTTCTGTCCTACTTGGGCATGCATGTCACACGCTGTCATATAGAACAATGCTAGATTGTCAATTTGACAATGACATAACCAGGTACTCCATTGCATTTAAGAGAGATAACTCTACTGGAACTAGACAGGGGTAAGAGTTATCTAGTCACAACAAGCACATTTTCAGTCATGTGTACCATATTTTAAAAAAATCATAAAAAATACAAAATATGATCTAGATAGAAATTAACACAAACTCACATGTTGCCAAGAGGCTCAACTTTTTTTTAAGCCAAACAGAAAGTACAAGTCTTACATAATGCACCAATCACAGCTAGTTTTGTTCTTTAATTCTGAATACAATGTTCCATACAGCTTAAGCTCCCCCCACCTGGACTTGCGCAATTGGTACCGTTATACCTATAGCAAACCTTAATTTTTCCAATAATCTGTGAAATAGTTCGGGACTGTATAAGTAACAAATATACTTAGTCTCACTTGTGAAAAACAATTTGATGAGGTACTAACCTATGTCTTATATGAATGTGTAAAGAAATGTCATTGAGCTGTTTGAACTATTGTTTTCATACTTTTGCTTCACTATCAAAATCATCTTTTGAAATAAAATGAATTCTTTCAACTATGAGTTGTATCTTATTCATATCAGCAATTATTGAACTTCACATAGGTGATATGGGATAAATCACATTATATCATATTATGTAATAACTAGGTCAAAGGTCAATGTACCAAATAGTATGCACCTGTCCTACTTCAAAATGTACAATTCACCTAAAAGAAAGGAATTTATATTTGTTTGGTAGGTGCAGAACTTAACATCAGAGACAGGTGGACATGACCCAATCTTATTATAAAGTATAAGCTTTGACCACTTTACACTATCTACAGATACAAGAGGTCACTAACCACCAGTCCTCACACAAAGGTCCACCTACCCATCCTCTTTGTAACACAAATAGTAAGCTTTCCTCCTTTGTAATGTGAATAAAATTGTTTCAATAAGCCAGTCAGTCACCAAATATAGTAAATCGCAGCTTCTAAGTGGTTATGTTTGGATTGGGAGGTGAAATTAGGGGAATAAAATACAGAAAAATGCCAAATATAAACACTAAGTATAGCACATCAAATGGAGTTAAAAACAGGAGGAAAGTGTTTATCTAAAAGGGAGAGGTAGCTTATGATAAAGGAATTAAAGGTGGCAAAATCAGCAATGCGAAAAATGAGAAGTGAAAGTTTGATGACCTTACCTTGGACAAATATATGGGGCAGGGCCCAACAGGTCCAAGGACAGCCCAAAGGCAACTGTGCTATAACATCCCTTACAGGACCCAAATTTCAAGTGAAGTTGTGTTCATTTCCATCTAATATAAAAGGGTGAATAATTTAGATAATATAGATACATATAAAGTATATTTCTTCTACATAAGAATTTAATAATAATTGGCATAAGATAGAGAGAAACTTATCTCAGAGCCAAGCAGAACATACCTTATCAGTTTTTAAACTTGTAAACTTTACTGTGAGAAATTATCAAATTGCTTCTACTTACATTTGCGTCAAGATTGAGGGCTAATATAATACTTCACAAATCTTCTCTTTATTTTCATAATCAGTCACTGAAAATGTGAGATTTTATTTCCTTGAAATGTTATGACTGGTGTAAGGGAGATAACTGAATGATATACATAAGGTGTGGTAACCTTGAATACATTATCCATGTAATATAGATGAGTTCATCAACAACCTGTATTAACTTCATTGCAATTAAATTATCTCAAAATACATTACTGACAAAGTGAGAACCTAACATTTAGACTCCTATGTTTAGTGGAGACCTCAAGAGTCATGTAATTTTAATTTCTAAGATGACGCAGCTCTTTCATATCACATAGTTCATACTTTCTACAATGCCGGCATGTAGAGTGCAGCCTTCCATAACCATGCAGATATCATCTCATGCCAATTTGGATTCTTGCGATGGGATGCAAAGTTTCAAGAACAGTGTGGATTTGAATGGAATGAATACGCACTGTGTGACTAAAATGGTTATCATTCTTGTAATGTTGGACCAAACATGGAAATTCCACAGGAGCAGCTTGACAGAAAGAAATAGGATTAATTGAAAGTCAATAGTAGATTATAATTGGACTTATACAAGTGCCAATGGGAAATGCTGACTTAAGGAAACTGTTCTTGTTTGTTGGTATTCACTGCTACTTCAACAAAAGGGAATGCAAGAGAACTGAACTAACTACATGAACAATTTCAAAGCAGGAGAGTGTAAAAAAAAAAAGGGACAATTAGAGCAGGACAATTCAAATCAAAATGGGAAGGAATACCAAATCCTTAATAAATTACCTAAAAATTACTCATGCCAGAACATCCCACATGGTACAAGTGATCTATCTACAAGTGTACTTAGAGTGTTCTCTATCCTGGTTTATGGCATGCCTTACAAGAATAAGATAGTTGTTTTTGTACACATGATTTTTCATCTTTTGCAGGTACAATAGCCAATATTTGGCCAAAATCAACTATATTATGTTTACATAACTTATTTTGTTGCATGCATTCCAATCTAGGAGGTAACAGCACATACATAAAGGCATCAGGTAACACAAGTCTATATCTATCATAGCTATAGTTATCAAAAGTCCCCATCCAAAGCCATCTTGTGCTATTTTCTAAAGATTTTATACATTTTATTCTTAAAGAACTTTCAATATTTGACCAAAAGTGTTCAGCACACATTTGTTTTCCTACATCAAACTAGTATAGTTCATAAATGCCGCCCACATGTATGCGTTTCTATGGAAACACTGTGAGGCTATTCTTTCCTTTAGGTATCACGGTACCAATTGTTTTTCCATATACCTCAATGCTAATGTTTTGTGAAATAAATATACTTTCTGTCCTACTTGGGCATGCATGTCACACGCTGTCATATAGAACAATGCTAGATTGTCAATTTGACAATGACATAACCAGGTACTCCATTGCATTTAAGAGAGATAACTCTACTGGAACTAGACAGGGGTAAGAGTTATCTAGTCACAACAAGCACATTTTCAGTCATGTGTACCATATTTTAAAAAAATCATAAAAAATACAAAATATGATCTAGATAGAAATTAACACAAACTCACATGTTGCCAAGAGGCTCAACTTTTTTTTAAGCCAAACAGAAAGTACAAGTCTTACATAATGCACCAATCACAGCTAGTTTTGTTCTTTAATTCTGAATACAATGTTCCATACAGCTTAAGCTCCCCCCACCTGGACTTGCGCAATTGGTACCGTTATACCTATAGCAAACCTTAATTTTTCCAATAATCTGTGAAATAGTTCGGGACTGTATAAGTAACAAATATACTTAGTCTCACTTGTGAAAAACAATTTGATGAGGTACTAACCTATGTCTTATATGAATGTGTAAAGAAATGTCATTGAGCTGTTTGAACTATTGTTTTCATACTTTTGCTTCACTATCAAAATCATCTTTTGAAATAAAATGAATTCTTTCAACTATGAGTTGTATCTTATTCATATCAGCAATTATTGAACTTCACATAGGTGATATGGGATAAATCACATTATATCATATTATGTAATAACTAGGTCAAAGGTCAATGTACCAAATAGTATGCACCTGTCCTACTTCAAAATGTACAATTCACCTAAAAGAAAGGAATTTATATTTGTTTGGTGGGTGCAGAACTTAACATCAGAGACAGGTGGACATGACCCAATCTTATTATAAAGTATAAGCTTTGACCACTTTACACTATCTACAGATACAAGAGGTCACTAACCACCAGTCCTCACACAAAGGTCCACCTACCCATCCTCTTTGTAACACAAATAGTAAGCTTTCCTCCTTTGTAATGTGAATAAAATTGTTTCAATAAGCCAGTCAGTCACCAAATATAGTAAATCGCAGCTTCTAAGTGGTTATGTTTGGATTGGGAGGTGAAATTAGGGGAATAAAATACAGAAAAATGCCAAATATAAACACTAAGTATAGCACATCAAATGGAGTTAAAAACAGGAGGAAAGTGTTTATCTAAAAGGGAGAGGTAGCTTATGATAAAGGAATTAAAGGTGGCAAAATCAGCAATGCGAAAAATGAGAAGTGAAAGTTTGATGACCTTACCTTGGACAAATATATGGGGCAGGGCCCAACAGGTCCAAGGACAGCCCAAAGGCAACTGTGCTATAACATCCCTTACAGGACCCAAATTTCAAGTGAAGTTGTGTTCATTTCCATCTAATATAAAAGGGTGAATAATTTAGATAATATAGATACATATAAAGTATATTTCTTCTACATAAGAATTTAATAATAATTGGCATAAGATAGAGAGAAACTTATCTCAGAGCCAAGCAGAACATACCTTATCAGTTTTTAAACTTGTAAACTTTACTGTGAGAAATTATCAAATTGCTTCTACTTACATTTGCGTCAAGATTGAGGGCTAATATAATACTTCACAAATCTTCTCTTTATTTTCATAATCAGTCACTGAAAATGTGAGATTTTATTTCCTTGAAATGTTATGACTGGTGTAAGGGAGATAACTGAATGATATACATAAGGTGTGGTAACCTTGAATACATTATCCATGTAATATAGATGAGTTCATCAACAACCTGTATTAACTTCATTGCAATTAAATTATCTCAAAATACATTACTGACAAAGTGAGAACCTAACATTTAGACTCCTATGTTTAGTGGAGACCTCAAGAGTCATGTAATTTTAATTTCTAAGATGACGCAGCTCTTTCATATCACATAGTTCATACTTTCTACAATGCCGGCATGTAGAGTGCAGCCTTCCATAACCATGCAGATATCATCTCATGCCAATTTGGATTCTTGCGATGGGATGCAAAGTTTCAAGAACAGTGTGGATTTGAATGGAATGAATACGCACTGTGTGACTAAAATGGTTATCATTCTTGTAATGTTGGACCAAACATGGAAATTCCACAGGAGCAGCTTGACAGAAAGAAATAGGATTAATTGAAAGTCAATAGTAGATTATAATTGGACTTATACAAGTGCCAATGGGAAATGCTGACTTAAGGAAACTGTTCTTGTTTGTTGGTATTCACTGCTACTTCAACAAAAGGGAATGCAAGAGAACTGAACTAACTACATGAACAATTTCAAAGCAGGAGAGTGTAAAAAAAAAAAAGGGACAATTAGAGCAGGACAATTCAAATCAAAATGGGAAGGAATACCAAATCCTTAATAAATTACCTAAAAATTACTCATGCCAGAACATCCCACATGGTACAAGTGATCTATCTACAAGTGTACTTAGAGTGTTCTCTATCCTGGTTTATGGCATGCCTTACAAGAATAAGATAGTTGTTTTTGTACACATGATTTTTCATCTTTTGCAGGTACAATAGCCAATATTTGGCCAAAATCAACTATATTATGTTTACATAACTTATTTTGTTGCATGCATTCCAATCTAGGAGGTAACAGCACATACATAAAGGCATCAGGTAACACAAGTCTATATCTATCATAGCTATAGTTATCAAAAGTCCCCATCCAAAGCCATCTTGTGCTATTTTCTAAAGATTTTATACATTTTATTCTTAAAGAACTTTCAATATTTGACCAAAAGTGTTCAGCACACATTTGTTTTCCTACATCAAACTAGTATAGTTCATAAATGCCGCCCACATGTATGCGTTTCTATGGAAACACTGTGAGGCTATTCTTTCCTTTAGGTATCACGGTACCAATTGTTTTTCCATATACCTCAATGCTAATGTTTTGTGAAATAAATATACTTTCTGTCCTACTTGGGCATGCATGTCACACGCTGTCATATAGAACAATGCTAGATTGTCAATTTGACAATGACATAACCAGGTACTCCATTGCATTTAAGAGAGATAACTCTACTGGAACTAGACAGGGGTAAGAGTTATCTAGTCACAACAAGCACATTTTCAGTCATGTGTACCATATTTTAAAAAAATCATAAAAAATACAAAATATGATCTAGATAGAAATTAACACAAACTCACATGTTGCCAAGAGGCTCAACTTTTTTTTAAGCCAAACAGAAAGTACAAGTCTTACATAATGCACCAATCACAGCTAGTTTTGTTCTTTAATTCTGAATACAATGTTCCATACAGCTTAAGCTCCCCCCACCTGGACTTGCGCAATTGGTACCGTTATACCTATAGCAAACCTTAATTTTTCCAATAATCTGTGAAATAGTTCGGGACTGTATAAGTAACAAATATACTTAGTCTCACTTGTGAAAAACAATTTGATGAGGTACTAACCTATGTCTTATATGAATGTGTAAAGAAATGTCATTGAGCTGTTTGAACTATTGTTTTCATACTTTTGCTTCACTATCAAAATCATCTTTTGAAATAAAATGAATTCTTTCAACTATGAGTTGTATCTTATTCATATCAGCAATTATTGAACTTCACATAGGTGATATGGGATAAATCACATTATATCATATTATGTAATAACTAGGTCAAAGGTCAATGTACCAAATAGTATGCACCTGTCCTACTTCAAAATGTACAATTCACCTAAAAGAAAGGAATTTATATTTGTTTGGTAGGTGCAGAACTTAACATCAGAGACAGGTGGACATGACCCAATCTTATTATAAAGTATAAGCTTTGACCACTTTACACTATCTACAGATACAAGAGGTCACTAACCACCAGTCCTCACACAAAGGTCCACCTACCCATCCTCTTTGTAACACAAATAGTAAGCTTTCCTCCTTTGTAATGTGAATAAAATTGTTTCAATAAGCCAGTCAGTCACCAAATATAGTAAATCGCAGCTTCTAAGTGGTTATGTTTGGATTGGGAGGTGAAATTAGGGGAATAAAATACAGAAAAATGCCAAATATAAACACTAAGTATAGCACATCAAATGGAGTTAAAAACAGGAGGAAAGTGTTTATCTAAAAGGGAGAGGTAGCTTATGATAAAGGAATTAAAGGTGGCAAAATCAGCAATGCGAAAAATGAGAAGTGAAAGTTTGATGACCTTACCTTGGACAAATATATGGGGCAGGGCCCAACAGGTCCAAGGACAGCCCAAAGGCAACTGTGCTATAACATCCCTTACAGGACCCAAATTTCAAGTGAAGTTGTGTTCATTTCCATCTAATATAAAAGGGTGAATAATTTAGATAATATAGATACATATAAAGTATATTTCTTCTACATAAGAATTTAATAATAATTGGCATAAGATAGAGAGAAACTTATCTCAGAGCCAAGCAGAACATACCTTATCAGTTTTTAAACTTGTAAACTTTACTGTGAGAAATTATCAAATTGCTTCTACTTACATTTGCGTCAAGATTGAGGGCTAATATAATACTTCACAAATCTTCTCTTTATTTTCATAATCAGTCACTGAAAATGTGAGATTTTATTTCCTTGAAATGTTATGACTGGTGTAAGGGAGATAACTGAATGATATACATAAGGTGTGGTAACCTTGAATACATTATCCATGTAATATAGATGAGTTCATCAACAACCTGTATTAACTTCATTGCAATTAAATTATCTCAAAATACATTACTGACAAAGTGAGAACCTAACATTTAGACTCCTATGTTTAGTGGAGACCTCAAGAGTCATGTAATTTTAATTTCTAAGATGACGCAGCTCTTTCATATCACATAGTTCATACTTTCTACAATGCCGGCATGTAGAGTGCAGCCTTCCATAACCATGCAGATATCATCTCATGCCAATTTGGATTCTTGCGATGGGATGCAAAGTTTCAAGAACAGTGTGGATTTGAATGGAATGAATACGCACTGTGTGACTAAAATGGTTATCATTCTTGTAATGTTGGACCAAACATGGAAATTCCACAGGAGCAGCTTGACAGAAAGAAATAGGATTAATTGAAAGTCAATAGTAGATTATAATTGGACTTATACAAGTGCCAATGGGAAATGCTGACTTAAGGAAACTGTTCTTGTTTGTTGGTATTCACTGCTACTTCAACAAAAGGGAATGCAAGAGAACTGAACTAACTACATGAACAATTTCAAAGCAGGAGAGTGTAAAAAAAAAAAAGGGACAATTAGAGCAGGACAATTCAAATCAAAATGGGAAGGAATACCAAATCCTTAATAAATTACCTAAAAATTACTCATGCCAGAACATCCCACATGGTACAAGTGATCTATCTACAAGTGTACTTAGAGTGTTCTCTATCCTGGTTTATGGCATGCCTTACAAGAATAAGATAGTTGTTTTTGTACACATGATTTTTCATCTTTTGCAGGTACAATAGCCAATATTTGGCCAAAATCAACTATATTATGTTTACATAACTTATTTTGTTGCATGCATTCCAATCTAGGAGGTAACAGCACATACATAAAGGCATCAGGTAACACAAGTCTATATCTATCATAGCTATAGTTATCAAAAGTCCCCATCCAAAGCCATCTTGTGCTATTTTCTAAAGATTTTATACATTTTATTCTTAAAGAACTTTCAATATTTGACCAAAAGTGTTCAGCACACATTTGTTTTCCTACATCAAACTAGTATAGTTCATAAATGCCGCCCACATGTATGCGTTTCTATGGAAACACTGTGAGGCTATTCTTTCCTTTAGGTATCACGGTACCAATTGTTTTTCCATATACCTCAATGCTAATGTTTTGTGAAATAAATATACTTTCTGTCCTACTTGGGCATGCATGTCACACGCTGTCATATAGAACAATGCTAGATTGTCAATTTGACAATGACATAACCAGGTACTCCATTGCATTTAAGAGAGATAACTCTACTGGAACTAGACAGGGGTAAGAGTTATCTAGTCACAACAAGCACATTTTCAGTCATGTGTACCATATTTTAAAAAAATCATAAAAAATACAAAATATGATCTAGATAGAAATTAACACAAACTCACATGTTGCCAAGAGGCTCAACTTTTTTTTAAGCCAAACAGAAAGTACAAGTCTTACATAATGCACCAATCACAGCTAGTTTTGTTCTTTAATTCTGAATACAATGTTCCATACAGCTTAAGCTCCCCCCACCTGGACTTGCGCAATTGGTACCGTTATACCTATAGCAAACCTTAATTTTTCCAATAATCTGTGAAATAGTTCGGGACTGTATAAGTAACAAATATACTTAGTCTCACTTGTGAAAAACAATTTGATGAGGTACTAACCTATGTCTTATATGAATGTGTAAAGAAATGTCATTGAGCTGTTTGAACTATTGTTTTCATACTTTTGCTTCACTATCAAAATCATCTTTTGAAATAAAATGAATTCTTTCAACTATGAGTTGTATCTTATTCATATCAGCAATTATTGAACTTCACATAGGTGATATGGGATAAATCACATTATATCATATTATGTAATAACTAGGTCAAAGGTCAATGTACCAAATAGTATGCACCTGTCCTACTTCAAAATGTACAATTCACCTAAAAGAAAGGAATTTATATTTGTTTGGTAGGTGCAGAACTTAACATCAGAGACAGGTGGACATGACCCAATCTTATTATAAAGTATAAGCTTTGACCACTTTACACTATCTACAGATACAAGAGGTCACTAACCACCAGTCCTCACACAAAGGTCCACCTACCCATCCTCTTTGTAACACAAATAGTAAGCTTTCCTCCTTTGTAATGTGAATAAAATTGTTTCAATAAGCCAGTCAGTCACCAAATATAGTAAATCGCAGCTTCTAAGTGGTTATGTTTGGATTGGGAGGTGAAATTAGGGGAATAAAATACAGAAAAATGCCAAATATAAACACTAAGTATAGCACATCAAATGGAGTTAAAAACAGGAGGAAAGTGTTTATCTAAAAGGGAGAGGTAGCTTATGATAAAGGAATTAAAGGTGGCAAAATCAGCAATGCGAAAAATGAGAAGTGAAAGTTTGATGACCTTACCTTGGACAAATATATGGGGCAGGGCCCAACAGGTCCAAGGACAGCCCAAAGGCAACTGTGCTATAACATCCCTTACAGGACCCAAATTTCAAGTGAAGTTGTGTTCATTTCCATCTAATATAAAAGGGTGAAATAATTTAGATAATATAGATACATATAAAGTATATTTCTTCTACATAAGAATTTAATAATAATTGGCATAAGATAGAGAGAAACTTATCTCAGAGCCAAGCAGAACATACCTTATCAGTTTTTAAACTTGTAAACTTTACTGTGAGAAATTATCAAATTGCTTCTACTTACATTTGCGTCAAGATTGAGGGCTAATATAATACTTCACAAATCTTCTCTTTATTTTCATAATCAGTCACTGAAAATGTGAGATTTTATTTCCTTGAAATGTTATGACTGGTGTAAGGGAGATAACTGAATGATATACATAAGGTGTGGTAACCTTGAATACATTATCCATGTAATATAGATGAGTTCATCAACAACCTGTATTAACTTCATTGCAATTAAATTATCTCAAAATACATTACTGACAAAGTGAGAACCTAACATTTAGACTCCTATGTTTAGTGGAGACCTCAAGAGTCATGTAATTTTAATTTCTAAGATGACGCAGCTCTTTCATATCACATAGTTCATACTTTCTACAATGCCGGCATGTAGAGTGCAGCCTTCCATAACCATGCAGATATCATCTCATGCCAATTTGGATTCTTGCGATGGGATGCAAAGTTTCAAGAACAGTGTGGATTTGAATGGAATGAATACGCACTGTGTGACTAAAATGGTTATCATTCTTGTAATGTTGGACCAAACATGGAAATTCCACAGGAGCAGCTTGACAGAAAGAAATAGGATTAATTGAAAGTCAATAGTAGATTATAATTGGACTTATACAAGTGCCAATGGGAAATGCTGACTTAAGGAAACTGTTCTTGTTTGTTGGTATTCACTGCTACTTCAACAAAAGGGAATGCAAGAGAACTGAACTAACTACATGAACAATTTCAAAGCAGGAGAGTGTAAAAAAAAAAAAGGGACAATTAGAGCAGGACAATTCAAATCAAAATGGGAAGGAATACCAAATCCTTAATAAATTACCTAAAAATTACTCATGCCAGAACATCCCACATGGTACAAGTGATCTATCTACAAGTGTACTTAGAGTGTTCTCTATCCTGGTTTATGGCATGCCTTACAAGAATAAGATAGTTGTTTTTGTACACATGATTTTTCATCTTTTGCAGGTACAATAGCCAATATTTGGCCAAAATCAACTATATTATGTTTACATAACTTATTTTGTTGCATGCATTCCAATCTAGGAGGTAACAGCACATACATAAAGGCATCAGGTAACACAAGTCTATATCTATCATAGCTATAGTTATCAAAAGTCCCCATCCAAAGCCATCTTGTGCTATTTTCTAAAGATTTTATACATTTTATTCTTAAAGAACTTTCAATATTTGACCAAAAGTGTTCAGCACACATTTGTTTTCCTACATCAAACTAGTATAGTTCATAAATGCCGCCCACATGTATGCGTTTCTATGGAAACACTGTGAGGCTATTCTTTCCTTTAGGTATCACGGTACCAATTGTTTTTCCATATACCTCAATGCTAATGTTTTGTGAAATAAATATACTTTCTGTCCTACTTGGGCATGCATGTCACACGCTGTCATATAGAACAATGCTAGATTGTCAATTTGACAATGACATAACCAGGTACTCCATTGCATTTAAGAGAGATAACTCTACTGGAACTAGACAGGGGTAAGAGTTATCTAGTCACAACAAGCACATTTTCAGTCATGTGTACCATATTTTAAAAAAATCATAAAAAATACAAAATATGATCTAGATAGAAATTAACACAAACTCACATGTTGCCAAGAGGCTCAACTTTTTTTTAAGCCAAACAGAAAGTACAAGTCTTACATAATGCACCAATCACAGCTAGTTTTGTTCTTTAATTCTGAATACAATGTTCCATACAGCTTAAGCTCCCCCCACCTGGACTTGCGCAATTGGTACCGTTATACCTATAGCAAACCTTAATTTTTCCAATAATCTGTGAAATAGTTCGGGACTGTATAAGTAACAAATATACTTAGTCTCACTTGTGAAAAACAATTTGATGAGGTACTAACCTATGTCTTATATGAATGTGTAAAGAAATGTCATTGAGCTGTTTGAACTATTGTTTTCATACTTTTGCTTCACTATCAAAATCATCTTTTGAAATAAAATGAATTCTTTCAACTATGAGTTGTATCTTATTCATATCAGCAATTATTGAACTTCACATAGGTGATATGGGATAAATCACATTATATCATATTATGTAATAACTAGGTCAAAGGTCAATGTACCAAATAGTATGCACCTGTCCTACTTCAAAATGTACAATTCACCTAAAAGAAAGGAATTTATATTTGTTTGGTGGGTGCAGAACTTAACATCAGAGACAGGTGGACATGACCCAATCTTATTATAAAGTATAAGCTTTGACCACTTTACACTATCTACAGATACAAGAGGTCACTAACCACCAGTCCTCACACAAAGGTCCACCTACCCATCCTCTTTGTAACACAAATAGTAAGCTTTCCTCCTTTGTAATGTGAATAAAATTGTTTCAATAAGCCAGTCAGTCACCAAATATAGTAAATCGCAGCTTCTAAGTGGTTATGTTTGGATTGGGAGGTGAAATTAGGGGAATAAAATACAGAAAAATGCCAAATATAAACACTAAGTATAGCACATCAAATGGAGTTAAAAACAGGAGGAAAGTGTTTATCTAAAAGGGAGAGGTAGCTTATGATAAAGGAATTAAAGGTGGCAAAATCAGCAATGCGAAAAATGAGAAGTGAAAGTTTGATGACCTTACCTTGGACAAATATATGGGGCAGGGCCCAACAGGTCCAAGGACAGCCCAAAGGCAACTGTGCTATAACATCCCTTACAGGACCCAAATTTCAAGTGAAGTTGTGTTCATTTCCATCTAATATAAAAGGGTGAATAATTTAGATAATATAGATACATATAAAGTATATTTCTTCTACATAAGAATTTAATAATAATTGGCATAAGATAGAGAGAAACTTATCTCAGAGCCAAGCAGAACATACCTTATCAGTTTTTAAACTTGTAAACTTTACTGTGAGAAATTATCAAATTGCTTCTACTTACATTTGCGTCAAGATTGAGGGCTAATATAATACTTCACAAATCTTCTCTTTATTTTCATAATCAGTCACTGAAAATGTGAGATTTTATTTCCTTGAAATGTTATGACTGGTGTAAGGGAGATAACTGAATGATATACATAAGGTGTGGTAACCTTGAATACATTATCCATGTAATATAGATGAGTTCATCAACAACCTGTATTAACTTCATTGCAATTAAATTATCTCAAAATACATTACTGACAAAGTGAGAACCTAACATTTAGACTCCTATGTTTAGTGGAGACCTCAAGAGTCATGTAATTTTAATTTCTAAGATGACGCAGCTCTTTCATATCACATAGTTCATACTTTCTACAATGCCGGCATGTAGAGTGCAGCCTTCCATAACCATGCAGATATCATCTCATGCCAATTTGGATTCTTGCGATGGGATGCAAAGTTTCAAGAACAGTGTGGATTTGAATGGAATGAATACGCACTGTGTGACTAAAATGGTTATCATTCTTGTAATGTTGGACCAAACATGGAAATTCCACAGGAGCAGCTTGACAGAAAGAAATAGGATTAATTGAAAGTCAATAGTAGATTATAATTGGACTTATACAAGTGCCAATGGGAAATGCTGACTTAAGGAAACTGTTCTTGTTTGTTGGTATTCACTGCTACTTCAACAAAAGGGAATGCAAGAGAACTGAACTAACTACATGAACAATTTCAAAGCAGGAGAGTGTAAAAAAAAAAAAGGGACAATTAGAGCAGGACAATTCAAATCAAAATGGGAAGGAATACCAAATCCTTAATAAATTACCTAAAAATTACTCATGCCAGAACATCCCACATGGTACAAGTGATCTATCTACAAGTGTACTTAGAGTGTTCTCTATCCTGGTTTATGGCATGCCTTACAAGAATAAGATAGTTGTTTTTGTACACATGATTTTTCATCTTTTGCAGGTACAATAGCCAATATTTGGCCAAAATCAACTATATTATGTTTACATAACTTATTTTGTTGCATGCATTCCAATCTAGGAGGTAACAGCACATACATAAAGGCATCAGGTAACACAAGTCTATATCTATCATAGCTATAGTTATCAAAAGTCCCCATCCAAAGCCATCTTGTGCTATTTTCTAAAGATTTTATACATTTTATTCTTAAAGAACTTTCAATATTTGACCAAAAGTGTTCAGCACACATTTGTTTTCCTACATCAAACTAGTATAGTTCATAAATGCCGCCCACATGTATGCGTTTCTATGGAAACACTGTGAGGCTATTCTTTCCTTTAGGTATCACGGTACCAATTGTTTTTCCATATACCTCAATGCTAATGTTTTGTGAAATAAATATACTTTCTGTCCTACTTGGGCATGCATGTCACACGCTGTCATATAGAACAATGCTAGATTGTCAATTTGACAATGACATAACCAGGTACTCCATTGCATTTAAGAGAGATAACTCTACTGGAACTAGACAGGGGTAAGAGTTATCTAGTCACAACAAGCACATTTTCAGTCATGTGTACCATATTTTAAAAAAATCATAAAAAATACAAAATATGATCTAGATAGAAATTAACACAAACTCACATGTTGCCAAGAGGCTCAACTTTTTTTTAAGCCAAACAGAAAGTACAAGTCTTACATAATGCACCAATCACAGCTAGTTTTGTTCTTTAATTCTGAATACAATGTTCCATACAGCTTAAGCTCCCCCCACCTGGACTTGCGCAATTGGTACCGTTATACCTATAGCAAACCTTAATTTTTCCAATAATCTGTGAAATAGTTCGGGACTGTATAAGTAACAAATATACTTAGTCTCACTTGTGAAAAACAATTTGATGAGGTACTAACCTATGTCTTATATGAATGTGTAAAGAAATGTCATTGAGCTGTTTGAACTATTGTTTTCATACTTTTGCTTCACTATCAAAATCATCTTTTGAAATAAAATGAATTCTTTCAACTATGAGTTGTATCTTATTCATATCAGCAATTATTGAACTTCACATAGGTGATATGGGATAAATCACATTATATCATATTATGTAATAACTAGGTCAAAGGTCAATGTACCAAATAGTATGCACCTGTCCTACTTCAAAATGTACAATTCACCTAAAAGAAAGGAATTTATATTTGTTTGGTAGGTGCAGAACTTAACATCAGAGACAGGTGGACATGACCCAATCTTATTATAAAGTATAAGCTTTGACCACTTTACACTATCTACAGATACAAGAGGTCACTAACCACCAGTCCTCACACAAAGGTCCACCTACCCATCCTCTTTGTAACACAAATAGTAAGCTTTCCTCCTTTGTAATGTGAATAAAATTGTTTCAATAAGCCAGTCAGTCACCAAATATAGTAAATCGCAGCTTCTAAGTGGTTATGTTTGGATTGGGAGGTGAAATTAGGGGAATAAAATACAGAAAAATGCCAAATATAAACACTAAGTATAGCACATCAAATGGAGTTAAAAACAGGAGGAAAGTGTTTATCTAAAAGGGAGAGGTAGCTTATGATAAAGGAATTAAAGGTGGCAAAATCAGCAATGCGAAAAATGAGAAGTGAAAGTTTGATGACCTTACCTTGGACAAATATATGGGGCAGGGCCCAACAGGTCCAAGGACAGCCCAAAGGCAACTGTGCTATAACATCCCTTACAGGACCCAAATTTCAAGTGAAGTTGTGTTCATTTCCATCTAATATAAAAGGGTGAATAATTTAGATAATATAGATACATATAAAGTATATTTCTTCTACATAAGAATTTAATAATAATTGGCATAAGATAGAGAGAAACTTATCTCAGAGCCAAGCAGAACATACCTTATCAGTTTTTAAACTTGTAAACTTTACTGTGAGAAATTATCAAATTGCTTCTACTTACATTTGCGTCAAGATTGAGGGCTAATATAATACTTCACAAATCTTCTCTTTATTTTCATAATCAGTCACTGAAAATGTGAGATTTTATTTCCTTGAAATGTTATGACTGGTGTAAGGGAGATAACTGAATGATATACATAAGGTGTGGTAACCTTGAATACATTATCCATGTAATATAGATGAGTTCATCAACAACCTGTATTAACTTCATTGCAATTAAATTATCTCAAAATACATTACTGACAAAGTGAGAACCTAACATTTAGACTCCTATGTTTAGTGGAGACCTCAAGAGTCATGTAATTTTAATTTCTAAGATGACGCAGCTCTTTCATATCACATAGTTCATACTTTCTACAATGCCGGCATGTAGAGTGCAGCCTTCCATAACCATGCAGATATCATCTCATGCCAATTTGGATTCTTGCGATGGGATGCAAAGTTTCAAGAACAGTGTGGATTTGAATGGAATGAATACGCACTGTGTGACTAAAATGGTTATCATTCTTGTAATGTTGGACCAAACATGGAAATTCCACAGGAGCAGCTTGACAGAAAGAAATAGGATTAATTGAAAGTCAATAGTAGATTATAATTGGACTTATACAAGTGCCAATGGGAAATGCTGACTTAAGGAAACTGTTCTTGTTTGTTGGTATTCACTGCTACTTCAACAAAAGGGAATGCAAGAGAACTGAACTAACTACATGAACAATTTCAAAGCAGGAGAGTGTAAAAAAAAAAAAGGGACAATTAGAGCAGGACAATTCAAATCAAAATGGGAAGGAATACCAAATCCTTAATAAATTACCTAAAAATTACTCATGCCAGAACATCCCACATGGTACAAGTGATCTATCTACAAGTGTACTTAGAGTGTTCTCTATCCTGGTTTATGGCATGCCTTACAAGAATAAGATAGTTGTTTTTGTACACATGATTTTTCATCTTTTGCAGGTACAATAGCCAATATTTGGCCAAAATCAACTATATTATGTTTACATAACTTATTTTGTTGCATGCATTCCAATCTAGGAGGTAACAGCACATACATAAAGGCATCAGGTAACACAAGTCTATATCTATCATAGCTATAGTTATCAAAAGTCCCCATCCAAAGCCATCTTGTGCTATTTTCTAAAGATTTTATACATTTTATTCTTAAAGAACTTTCAATATTTGACCAAAAGTGTTCAGCACACATTTGTTTTCCTACATCAAACTAGTATAGTTCATAAATGCCGCCCACATGTATGCGTTTCTATGGAAACACTGTGAGGCTATTCTTTCCTTTAGGTATCACGGTACCAATTGTTTTTCCATATACCTCAATGCTAATGTTTTGTGAAATAAATATACTTTCTGTCCTACTTGGGCATGCATGTCACACGCTGTCATATAGAACAATGCTAGATTGTCAATTTGACAATGACATAACCAGGTACTCCATTGCATTTAAGAGAGATAACTCTACTGGAACTAGACAGGGGTAAGAGTTATCTAGTCACAACAAGCACATTTTCAGTCATGTGTACCATATTTTAAAAAAATCATAAAAAATACAAAATATGATCTAGATAGAAATTAACACAAACTCACATGTTGCCAAGAGGCTCAACTTTTTTTTAAGCCAAACAGAAAGTACAAGTCTTACATAATGCACCAATCACAGCTAGTTTTGTTCTTTAATTCTGAATACAATGTTCCATACACCTTAAGCTCCCCCCACCTGGACTTGCGCAATTGGTACCGTTATACCATATATATACATATATATATATACATATATATATAGATATATATAGATATATATAGATATAGATATATATATAGATACATATATATATATATATATATATATATATATATATATATATATATATATATATATATATATATATATATATATATATATATATATATATATATAGATATTGGATGGAAACGTTTAGCTACCACGATTGAACCTAAACTAGTGAATGGTCTGATATTAATTTTAAGCAATTTACATTTGCATTGCAACACACTGTTGTATTATTTTTCCTTAAATTTCATTCTAGGGGCTGTATACTCTACGTCCATTGATATTAAATTATCGAAGGGGTTAACAATTAAACAACAACTACGGAAACTTCCGATACCGCAAACATCAGAAACTCTATGCATAAACGTCCTCAACATCAATCAACGGTTGTCACTTTATAGATAAATCCTTATAAACTTAGGACAGTTTGTTGTTAAATTATTTTAGGTTTTCATCTTGAATATAAAAAACACCAAATAAGCTTTCTACCGAAAAATACATAAAAAAGACTGTTGAACAAAATTTAGAAGAACAATCATAATGAAATTTAATTCATTCTCAGGAAATTTAATATATGATTTTTCTTCACCTGCATTGATACCTTTATAACATCATGGAAACTGTTTCAGACTGTATGATAAAAGTACTTTTATATAATTTTAGTAATTTTATTCATGGGAGTAGATTGTAGTAATTTCTCTTTATCATTAGTTACATTTTGAATACTCCACTAATGTCTGTTTTAGGATTAACAGCGTATACATTACATAGGATCTATCAATAGACGTTTATGTATACATTACATAGAATCTATCAATAGACGCTTACGTATACATTACATAGGATCTATCAATAGACGCTTACGTATGCGTTGACAAGAACTAATAATAGTGTTAATGACGACTTGGAGAAACTTTCTCATTGGCTGATGGGGTCTGGACGGGTCTATAGGAATTCAGTAGTTTCTCATTGGCTGATGGGGTCTGGACGGGTCTATAGGAATTCAATAGTTTCTCATTAGGTGGTTAGGTCAAATGAATATGCAAGTTCGAGGTAAATTGAATAGTATGATCTGTCACGTTGGGTATGCTATACATGAGTTGTAATAGTGTATATAAGGAGAGAATTGAGCAGTCAGATTCATTTCTATTTTTGAGTAATTCGTATTTCTTGTTTTCTTGTTGTAAGATTGCAGACGTGCATCATGTTGTACATATATAGTATTCGAGGGGATAAACAACTGTGTGGATTGTTCAGTAGAAATCGAAGGTGCCCATTATTTGGACTCTAATATTATTCTGGAAATGATGTGAATTATTCAAATTAATTCTAGACAACACCATCTTTTCAAATGCACGATACTTGGCGACCGGCGCATTTCCGGTCTTAAATTGCATACGGAACGTTAGACTCTTTAGAACTTCATAGAACACTATCTAGATTATTTAGGATTCAGTTCTCAACACTGAAAGTTCCTCTCATATTTTTATTTATAACATTGATAATTAAATTGTTTGTTTAGTTGTACAAACTTTGTTGGTTTTGCTTCTTTCCTTAACTAGTTCATGACTATATATAGTCGTAACAATTCGTATACACATACTGTTACATTCGGGTTAAAAGGACACACAAACACCAAATAAGGGTCCTACAACTTTATGTAAAATAAAGCTAAAATCTTTACAAAGCTAGAAAACCAGTGTTGCGTACAGTACAAGGCCCATCACTAAAACCTGCATGCTCTACCACCCTGCTCTTGTTTTAGTAAGGGTTAGAGATAGTGCGTCTTAATTAAATTAACATTTGTGCCGTATCCAGGCTCAGTTAGCCATGGGAAGATAACAACAGCACCGAACCTGTTGACATTCTCTTTTATGAAATATCCAGAATGCTTGGATTAATGTTCTGGTGTCACTACTAACAATTAGAATCTGCTAGAATCTGATACAGGCACTGAGCGTTAAATCATACTTATAACACATACGTACATACATAATGTGATGGGGTGTAGGTTTGGCTATCATTATCTAGAGGATGTTCGACCTCCGTGTTATAACCCCAGATCAAGTGAAGAAAAAGAATTATTAAATTAATAGAATGACTAAACAGAGATCTAAGCAGAGATATAAAATAGAACACAACGAGCCCCTTTATACAGAAAAATAATTTAATTTTATAAGCAAATGAATGTGAACATAATGATTGATGGATACTTTTCTTTTAGAAAATAATTACCAAACGTGTACAATGCGCTTATCTATTCCGTTTGCACCGATATAACATATTTCATCATATAAACAAATGAGCGTTCGATCTCAATTGTCCAGCATCCCCGCATAAGCTAGTTGGTTGCGGGTCACTCCAGATTGAATGTTTCTGAAAGGTAGAAGTCCATCCGGCTTCGGTTATATTGCTTCTAATAGCTCTCTCTCTCTCTCATCCAGCCATGTATGGGTAATTAACAGTAATATGAGTTGCCTTCTTACTGCGTTTACGTGTGGGTGTATATGGAGCTATTTCCTTTTTAAAATGTGATAAACAGGCAACCTAAATATTTGTTAGGGCTTTAGTTGGATACAACAATATCCCTTCTCTCTTTACATGAGGTATCGTCATATAGCAATTCAAGCAGAAATTAGCAGCTAATATGGTTAAGGTCGTATCTTGACGTCTAATACACAAAGCATAGAACACGTGTTTCCCTAGCAGGGCTATTTGGCATTACGGATCGATCTGTAGTATAGTCTAGTTAGAAGAAACCATTAACCAGTTACTTAACCATTATACTCTGCCGCGAAGTTTAAATCGCTATCTGGACTAAATGTCAGCCGGCAGGCTCTCTAATGCTAATACAATCGATTCTGGGTAATATGAATTCACATCTTAATTATACGAGTGAATTAACGAAATTAACTTCTTGCCTTTACTGCATTATTTGCGAACTACCAATTCATTCGCGTGAACATTCTGCAAATCTAGGAATAGGCACTTCATTTCATACATGATTTACATCATTTAAGACTAAGAAACTGACACAATTATCAAGTATCAAGGAAACATAGTGCATGAAACCTTTAGAACACATGATTAATATAAGATTCAAAATTAACATTCAAGAAAGTATCTTAATACTTATAGCAAAGAAAAATCATATATATGGATTTGGAGCAAATAATTCAAACATTTATCTACAGACTCATATCGAAGAAAAACTGCATGATATTAAGAGAAATACATTGCTTTCGATAATCGCTCGCTTCGACCGTATCATAATTATGTCTGTACATTTGGGTTCCGTGTCTCTCACATTTTTCTAGACACCCGTCTCTTTGATACTACTCTCGTAGCTAAAAATGAAATTTAGACTACGTTTGCGATGTAGAATATTTACAAATATGAAATTTTACATGGGACACCACCCTATATAATTAGGTTAGCCATTCAGGATTATATCTATATAACCGCCGTTATTAACAAGCCCCTATCGAGGCATGAATATCTCATATTTCGCTCCTTATTAATAACCCGAGTCATAGATAGTTTCATCTTCCGACACTTATTTCAACGATTACAATTATTGTCTTTGCATTATGTTAATTTTTTGGCATTTTGACCAATTGGTTTGATCAATATAAATAGGACACACATTAAAAACAAAGCATTCCCAAAGACGAACATTAAAACATCGTAGTCTACTCCTGCATCTGGAATTGACACGTCACCTGAACTCTTTCATAATTTAAAAGGCTATGCCAGTTGCAGATATGCCCTAGATTATGGGTTACCATGACATCTTCGAAAGTCTCCGTGTTAAACATACATACATATAGGTTTCAATTAAAACATTTAGCCTAAATATGAATTTCTTAAGGTTTTGCCAACAATTTGAATGTCCACTTTGGCATATTATAGTTGGTCAAAACGTGTCCACTTTGGCGTATTATAGTTGGTCAAAACGTCATTCCTTTCTGACACAGCCTGTAAATACGTGTGTGACAAATTCCTGATACGTGCCATCAGCGTAGGCAAATTTAATTAAATTAAATTAGTCATTTTTTTTTTGTTTGATTCGAATAGCGAACACATCACTTCCCAGATAGACGTATGAGTTAGTCCCGTCAGGGGTAATTGGCATTCTGTACTTTATCTTCTATCTTCAGTACTAAATTTACGTATACTTTTACGATTCTATGCTCTAACCCTAACGTATATATTTATATGGAGTTCAAGATGAATTGATGATAAACCCTAAACAATTTCAGCTATATTATTTTGAAGTTTGTTTTGCATTATCCAGAACAATTGTTATTTATCCCACGATGTTAGAACAATGCTATTTATCTCACGATGTTATGTAATCAGATCTATATGCATAATTTACTGCGTTTTCAAAGCGGTATGGCAGGTAGTTGGGTTTCAATAAGTACAAAAAGCAGACTAAGAAAATATGACTGATGCAGCACCTTTACTAATATTGATGAATATTGCTTTCATATCTGGATACATTAACGGAATGATGGAATAGCAACATTTGGTATTTGTTTCAGCTCGGTTGTCAAAGGATGTTGCCTATTAATAATTTCTCATTCAATCAAACATTTACGTGGCATGATATGATTATTTTTAAAATTAAAAGTAAAGATTACGGCAGCTATGGAAGGGTTTGTTAACTTTTCTATGTGAAATTAAGAGGAATATATCTTGAAACATCAGGTTAAATATTAACATTACCGCCACATCTACTTCAACTAATATGACGACCTTGTCTTGTAATCTTTCTTGTTTTTATTCTTTCTTACCTGGGCTGAAACTGAATTTCAGTTTCATGGCGTTGTTTGCTAGGCATTTTCTTCAGCTTCTTCATTAACCTTTTTCTTTTAATTATCTTCTATACTACTACTACTACTACTACTACTAGTGGTAGTAGAAATTATATTTGTACGAATAATGTTTTCCTTGATATTGTGACATTTATCATCACTAGTAAGGAAAATCGACTACGTCTAGTTTATGCTTTTGTCAGAAGCTAAAATCTACTGTCTACATGAAACATGCCTTTTCGTTCAAAATATGAAACTGTTTTTAAAAAAGCTTAGTATAGTATTTTGAATTAGTTTCACTTGCCTGATTCTATTTATATATATTTAAATTGAAATATTGCTTGCCGTTTGCAAGAAGAATTAAATGCACATGCTGGGGTAAAGTATTTCGTCTCTCTTAAATTTATTTGCTTCTATTGCAAGACAAAATACAAGTGTACATGAGGGCAATGTACTAGGCAAATTTATTTCCACAAAAAATGAAATAATTATCATCGATTATACATTTCGATATGATATTCTGAATTCCATCTTACTATCAGCCCCATAGGAAACATAACAGTTAGTTCCAGGTTTTATTCGTCATTTTTGTTTCCGACTGCTTGCAAATCAGATATTATCCAACGATCGGTGTCATAACTGAAATTGAAATATTTAGACTTTGTAAAGTAAACGTGCGAATTAAATTACATGTTAACTTAATGTTTTCTTTAAAGTTACGTTGCTTCAGCAAGTAAATCCGATGACACTGGATATATTACATGTACGAGACATAGCTTGTTTACATCAACATATTAGAACGAAATTCGCCTTTTCATTTATATAATATGACCAGGAAATATTAGGTCTCAGGAAAAAGATATCGAAGAAGTCATCAGTAAAGTAATAAGAGGGCTAGCCCATTTGTAAAGTTTAAATTTGTTATACCGTTTTTGCGCACTGCAAATCAAATGACATCGCTCTAACACATTCACTGCTGGGCCGGCTGAGTAGATGAGTGTACGAAAACACATTTATATTCGTTTGCAGACCAATTTATTCCTCTAGTCCCAAACGGAAAATTCGTATATTGAACGTTTATCTCTTAAACAGAGCCTTTTTAAGTTTATATTCCGACATTGTCTCTGTACCTGTCGTTAATTCATTACATTTATTTCTCATTATGTAGCTTTCATTATGTCATTATAACTTTAATAATAATAATAATAATAATAATAATAATAATAATAATAATACTAATAGCAATAATAATAATAACAATAATAATAATTTAAAAGAGCACAGGCAACTGGTGTTTAACGGTGTTCAATATGTCTCGGAAAAAATGGTTCATAGTTTCCTATAGATATGATTTTAAAAGGGTAATTAATTAATATTTAATATATTAAACGAGTCCGATAATGTCCAGCTTGTGTGGGCCTTGGCAAGCAAAAGCTTGAAATTATTCAATGAGTTTCATTAAATTAATATTAAATAATTACTTATTTGAGATTCTTTTTATCACATATTTTTATTTTAGTGGAAATATATAGAACGAAGAAGAAATCATTTCGTTCATTCTGACTCATACGTTGCACATTCCATGTGTTTGGTGTAACAAAAGTGCCAAATCCTTGTTTGTCGATTTTTTGCGCACTATTATAATCTATAACATTTAAACGCATGCTTTCTTGTACAAACTGTTATTGAAAGAGGAACTTACGTTCCGAATACATATAACATTTGACTAAAACAAGATTATTTTTCAACACACAATGTACTCTATGTTCCATTTTGATGTTGCGTAGTTGATTTATTTCGATTAGACCAATACTTGTTATTTTCACTACTTAAAGTTGCTGGATATTGATGTAAAAGGATGATTACTAGATGAATTAAAGCCTTATTTGCTGTAATTTGTTTGCTACCGGGTATTTATATTTGTTGCTTTTCAATAGTAGCCAATTGGAATTGCATCCCATACGAAACGTTAAATCATCAGTACTGTTTTTGCACGTAAAAATAAATCCTGTGTTTTAATTACCCAAACGTTCTGTCAGTTGGAAAACCGGTTTATTTCGCAATTTTTCTGTTAACGAATGTGAGTTTATTTACTCCTATAACTTTTCAAAAATGCTTGTATATAATGCTGATTCAATGTTAAAGGCATACCACAGACACCACTAACCACACACCCGCTATCAAATGAACAGTAACTTCAATTTAACTGTTTTTTTTTTGTCTTGGGGTTTAATACCACAGTTGCCCAGTTCCCTTTCGTAAATATAGTCGAAAAATGGTCGTCAAAATCATCAATGCAATAATGAAAACTAAATGCAGCAGTAGGCTGTGTAATGAAACATTTCCCATGGTCTCAGCCAATCAGAAAAAGGATACTGCGCAAAAATTTCAGGGGTTATTTGGACTAATCAGAATTGTACAAATTCCTATTTTAATGTGTTGCATATAAAATATGATATTGCACATACAATTATAAAAGTGTACCGTCTATGTGATAAACGATGTTATAACCTATAAATATTTAGCCTCATGTTTTCCTATAAAGTGTTATAACTTTTAATATTTAGCATAGACATGCATCAGACTACTGTACGTATAGTATCGGAGGCTTCGGATTAATAATCGAAACATCACTGCAACGGCCAACTTAGAACGACTGCCTCGTTCTGATTGGAGAAGGCGCTTAGCTTTCGTGGACACTGTATTAGGGAGCGATAATGTGTTAAAATTTCCAATCCCTCCAAGAAAACGGAGATTCTGTTCTTTTTAAAACTGAGTATATTTAACGTTTCAATGACTCTATTCAGCTTTTAATATTCATGGCTTTCAATATTAAACTTTAAATTTGAATATTTGATTAGACAGAAAGGATTTTCGTTTTAATTTACTCTGCCATTTTTAGGTCCGTCAGAATGATGTTGACGATGCATATGATGATGACAATATGGTGACGATAGTAATGGGATTACTAAAAAAGCCTTTCAGTGGCACTAATAACATGAAATGCTGGCGAATACAAACATAATCATCTACTTAGCCAATAGGTACATTAAAAGCCAATAAGTACATTAAAAGCCAATAAGTACATAACAAGCCAATAAGTACATAACAAGCCAATAAGTACATAACAAGCTAATAGATACAGAACAAGCTAATAGGTACATTACAAGGTAATAGGTACATTACAAGCTAATATATTCATTACAAGCTAATAGTTACATTACAAGCCAATAAGTACATAATAAGCTAATAGGTACATTACAAGCTAATAGGTACATAACAAGCCAATAAGTACATAACAAGCCAATAAGTACATAACAAGCTAATAGGTACATTACAAGCTAATAGGTACATTACAAGCCAATAAGTACATAACAAGCTAATAGGTACATTACAAGCTAATAGGTACATTAAACTCCCAGTTCTGAGAACGTTTCTTATCCAGTCTCCTTCTAAAAACGATTGTCTTATATCTGTTAATTGTCGTCATTATATTCATAACATTAATTCATGTAATACCCACCCTTAATTGTTCATTATCATAGCTACATTGACAATACTAAGCCATGTGATACCCACCCTTAATTGTAAAATTATCATCGTTACATTGATAATACTAAGCCATGTGATACCCACCCTTAATTGTTCATTATCATCGTTACATTGATAATACTAAGCCATGTGATACCCACCCTTAATTGTTCATTATCATCGTTACATTGATAATACTAAGCCATGTGATACCCACCCTTAATTGTTCATTATCATCGTTACATTGATAATACTAAGCCATGTGATACCCACCCTTAATTGTTCATTATCATAGCTACATTGATAATACTAAGCCATGTGATACCCACCCTTAATTGTTCATTATCATCGTTACATTGATAATACTAAGCCATGTGATACCCACCCTTAATTGTTCATTATCATAGCTACATTGATAATACTAAGCCATGTGATACCCACCCTTAATTGTTCATTATTATAGTTACATTGACAATACTAAGCCATGTGATACCCACCCTTAATTGTTCATTATCATCGTTACATTGACAATACTAAGCCATGTGATACCCACCCTTAATTGTTCATTATCATCGTTACATTGATAATACTAAGCCATGTGATACCCACCCTTAATTGTTCATTATCATAGCAACATTGATAATACTAAGCCATGTGATACCCACCCTTAATTGTTCATTATCATCGTTACATTGATAATACTAAGCCATGTGATACCCACTCTTAATTGTTCATTATCATCGTTACATTGATAATACTAAGCCATGTGATACCCACCCTTAATTGTTCATTATCATCGTTACATTGATAATACTAAGCCATATGATACCCACTCTTTGATTATTATCGTGGCGTTCCTAATATTAGCCCATGTCATATCCACCTTTCAGTGTTCATTATCAACATTATGTTCCTATTAGTAATGCACCTTAATTGTTGATTATCATCGTAATATTTCCAATATTAATCCATGTGACAGACACCTTAAGGTGTTTATCTTATCATCGTTATATTTCCAATATTAATCCATGTGATAGGCACCTTTAGGTGTTTATCTTATCATCGTTATATTTCCAATATTAATCCATGTGACAGACACCTTTAGGTGTTTATCTTATCATCGTTATATTTACAATATTATTCCATGTGATATCACCTTTGGGTGTTGATTATCATCGTCATATATACAATATTAATCCAAGTGACATCCACCTTTAGGTGTTGATTATCATCGTCATATGTACAATATTAATCCATGTGATATCACCTTTAGGTGTTTACTATCATCGTTATCTTTCTAATGTTAATCAGTGTGACTGTTGATATTACTCCATGTGACATCCACTTGCCATCTTGTTACCAATATAAGGGATTTTTTAATGACGTTTACAATTTCAACCAGTGTAAGCGATTCTTTGTATTTTAGGACTGTAACCAGTGTCAGGAATTCAGTAAATTTTAAGGAATAATTAGACATGAGGGATTCAATGAATTGTAAAACTCAATGTGACGCAACTTTTCTGACATAACAATTGGGTATTTTTTTTATATCCCCGATAACGCGAGTCGGGATGTTACAGTTTACTCTGCAAGACGTAGATCATAATGTGCTAAAATGGCGTTAGAAATCCAGAAATCCATATAAATATGATAGAAAAGTGGGCAAATTGGAGCGAAAGGCATAAATGCATCATGCAACTCCAAACATGTCTTCAGATATGAATATTAAAGTTAGTGAATTGTTTAGTATTACAAATATGTATGAATGCAGATAACAATAAGAACAATTGATGCTACGACTAATAATTTGCTATACATACCACTGGCGTCGGGACAGGGCATGCTTCCTGTAGCCACATGATAGTAGTTGTTAAAGTCATTGACTTGGTCTGGACAGTGTTTATCTATATATTGAACTCCACATTTGTGTCCGATGGCTTGAGCTCTGTAGAATTTGATTTAACATCCATGAACTTTGGAGGCAAGACAGTTTTCAGAAGAGTATGTTTCTTTTTTACTTGATATAGCCATTTTCCTATCAAAACCAAACAAAAAATGACCAAAGGTTTTGGCAACCTTTCGTAATTTTACATTGTTGTTTATATTCCCTTGAGTTTTCATTTCGCCCTGTTTACGGTCAATTATTATGCTGTGACTAGTACAGCAAAATAAGTATAATGTGATTACATAATAAGAGAGAATGATGTCCAATAGCTGCAGTATGAGTCTAGAATTCCGGTTACCTTGGAAATAACCATTTGTGATATGTAATTATTTGATGACCAATTAAATTCTGCATATTTGTTTCCTGCATCTATAGCCTCTATTTATTTTTTGCATGGTGGCAGTAATAACACTGCAAGCGAAAGTAAAATTAAGTATTGAAGGTAGCAACATCGTCAGCAACAAAACAAATACAGGTACAAGTTGCTATGTAGTAATGCTATATACTTTAACTCAGCATTGTTGTTTCTATTTTGTTATTTTCGATACTTTGTCGTCCTGTTTGAGTTAATCCTAGTTGTAATAGGAGTAAAATGTTTGAAACAATGTATCAGATGCAGATATAATTACATTATTTCAAATGGAACAATCCTTGCAATGTATCAAATACAAGGATAAATACAATATATCAAACACAAATATAATCACCATGCATTAAATAGAACGATATGTAGATTGTATCAAATGCAGATATAATTATATTGTATCACATAATCTACATGTACAATATATTGAATAGAAAGACAATTACAATAGTTTATATTAAAGACTCGCTCTTCAAATAGCTGATGAACAATGAATCTTGAAAATAACAATAAACAAACATAAGTTTCTTCCAATCACCTTTTGTAGCAGTTACTAAGCGAATCATGGCACATATGTTCAAATCGCTCTACCAGAACTATATGATCAGAGTGATCCACAAATACTCGGCCATTGACAGAATATATATTATATTATACTTTAGTCTTCCGTTTGAAAATAAAAACAAAAGGTGTATTGATTGAAATTAATAATTCTAGATAAACATGTTTTTACACGCCTGCCTTTGTATTTCTGCAAATTTAAGCTTTTAGCAAAGAATATTTTTTTAACGTTCGGCTTGTACGAGCGAACGCTCTACGTAGATACTATTAAACAATCTATGATGCATGCTAAACCCTCCTAATACCATTTGTACTGATGGTGGCTGCATGGCATACTTTGGATCTTACGGCACGTTACGTACATTGATCCTCGATTCACTGCCTTATTACACTGATTCGTTGAGACGAAAAAGTATCTACGCTTAATCCCTCTTTGGTCACCGCTACAACAGAATCCTTAATACTGTCGTCTTTGAAAAAAAAAAACACGGAATACCACTATAGGGTTCCTTGAAAAAGACTTGTATGATGACGCGTCAGGATATTTTGAACTGCCCCAACATCACCGACCCAAAAGCAACCATCTCAGCCCAGTTAACAGAAAACAAGGGTCTCTGGAATAGGGGTAGTTGTAACTTACACTGTGTTTGGGATGTTATTACACACCATCGGGGTTTTCAATTCATTCAGTCGGTCAAAAAATATCGGCTTGACAATCAGTTGTTGTCAAACACCGATGTACGGGAAACACTTTTATTTGACAGTCTTGCCGATATGGATGACGACCACGTATTTTATATGCAGTTAAACCTAGTGAGTGATGCCGTTCTTTTTGTTAAGTCACTGGCATCTAAATCAAAGTCTCAAAGTCCAATACTATTGTTACGTGTTTAGGCTCGAATAAACAGTAACAGAGAAATATTAAAAACAACAATTTAACAAATTTATTTTCCTGGAACAATTCTGTAAAAATGAAAAAAAGAAAACTTACGGTTTTAAGAATCAAATTAAAAAATAATCTAAGAATAATCCACGAATTAAATTACAAAAGTCTTATTAATAAATATTCTGATAATTTCAAGTTCGAATCCTGATGGAAAATCCAAGATGGATGACGATGACGTATGCTGTAGTCATTACTGTGTTTATCTACAGTTCCTTGTTGAAATACAAATAATGGCACTCCGGTGTTGGAGATCCAAATTAAACTTGAAGCAATGTCTTTCCAAAACTTCTGTGTGAGCACTCCTCAAAATATTTTCAGAGAATAAAGAATTAATCCTTTTGAAATCCAAATGATCTGAAGATAATTAACTCAAAATCTGGCAACAACAAAGAAAACAACTTGATACCAAGTGTAAAAGCCCCAAAACAGATCTCTCTCTAAAACAAAGGTTGTATTGTATCATCAGACGCAGTTTTGAAATTCTCCCAAGTTTCGAAATCTGAAGGTGGGTCACGTGATCGTGTTTATATCACGTTCACAGAATATGGCCTTGATTAGATAAATGATTTTATTCCCAGAATAGAAATAAAAGTGTTTACTTCTTAACCCACGTAGTCCCATCATGACCTTGACAACAACCAATCATTTTAAAATAAAATAGAACTTTGTTTACTAATTTTGAATCAAGGTCAGCTTCAAGGCCAACACCTGGTCTTTATGAAAAGAATGATTCAGGTCAACCAATTTTCTGCAAAAAATATCATCTCCAGTGAAGACATTTACATTACAATAGCATGTAAGAATTTTTGTTTTAAACTGACAAACAATTAAATTAAAATAAATATATATATATTAAATCAGATATACGTAAAACTATGGAAAATGGAATTTACAATAACCTGGAAGTGTAGATGAATAACCAAAAAGGAAGAGGTGTGAATGTGAATGAGGAGCTGACAGTGCCTTTGTAATTACATGAATATTAATACATTTTAAGCGCGTATTCAAAAGTTAAAAAATGTTAACATATAACTCAACTTTGCATACACCACAAAACTGTATAATAAGAATTTGTAATATGAGTGTCTTGTGTATGTCATTACAACGGAAACGACGGAGAATTTGTGTGGAAGCTATTAAAGCAGCATGAAGTATTTTTGTCATAAATTGTTTTAATTGCGGTCAAGTTGCCGGTTCCTAGCAACGTTGCATTGTTTACAGCCAACATCGTCTTGGACCACCACCATTACCACCACACATGGATTAGATTATTCGTCCTCAGCAAATACCTATGCAATACTAAATCATCGTTACTGTAGACAATATGACAGCAAATCCGAAGAGCCTTTATCAAGCAGACAGGCGTATTATGTCTATTGTGAGTCGACTTAGTGCGCTTAAGACTAATAGGGTAAACATGTAAATATATACAATTAAGAAATCTGTTTCCTCGACGTTTTAGCTTTAATGCCAGTATGTTTTAATGGCGTTTTATGTATCGTAGAGTAAAACAGGACGGTAAAAGTTTCTGAACTGGAAAGTAGATGCAGTTCGTCTGACACTTTAAATTACAAAGGCTGCCAATGGCGGGAATCAGTCACGCAAATGCAAAAGATATTCAGTGCAAATCAAATGGCAAACAGAAAATGAAATATTTTCCACAATGAATCGTCAAACCGCTACCGATATGCTCATCCGCTGGTCGCATGGCAATACATCTAGCCTAGAAACAGTTGCTTGGGAACCCAAAGACTTTGGCACCTAAGCTCACTTTGATGAATCTTGCCACGAAGGCCGGACTTTCGGTTCGCATTACACTCACCATGGTACACTCAGTGAATGTTGTGCTGCTGTTGTGTGCTTGCATAAACCATCACAATGTCATGATTGCTTTCATGCGGAACATCATTCCTGCAAGATATTTGCAGAATGTCATGGTAGTTCGAGGCTCTGCCAAGTTCGGACAGGTCATATTCCCAAAAACGAACGTTTGACCCGCGAATATCGAAAATCCTTAATTTATGCATTTCTCCATAAACAAGTGTTTATCAGATCTTATTTTTTGTCATTTTGAGTTGTACGTTCCAGTTTAAGCATGGTGCAATTATATGGTATGTATTGCTGTATGACTTATTAGGCGATGACCCGTCGGGGTTGGTATAATTCTTGCACTTGGACCACATCCATTGTCGCCGAAACTTCAGGAGGAACGGGATGTGCCCTTTTCCTTGACTATTTGGTAAGTTTTACATGAAAATCTTCAGATTGTATTAGGATCAAAGCAGACCCACTGTACATATAGTTCTAGGGACTGCAAATAACACGGCCATTTACTCTCTGTTATAGATTCAGTGTTAACGGAAAGTTACAATACCTTTTTCATGTTGTAGGTCTACTTCATGTAATATGTGTTTGTGGTGCACCTACCTGCTGACCATCGTGCACAAGGGTCTTAGCATTTCAATCGAATTATGCATAAATTGGAGACCTTATTTCAACCTCAAGGGTGGCGTATTTAGATGCTAGAGACTGTATATGTTTAATCAAATGCACGTTTCCTAAAGACAGCATATCTTTTGTATATCTATAATATATTCTGCATCCTCGCAACGGCAGGTATGTATTCATACAGCACAGTTCTCGGTCGGTCTTTACTTGCCTATTTCAATACGAAAGGCAATGAACTCGATTAGACTATTATCTTCCAATACCTTGTTAGGACTTTCAATAACTTTATTCACGCATAAGAAGTTTTATGAATTTTGAATTTTATAAAACTTACAGACCAGAAATATTAAAATGGATTTTTTAGCTTCAAGATAGAGAAGTAAGAAAGTCATAAACGCTTGAAAATACTAAATGGTGACAAATAAAGTTTTTGCTGAAATCTTCGATTGAAAAGCTATGGCCGAAGCAGAGGAAGTAGTGGACACTTCGTGTACATGATAATATCACATGTTCGCATTATTACTATACCCTTAATGTGAAATTTAGCTGAATCTGGAAGTTATACACACACAACTGAAATCTATTCATTATAATAAATGTATAAGTTGCATTTCTTACGAGCACGCATCCGTTGATAGATGTCCAGATGTGATGGTAGCATTATATACTGGATTCGAATACACACACTCTAGATATCCACCAGGTGTCGGAGGAAATGTGTCATTTGTCATCTTCCTAAGGCAGGCTATGAATTCAGGGGACAAGTCTGAAACGCATAAACATATTTATATATTAAAATTACTAAGCAAAGTATGACAATTTCGTAATATATTTCATTTAAAATGGTGGGAACGTCTAATTTTCACAGACAAAATCTCTGAGATTTTTTCAATAATATACATATATCGTCTCGATAAGTTTGAAAAAAGGAATAATATATATGCCAATACTCAATTTATATATACACGTGTGGATATATAAACTTGCTTTTTTATTGTTAAATGTAACTTAGTATTATCTAAAGTAGGGGTTTTGCCCTTTAGTCTATCCTATGGTTCCAATGACACCCCTACGAGGCCCTAACGTCCATGACAAAGTTATCCTCCACGAGAGCCATAGTTGTTTGGTAATTGTTTTGTTCATGGATATCCAGAGGTGTAGTCACCAAGTGATGCGAGTGATTCATTCCTGGGGGTTAAACCCTTTTATAGGTGTCCGTGTCCCCATTGTGTAGAGAATAAGATGAAAGGTCCCGTTTCCGTATTACTCTAGCCTGCAGCGATTTTGTTAAGGATACTCATTCAGAGAGCGATGATATTGCTTCGACAGGCAGGCAAAATCTTAGGTAGTGGTCAATACGTACACGCATGGCGCTTGCTGTTTGCTGCTTGATTTTAATGTCTGTAAATCTTTAACCGCATGGTTTCTAATTTGTGCTTCGAGTGGTGTGTAATTTTCCATTTCCGCCAGCCCAGTCTGAAACGCAGCCGCACTTATTATTTTATCCACGATAGCAACTGAAAACAATGTGCTGATCGTATTGAGACTGCTCTGGGTGTCCCCAAGCAAATCGAAATAGACAAGTACTCGGAAATGCAGTTCCGTCGAAATTAACTTCTTGCGCTATCAGAGTATAACTCCGACAACAATACAGTTGGTGAACCTACAATGTTTGATGTTGCTATTATTCTAGTGATATCAAGACCAACAGAGTGTCCGTAAATGGCATCTACGATCAAACATGTGAGTTTTTATTTCACGATCAACGAGGTTCTCTTGGCGATTTAATTTCTCAAGTATTGTTCTGCTTCGATTAGTTTTTCACGTAGGTAAGACTAATGGCCTGCCACAGTTCTGCTATCCATAATATAATCGCGAATCGTAACTTCACGGCAGGCAGACCTTGTCACATCTCATCATCACCAGCAGGCGTAATACGCACTTCTAGCAAATTATTCTTTTGACTGGCACAATGGTCATGCGTTTATAAACAAAAACTCTTCCTCGAAAATACTTACACATCCAGCGATGGTGCGTTCCGATGGTCAGCAACAACTCTCATTCACAACATACCGATTACGCCAGAAGCTTTAACATCGGACAGTCGTCTTTGGCCAAATACTGCGACCCGAAAAGTGAGACATTGATGAATAAATGTTGAAAACTTTCTTTTTCTCAGTAGAGTCAACGGTAAAATATTCACTTGTTAACGTGACCGGGATGGACCCGTTGAATGTCACTACCATTGTAGGAACAACCATGGAGTTGCTCTTACGCCTGAGTCTAAACTCTACGCGTGACCATTTGCACGTGCACGTGCGATGATTCTTAGCTGGCCCAGAGTTGTTTGCCAGGTTGTTTCTAAATGGTAATGTTCTACTTGACCCTTAACATAATTATACGACAATTCATATGAGGGTTTGGTAACACAACATTCACGCAAATATTCTTCGAGAAGTGGAACAAAATTATTTGTAATGCTAACATTTGCTACCAGCTGGTTTTTGGTAAATTCCGCTGCTTCATCGCCACTGTCTGATTGTATTAGTCATATAAAATTATAAAAATTATATTCTTAAACACAAACGCAATGACGGTTAAGTATCGTCTTGATAAAGGTTGAGTGCGTCGAACTGAATTTCATCTTCGGTGACTAATGATGCTGATATTGTAACTATGTAAGAAGTTAAATCATCACTGTTTTGCTTGGTAATTCATGATAAAGTAAGATCAAGAAATTGCTTATTATTTATCTTCAGCCCCATCGGACCTCACGTACTGTCCGTTAGAGTTATTATAAACAAAGCGTCATAAAGTCATGTTGGGAAATCTGCAGGCACGTGATTCCGGTCACTGTATAACCACATATTGTGATATGCAAGTGCAATGTCATTGACCTCTATAGTTAAGCCGAATTTCTTCCAAAGCTTCCTGATGGTTGTTTAATCGTAGAGAGGTCGCAGTCTCTTCTACGTTCTCAAATGCAATTTTACACTGTACCTGGTCACTATATGGCGCCGAAATTTGAAACACCAGGAATACTTGTTTTAGTGTAGAAAGACAAAGGCCAGATAAATCTTTGCCAAGTAAACTGCCCCACAATATCAGTGGGTGGGTCTGAGTCTGTGGCATGTGCGAGAACCGATAGCGTTGATGTGGTTCTCGACTCCATAAATTATAACATGCGATGCTCTGTGCCCAGTGAATGGGATACGACAGGCACACACACGATCCGTGCATCTAATATACTTTTTCGCCAGGAGCACATGCATCACGTCGAATTATATCCTTGGAGCTGTTTCTTATGGAACAAGGTGACCGTGTGTCTCGCTCCAAGTATAAGCCCGTGAATATCTCTGCAAAACCCAATGTTTTGGCCAAGGGGAATGCTACACGAAAATCGTATTTGTCCCCGTGAAGTAGTTCCCAATGCATTGCAATGAAGGATTATATACAGTATTAAGACACTCTAAAATTTCAACGGCTAAATCAGCATCGCCAGCAATATTTCCAGGTCTGATTATATTTGCTATATGATCAGCGTGATCAGTTGCATCACTGACAGGCATCATGGTCAGGCCAGCATTTCTCGTGCAGTCATCGCTTTATCGGGCATGTCGTATGATCGTCGTTTTCATGTAAACATTGTCCGAAATTACTTCGATTTCCTTTCCATTGATGGAATAATGTATACTGTTGAATAACGCCTTGATGCCATTGTTAAGAAATCTCATTTGGACATTCGCATCGTAATAGGCATTGCTCTAGTTCACCAGCGTTGCCACTAATTCCAAAAATGTATCACATACGAGGAAAAACCAAGAAGTGTATTGCACTTGAAATTCAATTTTCACTGATTCAAACTAAAACTCTATATTGCCTTGATAAACTTAGAACGGGGTTCACATGTCAAATGCTGGATCAAAATATCTCTTTGAAATGGGTCATTGCAAAATAATATTTGTGTTGAATTTCTTTATTACAATGCAATGCGTTTCCACATGGACTGATTGCAGTCGTTGAATATGACAATCTTCTGTTAAGCGACCTCGTGAAGGATTTTACTCACTGCAGGCGGCATTTATTTGGTCGCTGACATTATAACTGGAGCCATCTTTGGTGCTAGTTTTATTAATCGCCGTACTGGATCTCGAAGCGAACGGGCGCAGTTGTTTTAACTGATCGACAGCGGCACGTTTAGAACTATAGACGACGCGCGTGGCCACATGGGTGCTTTTACGTATTCGGTCATGTACACCGGTTTAATCGCGTTGACTATGCGAATGGGTTTCACACGTACACACACCACTGTCATTGTGTTTGGTTATATGTCACGCCAATCTCTAATTTACAGCTGTATTGTTAATTGTTCACTCCGCAGATCCACGATGTACCCGTCTTCCTGCTCAACAACGGAAATATGAATAAATGTCCGAGAGCAATCCTAGCCAATACTGAGAAAAGAAAAGCAGTGGTTAGAATCGAGCTTGGAACTGGTGCATGGTGGTGTCACGGAAATCATTAAACACGTCTGCAAGCAACAACTCGTCTATGCCCAGACACAAATCCTGATAATCGCGTACACATTTCAACTCGAACGCAGACCTAAACTATATTTGCCTGTTAGTTATTGAAAGCGGAAATACCACCGCCTTGTATCATCGTGTAAAACGCGTGTAAAACGCTGTAATCGGTGGCGGCTTCGGAAAATTCGTTACAATCGTTCAATTCCTTGTACAAATACACCCCGTTCCTGGTGAACAGGTCCGAGTTGGTGGGAAAATATTGACAAGTGATTTTGATGTTTTCTGTCGTCAGATTGTTCGCTACGTTCTCCAGGGTCGAGTTCTTGAACTGAATAAAATCGATGAACTTAGCTGAAACTTCATGAATTTTTCCACGTTGTTATTGATCACGTTGATCAGTGAATCGGATGCCGTGGCAACTGCTTGCATGCTCAAGTATATATCGTTCCCGTGCAGGTTATGCTGTACCACATGAATTTTGCTTTTGCTGGAATATATTGTCAGCTCCAAATTATATTCGCTATGTGATGCACCTTTGTACGTTCCGTGATGTGGCAGTGATCAGGAACTTTGACATAAGGGATTGCATCGTCTTATCGCCGGACGGACGTTGCTCTTTGTCCGTGGACTATCTTTGCTCTTTGTTAGTAAAAGTGTTTTCACAAATCCAGCGGTTAATGCCTCCATCAAATTAACGAATGTTATGAACCGTCATTTCCATTCGCGCTTGGGAATCGATTTCGTTGTGATTTCGATTGACCAGGGGACTACCGCTACTGTGTCTGGGGCGTTCACACTCTGAGCACGATAAGGAACTAGCGGTTCCGATTTGATATCAATTCGAACCACAACATAAACATGCATGCAATTTGCTGGACAACTCGCACCGTCCGATTGATATCTGGCGCATTTGTTTCTATGTTTGTAGAGCTGCTTTCCGTTTCAGGAATTCAAAATCCGCGTAGATGATACACGGGACTTGTATCTTTCGCATCACTGCAGTGTATATGAGAGTGTTTTCAGCGCTCGAGCATGATTGTTCGCTGCGGAATTTTGGTGACACATGAACATTAAAATTCCTGACTGGTGATTAGTTCCTGAGTGTTGAATACATGCGTGCAACGTTTGCACTGATATGCTGTTGCTGTTGTATTTATGTGCAGCCGACCAAGATCATTGATTTCTCATGCTCTGCGATACCGATTCGGAGTTCTTCATTTCACTCAATCAAAAGGAATTCAGTTTGGGTTCCGATTCTGTGTCGTTCTTTACACACTGCAACAATGAATCGATTTTCTACCCTTCTGTCGATAGTGAGATAATGTCAGCCGATAAAAGCTGTTCGGGTATAGCGCCGACTTGATTGGTCACTCAGAACAACAATTATCAAATATCTTCACGTTGATCACTGACCTTGGCGGAACCCAATTTTGTTTGTGCTGATATTAACTGGATCCACGAAAACGGGTGATACGGCAAAAGATGAACCTTGACCTAGCCACTTCTTTCTAGTGTCCCATCCAGATTTAGAATATGTATATTTCTCCAGCGTTTCTAGAATATTTCAGTGCCTTTGTCTATGTAATCACTGATGGAGCTTCTGTCTTTGTTGTTCAGGATCACTCGGGCACCACTGTACATCCACGGAGTAGTAGTTTTGAATCAATCCTTGTCACAACTAAGCGGCATAAACAGATAGGAGCTAAGGGCATGGTATTCTTTTGTTCCCAGTTTGCTACGATTTTTGGAATCAGATTTGTAAGCAGCTGTTCAGCGTCTTTGCCTGGTGGAGTAGACGGGATGGATAATGGCCACAAGATTTTTCAACTCAGCACTAACTTGTGAAATTCGATCTTCGGGCACATGTGACCACTATGTTTTTGCAAGAACATACTCAGCCGCTTCGGTAGCTATAATAGCGGCGAGACGACGTTTTCGCTCTTCCTCAGCACGAAAACGGTTTTGTTGATATGAACCTATTATCGCAAGGATGTCTGCTTTTCCTGCGCCGTTGGGTATTCTGATATTGTGCTGATGTGCAAATTATTATAGTTGCTTAACAAGTGGTGGTGGTTGTGGTGGTGGTAATATTTGTGGATTCAGCGGAGACGTGTCAGCGTTTCTCATGCTACTTGGTACACGTATACCATGCTGCAGTGCAAGTTGTCTTATCTGTAGACATGCCTATACTATGGTGAGTGTGAATCATTTTTCTCATTGGGAAATTTTCTCGATGGATTGTTTTACTTTGACATTTTGTCAAGATCAGAAATAGCTTAAATCCTGGCTGTTAATGTATCTGTTTCTTTTCGGGTTTTTATATCTGTATTTGTTGTATTTGTGCAGCCACGGGTGTTTGTGGTTTTTATTTCTGTATGCGCAATACTCCCCAAAGATCCACGAGGTTGGCAACATGGGTCACGTAACTGTACTCCAATGCCACATTTCAGGCAGGGTCTTCACGTAATATTTGCGTCTGCTTTACAATCGTTATAATGACATGATCTGTTCTATGATTTGTATTTTCCAAGGCAGCATTTAATTCATTCAAACGATACAGTGTTGTCACTTTGTCTGCTATATATATGAGAATTCTATCTTTTGGCAGGATTACGCCATTGCTAGTAACATAAAAAAAACTGTTCATAATGTTTTGGTAGTATATTGCTTCAGTTTCATATATTTGAATATCTAACGGCCGCATAATGTTTTCAATTTACAATTCTTCTTAGTTAGTGTGTAGACATTGTTGTAAAGACTAATACAGCTTCAGTATATAGTATAGTTACGACTAAACACGTAGTCTTGGCAGGTACGTTTACAATGCAAAATATACTTCTGTGATCCTGGTATTCATAACTCAGTAGTTCAAATAATATACAAAATTAAATTCCGACGCGATATATAAACATGTATGTATGTATGTATGTATGTATGTAAATTACGTATGACTAATGTAAAATCTCTGCAAATGGCAGTTTTATAAAGAAATGTAAAACTGTTTAAAAATTAGCAGTGAGTTGGCACAATTAGGAATATAAATACCACCGACAAAGAAGCAAAATTAATATATTATATTTTTTAAGATGATGGGCGCATATCTATCTCACGGTGGAGTCCACAGTCGCCACCGATACAGTGAACCTGATTTAAAAGCATCTTATATAGAAAAATCTTTGATAAAATTATTTGTTATAGATCAGTTTCCTCCGTTTATTTTAATATTTTCGAATTCATGTGTGTGTGTGTGTGCGTGTGTGTGTGATTGGGGTTTCTAACGTAGCTTTAATTTTTTTTCAGTCATATCACTACTATGCCTGCAGTGTTACAGTTTATAGTGATGTCTAGCACTCAGGCATCATGCCGCAGACATATATAGCATGATGTCCCACCCAGTCACTTTATCCTGACACCAGGCCGACCAATTCTAACACAGACCTCTTAATGCTGGGCGCCTAGCGAGGCAGCTGTTAGTACCATTTTTGTAAGTCTTTGGTATGACTCAGCCAGAGTTCACACCCACGACCTCCCGCTTCTGAGGCGGACTCTCTAAGCACTATGCCACCGGAGCGGTCTTCGAATTCGTCCCTCTCGTATACATATAAACAGAAACATACATAACATTAAAGTTCAACCTAGAAGGATATAAAGTGTATGGCAATGTTGAAAGCCTTCATATAATGTTCGTTCTTTAGTGCCGCTGAGCATTACTTTGTAAAACTGTCACTGTGCCCCTATTTAAATTTATCAGCTAACATATGTCATGTTCTTTTCGTTTATGCTGGATAATTTAGTCTTAATCATAATTATGTTAAATTCGATGCACAACATTACTATTTCCCATTGCATATGTATTGAGGAGAAATATATAAATGTTGGTATTGGAAATATCAATACAAGAACATACTGACAATATTATAATCTATTCAATTCTAGCCTGGAGATGATTTTACATTTATTAATGATTGCAGGAAGATTTTCATGATTTAAACATTAATTGGATTATAATCGGACCACAAATCGACTAAAATTAATGTATGTAGTTTTAGACTTATGGCGTTTGCTATTTTGGAATTTAATACGTGGCGTGATTATATTGCCAAAATAGTGAAATATTGATTGGATGATGAATTGATCTAAACAGCGTTAGTCAGTTGTATGAACTTTGATTTAGACTTTGAGAGTCACGTGACAGATGAACTTCAGGAAAATAAATTGATCGTGTCATTGTTTGTAATGTATGGTCCAAATGTTAGAGTTATGGCTACTATATACAGACACCCTGAAATAATAAATCTTGCACACATGCCAACAATCAGCATAAATGACAAACAGTTACTTTCCATGGTGCTGCAGTACGCGTTTAAGTAGCTGGTAGAGTTAATATATAAGCCATGCAGGTGGTTCTTTATTTCTGCATCTAAGTTGCCCAGGTAGTCAGGACATGACCCAATTTCTTGCATGTAACAAGCCGTGGCACTCTTGAATGAAGAACTATGTTAATAAAAAAAGATTATACATTTAAAACATTAATTATTACCAACTAAAACATTGCATTGTCAAATGTAATGTAATACAGACATAGAACACCTTTCGTACTACAAACATTGGCATGACATTTGCAATTGTAGAATACTTAATACTACACACAGCGTACTGTTATATGCAATGCATATGCTAGATAACGTTAATAATATACACAGCGTACTGTTATATGCAATGCAGATGCCATATAACTTTAATCCTACAAACAATGTATTGTTACATGCAATGCAGATGCCAGATAACTTTATGACTAAAAACAAAGTATTGTTATACCCAATGCAGATGCTAGATAACTTTCAACCTACAAATAAGGTATTGTTATATGCAATACTGATCATAATTAACTTTAATACTACAAAACATGTATTGCTATATGCAATGCAGATGCTGGATAACCTTAATACTGCAAATAATATAATATATTATGCCGACGACATCAGGTTGCTGGCAAGCAGACACCAGGATATCCAACAGAAGACACAACAGTTGGTACAGACAGCAGACACCATAGGTCTACGAGTCAACATAGGGAAGACACAAGTGTTGAGGCGACCCAATCACCACAAGGACCAGTCTCTGCAAGAAGTAGACGAATTCACGTACCTGGGCAGCAAGGACGCCACGGATGGAGATTGCACAAGAGAGGTCACCACAAGAATCAGCGAGGCCAACCAGGCCTTCGCAATACTGAAGCCCATCTGGAGGAGAACAAACCTCAGCGCCCACACGAAGATCCGTATCTTCAAGAGCAACGTGCTGAGCGTCCTTTTGTACGGGTCAGAGTGTTGGAAGACCACTGCTAACGTAGAACGCAAGCTCGAAGTCTTCCAGACCAAGCGCCTACGACGGATCATGAGGATCTTCTGGCCAAACATGATCTCGAACGAGGAACTCCGGCACAGAGCGGGCGCAAGCACCATCGCTGAATCCATTGCAACTCGTCGATGGAGATCGCTCGGCTACGTCTGCAGAATGCCCCCTGACGCACTACCAAGGGTGGCAATGAGATGGACTCCACAGGGAAAAGGAACCGTGGCAGACCCAAAGAGACCTGGTGCATAACCGTGGAGCGAGAACTCAGGACCAGAGGCCTCACCCTGCAGACTGCCCCCATAACAGCAGCCGACAGACCAAAATGGTGCTCCCTTGCTGTCGCCTCAAGAACCAGACGGCGCAGAAAGGATTGATTGAATGATGTTATATCAGCCACGCTGCTTATTAATATTCAAAATTCCATGCTGTCAGCCTTGTCATCTGCATTTTAAAATTCAAACCAGTAATGAGGCTTTTGATATTTTAAATACCACCTGTTAATCTTGATATTGATATTGTAATTTGCACACATCCAATGTGCTTACTAGTATTCTACTTTCCACTAGCCAGTCTGGTTACTGGTATTCTATTTTCCACTAGCCAGTCTGGTTAATGGTATTCTACTTTCCACAAGCCAGTCTGGTTACTGGTATTCTACTTTCCACTAGCCAGTCTGGTTACTGGTATTCTATTTTCTATATTCAAGTATGATTACTAGTATTCTAATTTCCACTAGCCTGGTTACTGGTATTACTTTTTTCCACTAGCCCGTCTTGTTAATGGTATTCTACTTTCCACTAGCCAGTCTGGATACTGGTATTCTACTTTCCACTAGCCAGTCTGGTTAATGGTATTCTACTTTTCACTAGCCAGTCTGGTTAATGGTATTCTTGTTTCCACTAGCCAGTCTGGTTACTGGTATTCTACTGTCCACTAGCCAGTCTGGTTAATGGTATACTACTTTCCACTAGCCATTATGGTTATTGGTATTCTACTTTCCACTAGCCAGTCTGGTTACTGGTATTCTACTTTCTATATTCAAGTATGATTACTAGTATTCTACTTTCTACTACTCAGTCTAGTTACTCGTATTCTACTTCCACATTCCAGTCGTCTTTTTACTGGTATTCCACATGCCATGCCAGACTGACTACTGGTATTCTACTTTCCACGTTCCAGTCTGGTTACTGGTATTGTACTTTCCACATTCCAGCCTGGTTACTGGTATTCTACTTTCCACATTCCAGTCCGGTTACTGATATTCTACTTTCCACATGCAAGTCTGAAACTCATATCCTTTCAAAACTAGGCATTAGGTCGATCTGAGTATTTGGACGAAAAACATTTAGTTTTTCCGCTATTCTTTACACTCTTACCTTGATAAGATCAACAAAGCTAGTAAAATAAACGTTTTATATACTTTTTGGTCTTTATCAATCTCTATAAACCAAATAGTCCAGCCATGCTCATCTGTAAATATCCTGACGATATGCAATATTTATTTAATATGTATTTGTATATCCTAACAATTCATTATCTATACATTTGCAAACATATGCACATCGGAGATTGATACTAATCGTACTGCTCTCTTATTAATATATATATATATATATATATATATATATATATATATATATATATATATATATATATATATATATATATATATATATATATATATATATATATTAGTGTGTGTATGTTTGTGCGTATATGTCTGTTTTCACATTGATAAAGACAAATATCAAAATTTTACCTACCTAAATATACATATTAATTATATAATTAATGCATTGTCCAGAAACATGTGTTATTAATTAAAAGTAGATAGGTATTTTACCTGCAATATAACTTTATCCCCGATTGAAAGTCAGCAATTGATGAATTTTTTATTGCATCAGCGTAAAGCCCCATACACTGTTCCAATCTGGTTCTATTACACTGCGAAAGCACTTGAGTGAAAACTGAAAATTAACTAGTTTCATGTTAAAGTGAATTAAATAGAGATTATAATGGTCCATATTTAGAACAATATAACATTTTTGTGACTCGCAAAAAAATAATAATAATGATAATAATAATAATAATAATGATAATAATATAATAATAATAATATTAATAATAAGAATATCATAATAATGAGGACTTTGAATAGCGCATGCCTTTTAGAAGCTCTAAGCGCCCTACAACATAAAACACCACCTAAAACATAAAATACATAAATAATGATATCATTAAAAAAACACCATGAAATTAGAAAACATAAAACATGCTGAAAATATTTAAGGTAGGAAACATTATTAGGTCTTTAAGTATGTTCTTGCAGTCGAAATAAGTGAGTTTTAATGGCACTCTAGAATGAGATCACTGTGTCTTTGTGTCTAAGTTCAGTGGGCTATTCTTTCCACGTTGATGGGCTGTGGTATGCAAAAGAACGTTGTCTATATGACCCGGTTTTCATAGTAGGAATAATGAGTATACGATTGTCAAAAGAAGAGCGTAAGTATCTTCCTGGTTTGTACACACGGTTGAGGTCGAACAGGTATGTTGGACTGGTATCCATCAGCAAAACGTAGCACAGAAAACAAATTTTGTGTTTGATTCTGGATCGAATGGATACAGAGCAGGGGGAGGTGTGCTATGATCGTGGTACTCTAAGTATGATCCGATCAGCTGTATTTTGAATTTGTTTAAGTTTCTGGAGTAGATATTGAGATGAACCGGACAGAATTGAGTTACAATAGTCCAGTCTTGAAAATAATAATGACCACATAAGTGTTTTAGCGGCATCAACTGAAAGATATTTGCAGAAGGAGGTGGTGCGTCTTAGCTCAAGATATGCTGCCTTGCATATGTTCATGACATGTTAGTGCGATGAGGGAGTACTGTCGTGAGTAACACCTAGGTTTCGTACTGACTGCGTGAATTTAATGTTGGTGTTGCTGATATTTATTGTTTCATGTAAAGGATGTGAATGAGAAAGTCTTTATGTTGTGATCAGAATGGCCTCAACTTTTATCATCTTTCATCTGCAGCTTGTTACATGTCATTCATGATTTCACATCAGAAATCCACCTCTCTACACGTTGGAGGGTTGCATCAACTTCAGTTGGGTGACTAGTTTTGTATATTTGGGTGTCATCAGCGTACAGTTGATGAGACACTGGAGAGCAGATGAGTGTATAGAATGAAGAGAACAGCTCAAAGAACAGACCCCTGTGGAACATCACAACAAGATATGCTGCCTTGCATATGTTCATGACATGTTGGTGCAGTGTGAGAGTACAGTTCAGTAACATCTATATATGATATACTTTCCACCATTAAGGAAAGACGAGTTCTCTCCCAAGCTTTAATCTCTAAAGACACTACTGATATCGGGATGTCATAATTTTCTTCCATGCATTACGGTGTAAAACAAAACAATAATTTACTGCTTTACGACAGTGTGTCCCTGATATATCTCTAGTTTACATGTTTGGCATATAATATATTTTTAAAACTATGAAAGTGAAATCAAAACATAGAATTATAGCTGTGTGGAGAATATTTCACTTTCTTAATAGACTCACACCTGTGTCACCTGTAGGTTAATGATCACAATTATATGCTGCAGCTGGTATTAATGATGACCATGATGATATATTGTAATATATGATATACTCGCTACCTCTAATACTACTACTGGTACTAATGTTGCTAGTACTACTAGTACTAATACTACTTTGAAATAGTATTATTATTATTATTTGTATTATTATTATTATTATTATTATTAGTCTAAATAACTTTTCCACGTTTGTGGACATCTTTCAAAACCATGGGTCCTTGGCAAAGTCTTGGTGCCAATAAATCAGCACGTTTATACTATTATCTGGAGCGTATGGGCAGGTTTTGTTAGAGGAAGAGAATAATATCGACGGCTATTTAACTTATGATGTACGAATCCCATTTCACCCTATCTTTATCGTAGTATAGATAAAACACATATCACGTTATATATTGTATACAGGTCTTTAGACCACAGTGATCTTCTCAAGGATGAACCTGCTGCATCTGAGTAATTGTCATCATTTCCAGCTGCACACCAAAATGACTTTCGTTCATGAACACATGCATTATTGCTAAGAACAGAGCAATGTAGGCTACATTTCGAACCCAGACCAGATTTTACCTTTATACAGTTTACAACCGTACACTGAATATAATTTTATAGCGACATGGGACCGGTTTCAAGCTAAAATACTTTCCATTGAAACCTCTGTGTCAAGGATATTTAAACTACGCAAATAATATTGTCTCTATAATGCTGGAGATAATCAGTGTTGTTTTACTAAATTCCAAGTTGGTCTTTGAATTTTGAAGACCTCCACCATTCCAGGTATGAGAGATGCGTAGGATTAGAAGTGTGAATAAACTGGAAATATGTTGAACGATTTATGGATTGTGCATCTTTTTGGCATATTACAGGTAAATATACAAATTATTGCAAAAAGTTGCCATTTTTTACATGAAAGATATGCTGTAATAGTGACTACAAAGCCAAATATCAGGAATGATAATATTTCTACTACTGCTACTACAACCAATACTGCTACTACAACTACTACAGCTACTACAACTACTACAGCTACTACAACTACTATTGCTACTAAAATTAATACTACTACTACTACAACTAATAATACTGCTACTACAACTAATGCTACTTATAATGCTAAATATAAAAAGTAGTAGTAGTAGTAGCAGTATCATTGGAAGTCGTAGCAGTTTCCAACCCTTTAAGATATCCAAGAATAAATACTGACATAGACTAGTACAGATGACAAATATAACTAGTCCTTGCATCTTGGCCTGCTCCTTGTATACAGCAAAATAAGCAGACACCACGCTGTACAAGATTGGAAGAAGCTGTAAAAAAAGAAGGGAGAAGATTATGTGGTGAAACGTTGTGTATTACTAAACAGATGATTATAGAATTTATATATTTTGAATTGAATAGTGATTATAAACATTAATTCTCCGTACTGTAATACTTTTACTGGTTCGTCTATAATGCTTTGGAAATTTATTACACTCGATGATCGAGACACCGTTTTGTCTTCTAGAATTAATGTTACGCGAACCTCTATACCACTTGCATCAACAACCATTTTAAATGATTGGTTGAAATCCGGAGCTGAAAGAACTGGGCAACTCTTAGTTACGGTTATTAATTTACGAAATTTACGAAACGTACGAAATGCCCTCTGACATTAGTCAGTCCAACAAAACTTTTTTCTCTTAATCACCGAATTGGTCATGAGCTCTCCCAATTATGGAAAAAGCTTTAGCAAAATGATCAATAACATCTAGCAATATCCAAATATCGCATACTTTGTACTGATAGAGCTTTTACTTAAAATGCCTTCAATTTACCATTTCCCACAATATATTCTACAAATGTAACACATCACTTTTACTGAAATTAAAGTGCCATACCAGTATATATAAAGTAAATGCAATTCAATATTATTTGAATCGAAAATCAAGTCTGAAAGCGGTATAAAACAACCGATGAAAAAATTCGCTATAATAACTGAGAAATACGCTCAGGTGTGTTTTCGAAAATAATACACATCGGACCAATGTTATCGCTCGGTAATTTCTGGAGTGTGTAGATCGCCTGACGTCATTTTTTGAACACACACATTACTTTCGTTTCTATCGAAACATAAACAAAGCACTTGTTCCGTTCCATATTATCTAGTTTGAAAAGTTTTATCATCACAGTCATGCCAAGAGGAGATTGTGGAGCTACAAGCAAGGGCAGTGGGGTCAGGTGTGTTACAGCAAATTATTGGAATTCAAATGCTGATGAGTTTTCCATGCATTCCTTTCCGAAAGACCAAGCACTTCGTCGCAGATGGACAGATTTTGTAACAATCAAAAGAGCAAACTGGGATGGTCCAACTGAGTTTTCTGCCCTCTAGGCTCTACTCCTTTCAGTTCACACCATAATGCTTCCCATTTAGGCATAAATTTGATGTTGAGCATATGGGTAGGGCACCAAAAAAAAAGTCAAACTCAATGATGCTGCTGCTCCGTCATTCCATTGAGTGAAGGAAACTGACAACCAAGCCCAGGTACCTGCAAAAGTATCAGAAACTTCAACACCAAAGCATCAACTGTGTAGGCTTGAAAAGTTGTCACCATCAGAGTTAATAACTTGTTAAGTGTCACCACCAAAGAAAGTAAGAAGGGGCTATTCAAAGACAGAAGTTGCAAGGGTGAGGTTTTAATGACATGTACCATATTATATATATGATATTCAACATATCAGTTACTGCAGCATTTCCATTTCTACCCTATAGAACGTTTTTTTTTTTCATAGTTTTCAAAACAAATGCATTAAATATCTAATCAATCAAGAACTGAGATGTAAACAGTGGATAAATAGTCACAATTTTCATGTTGCCTTCAACTTTGTTTGACCATGTGAAAAATCTTTCTGCTGGTAGATTTAGAAGGCCTTCATATATTTTTCATTGTCGGACAAATGTGTGAATCAGATTACATATATATATATTTACAAACGTGATGAGGTTTATTCCCATTCGCAATGAATACAAATCTGAATAGCAAAAAATGTAGCAGAAATTTTACAATATTGTTATGATTTTTTTCAGTGGTGTTATGTTCAACAATTTTTCAGTCGTATCTTGGCAACAATCACGTAAGTCCATCAAGTTTTTCAATTATTTCTTATTGATCAATGATATTTGGTATGCAAAAGCATCTTATAGAGCACATGTCATATAGGTATGTGACTTTGATTTAACTGTATTGGTCTAGTAATTTATTGAATTTAGATACATTTATGTTAGTGGATACTTTAATGTTCATGCAAGATAGCATAAAACCAAGCTTTGGTGAATATATTTTATAACTTATAGGATCAAAAGTATTTGACAAGCTTGAAGAGACTGTGACAGCAGACAAATGAAAAAATATGTACCAATGCTGTCACCTGGACAACAAGCTTCAGGGATAAAACTCTGTGATCAATTATTTTGCACCAAAGATAACTGGTTTCTCCTATTATGGAATGCTTTGAAGGTAAAGCTTAAATTATTGCAGACACAAAGTTCTGATTCAGGTTTTTCAGTGTTTTATTTGTAGTCCAGTATATTCATATTCAAATTAAATCATAGATATCAAGATCTGATCTTTTCATATCCTACAATGTAAACTTGTATAACAGTTTTTAGTGTTTGGGAATGTTTGCAAATAAAGTATCTATAAAAAAAATACATTATCTGTATTCTGATAGAATGATATACTGTATTTTGCATCTTTATCTAGTTTGAAATAAGCTTTAGCTAGCTGCATTGCATTTTAATGAAAACAGCCAAAGAGAAAGTATGCACTAAGGATGTGAGAGCCAGATATAAAATACTGTATCCAAAGTACAAGAAAGGAGAATACACTGTCAGGAAAATCCTTGTCGACTCAACATATGGCAAGAATATACATTAGTAATTAATGAACATAAAGGTATATATCACATAGAAATATAAATACTGTTGTACCAAGTGTATGTACCTATATTATTTTTTTAAATTATTAAATTCAAATAGTAAAAGCAAAATATTTGTTAAAGTTGACACTCCTTTAATTTCAAAGGCCATGAATTTTAACTGGTAAAATAGTAAATATATACAAACAATTGTAAACACAAATACTTTTAATTCATGTATTAACTTCAGCAAAAGGTTGCAGTTTTTGGCTTGTACAATACAATGCATATTAAATTTTATTTGCAGATTATGTGAAATGTCTGATGAAAACAACATTCACAATTGGACAGGTGTCTCACATGAATGATGAAGGATTAAAACTTATGGTAGATGTATCACCACCATTATGTAGTCTGTATGAGAGGCCTGACAAGGATATTGTTACTCAAAATCTTCAGACAGGTTTAATTGCTGTCAACCTCATGAAAGCCAGTGTAGTTCAGGTTTTGATCAGGAAAGGCAGTACGGATTCTCTGAAGAACACATGATAGAATGATGACCCTCACTTCTTTGCCAAAGAAGTGCCAACACCACAGAGCAATTTGTCTATATGCTGTATACCGATGTCTTCTGAAATAATAATTTGAAAATTGAGTTGAAATAAAATATGCTTTATGCATTAGATCAAATTTGGAAATCAAACGTTTTAGTAGATAGTACTAGTAGTTACCCAGTGCAATTTATCATTATTTTGTATATCAATAAAGTTAAATGAACCCAGTATAAATTGTGCATATATATATATATATATATATATATATATATATATATATATATATATATATATATATATGACCATCTTATTTTGCGACACATAAAATTAAATAAAACCATATTTGTATATGTATATGTGTTGTTTTTTGGCATGATTCATCAAAATCACTGGTATAAAGGTTAGTTAGTGTAGGCCTCCATAACATGGGTTCAATCCAAGAAGATGTCATAACATGACTTGAAAAAGTGGTTTATTTATTTGCTGTATTAATAATCCCAATACTTTGCTGTCATGCATAGATCATGAAAGCAAAATTTATGTAAACAAAAGAACATGAAAAATTACTCCGATAATTTACTTACTCATTTCTTTGTTCTGGATGTTCTCCAAATTGTTGTCTATACTGGTAGTATGCAACTTTTAAAACATGGATGTCGAGACAAACTGCATTAAACCCTGGATGGTGTGCTTACACTCTATCCCCTGGTATTCATTGCGGATATTTGTAACCTTCTCTATGTCACAACAACATACACATTCCCTTGCTGTAGGCATTACCAAACAATGTCCACATTTACAAATGAAATAGAGTTTTCTTCTTTAATGCATTATGCTGTGCTTGTCAAATTTAATCTCATATTTATGAACACATCAATAGAACAGTACAATGATACAAACTGACTAAAGTCAGGAACAGATAAAACGTTTAGTACAACACTGTAAAATTAAATTAGATATGAAAGAAAATAGAAGTTGCAAGAAGATGCTTACCACAGACAAAAAAGGTTTATTTCATAGTTTATTAAATCAACTATTAGCATACGTATGAGAAATTCGAAAGTTTAACTTATAATACAGCGTACAGAATATGAATTCAATTTTAATGTCATGAGGGTAATATCCTGCCTATTTCAATAGTAATCATATCAACTTGTTCACAGGTTTTCAAAGCATACAACTGTGATCCGATGTACCTTTTGCTTATCAACGTATAGATACGTCTCTACCCATGAAATGCTATACACTTGTGCAGCCTTTATTACAGGAGAGAAAAAATCCAAATTTGTAAAGGAACAGGAGACTGTCAATATCGTCGGATACATATATTTATCGTAACTTAGGCCGTAGACATATTCAGAAAACAATTACCATGAATTGTCCGTCAATCTATCTTGTCTTTCTTCTTCGTCATCTTCATCTGCAACTTCGGATTGTTCGGTAATGGAAATATAGGGTTCAAACTGGTACGGATTAATTTGGGTGACGATACCAACTGAGCCTTTGTTTACAACAAGTGTTCATAATATGACGTCACGCTTTGTTTTCACTTAATACCGGAAGTGGTCGGCGGTTGCCTTCGGTTATGATCGTAAACAGGTGCAAACGCGATATTAGGTAGGGTCCCACGCAGTTATTACTGAAAATTTTCAATCGGATTTTTTACATTCGTATTTTGAATATATACTCTCTTTTACCAAGAAATAAACTGAATAAGTGTAGATACACTGTTGTGGCACTTTAAGTGTCAAATGTGCATCACTTATTCAATCAAAGTATTTCCGGACGGCTTCCAGACAATATTTCCAGTCGTCGATGTATATAATCGCTGTACGCACAACATCTATTTAAATGTTCATGGATAATGTTTTGACACCTAAAAGCATAGCTCTCTATTAAAAAGTCCTCTCCGGAATCGCAATTGCCGAAATTTCATTTTCTCTTTCCTGGAGTGGGATCAGCAAAAATTGTTTCAATCAGTGGAGTTTCGTGGCGTATTTTGCAATTCCAATTTTCCAATCTAGTACTTAATTTTTGGTACTGGAAACGAATTTCTTTTGAGCACTCTGTTTACTTTTCTGTAGTCATAGCACATCAGGAAGGACTTTACTGGTTTTGGCACTAAGATGCATAGCGAGCTCCAGTTTATTCAACTTGGTCCAGGAAAAGCATTCTCCGACAAGTATTCAATTTTCTTTCCTTAACATTCCATGTAGATAAGATTCTTCATGAAATGATGCTGTTTCACATGTGCAGGATTTACAATGTCAAAGTTATGAGTGATTTTTTGGGGGGGTTTGAAACATCTTGAAACAATTAGTTATATTCACATAGTAGCTATTTCAATTTACGCTTCACCCGTTCGATATTGAAGTGATTTAAAAACAATATCAATTCTCAATTTGTCTTTATTCCAAAGACTGGTTAAACCAATGTAACTACAATCCAATTATACTACGTCGTTTAATCACCACTGTTTGAGACATGCACTGAATTGATTGAATTATTAACAGGGATATCACAATTCACTTACCGTTTTAGAATATTTAAATAGCTGATTTGTATTATATCATCCCGGAAGTCTTCATGAAATAGTTAAAATGACTTATTTTTAAAAGTTTAGGGTGTATGTGATTTAATAAGACTACTTGGACTGAAGAGGACTTTGAAGTTTGTACACGACAGCCAAATCCTTAAAACCAAAGGAAAGCCTTTTTCATTTGTAATTCTGTAATACATCAACTTATTTTTGATTCAGGAGACGGAAGATAAGAGCTTGCTAGTACACAAGTATTTGACAAATTAAGATTGCAGTTAGAGACATAGCAAAAAAGATTACTTTCTGAATCTTCAGCTGAATTTAATGATCCACGAACAGCATGTCCACAGACTGGTTCTAAAGGACAGAAACCTTGAATCTTCGGCTGAATTTAACGATCCACGAAGACCATGTCCACAGACAAGTATGACAAGATCTACAATCACGAACAGTATGTCCACGGACTGGTTCAAAATGACCAAAACATGCCATTGGACAAGTATGACAAGTATGACAAGATCTGCAATATTCAGAAATATTTAGTTTAATTTTCTCCAGCCAGAGAAAATTAATCAGCCAGAGGGGATTTTCATTAGCTAGGATAAAAATTTCCAGTCTGTTCAACTAAGGAATAAAACTTTGATAGCTGGCAGATCAGCGGGTTCATCAGGCGTTCTCCAGTTACGTATAAGGACCCCATCATATAATAAAGGTACGTGGGTGTCTTCAGATTCGTAATAGCTTTCAACAGTTTTTTTTTCGCTTTGCCCCTTATTAGAATTAAGAGAATGAAAAGAGGATCACTTGAGTACAAGAAGCATAAGTCACCTCTTCAATAAACTGACCATAAATTGGTCATTATCGGATCGGTTTCATTCTCAAGAGCTCCTTTCGTCATAGTTGTATGAACTGCAAAGGCAGTGTAGAAAAAAAAAAGAATTTCATTTTAAATAGGAACGACATTTTAATCCAAGCCAAGCTTACCAGTTACAAGTGGAATATTCATGACATTATCCCCAACTAAGTAAATTCCTATCTATAAAAGAACAGTCTATCAATGGGCACAGGTGTCAATGCGCCGACAGTCACATATCCCAATACTATGTTCGATGTCAAATTTACACAATGTTGACGAATGTTAAGAAAGCCGCACTATATTCCTTGAAACATAAACTCTTTTACATGACGAGGAAAAGGCAAAGTATCTGATTAAAGGTCTTTCCGAAGTTCCTGTCTCCATTAGTGTTTCAATAGTTATAGACGTGGCAGAATACTAATAATTGATATAGAACCCTTCGACATGAATAATTGAATGGCTGATATTTCTATAAAATGCGATCAATCTGGTTTGTTTGGTTGTTGTTGTTGTTGTTGTTCTAGGGTTTAACGCCATTTGTCAACATAAGATAGGCTATACATGGCGGCCAGTATAACTGGTGGAGGAAGAACCCTGGAGAACCCAGAGAAGAACCACCGACCCCCTAGAAGCTACTGGCAGGCTTTCCCACGTATCCACGCTAGCCGAGCCTTGGACTTGAACCCACGCAGACAGAGGTGAGATGGCAGTGATCCGTAACGGTGAGCGCTTTAGACCACTCGGCCACTCGGGGCCTCTGGTTTGTTTGGAGTAACAAAATCAGATGTTTAGTGTTAACTTGTAGTAAATATTGTTCTCTATCGCTTTGCAATAAGCGCAAGTAGGAAAATATAAGGATGTCTGATGAGTCTTATCAGAAAGTTCATTATTAGGCTGAGAATAGAACGTAATCGTGCGATACTAATAAAGTTTCTTACTAAACGTTTGCTGAGAGGAAAACCTATTGACAAACGAAACGTTGCTAGTCCGCTGTACTGTAACCATCTTCCTACCTCATCATATAAGGTCTTGCCACCATTATGATGCAGTTCTTGAACACTTAAATTAATATGAGTTGTCTACATTTGTCATAATTGTCACGGAATTGTATAAATCCCTTTGTTATTTATTACATACATGTAATTGGGTTTCGTTTTTGGTTTCTCGTTTTTGTGTACAACGATTACCGAGGGTGATTTATGTATATTGTACGGTATTTTGAAACAGTGAGTTCTGTTAATCCTATGCCGCACGTGCGAAGTGCCATCGTTTTGAAGAAAAAAAAACAATATTGATGAAGTGCACATCGTCTGTGTATAAATACCTCACCGTAGGACGGAAACATTACACTTCGGAAACGGCTTGTCAGTGAGCAGTCCACTTAAGGACTTGTATATATCCAGCTGTAGAGGTATGTGGGTTATTTTTTAATTTCTTATGTCTATAATATGTTATAACTATTGTACTTCCACGTTTATTTTTTTATATTTTCAATGTAGCTCCGGCTTGTGTAGCATAAGGCAAATATTTCCTATCCTTTTATATGACTTAACAGGAGGTTTATATTAGCAATACCGTTGCATTTTATTAAGAAACGCTTAGGATCAAAGGATTCTTATCGGACACAGGTAGTACCGCTTCTGAACCTGTTTATTGCTTTGTAATGTTGTGCAGATAATGTACGTTGTATAGCTTACCGTATATAAGGTCATTACGTGTTATCGTATATGCCCGTGTCATTCTCGGTACGCGGTGTTAGACTTATTTTAAGCTGATCAGAGTTGACGAAATATCAGCTGTAGGGCTGATTATAAAGCTGACCATAGCACGTATAGATGTGACCATAGTGATCAGGAATGACCGGGTAGCAGCTGTAGAGCTGACCATATAGCTGACCATAACAGCTATAGATCTGACTATAGTGATCATAGATGACGAGGTTGCAGCTGGAGAGCTAACCATAAAGCTGACCATAGCAGCTGTAGAACTGACATTAGTGATCAGAGCTGACGGGGTATCAGCTGTAAAGTTGACCATAGCAGTCGTAAAGCTGACCAAATAGCAGCCGTAGAGCTGATTGAGCAGTGTTTTGCTGATTTAGTAGCAGGTGGTCGGACGTTGCTAACCGATTGATGGGCGCTGATTGCCTGATTGACCGGGTGATTTAATGGTGGTCGGTGATTACCCGTAAAGCTGACTGCTTGACTGACCAGTGTCACTGGTAGCCAAGTATTCTAGTGACGGATTGTTTTGTGTAACTCTATACATGTATTATTTTAGCCGTATGCTAATTTTGGGGTTTGTCATACCCAGTGTTTTGGGACTGTAAAGATATATTGTATGATATATGTCTCATTATATACATTTTCCTATTTGAGTAAAGTACATAATTTTTCACTATTTCAGTGAAAAAGACATTTTTATTGAGTAAGGCATATCATTTTTAATATTGGAGTAAAATACATCATTCGTTTTGTCGTGTGAAATTATTGTGAATTATTAACCTTTGTCCTTGTACCATGTAAGGTCATTCACTTTTATCCACATTTATCTTACAAGTTTAGGTTCGTGCGGATCGTATTCATTTGTCTAGTAATCGAATCTATAAACGTACGTAATAATCATACTTTTTTCTCATTTGAGTTATTCATCAATAAACATTGTATTTATGTCACCATCAATAGTGTTTTTTTATAAATCCGAGCCCAAATCGGTTATTTTGTTACAATAATCATTACCAGTATTCTTAGATGCACACCGACTATCAATTAGTTGTTCATTTTTCTAGCAAGCTCATGGTTTTGGCTATTTTTTTAGAATTCCTAAACTCATAGCCCCTCAAGACACATTCCTTAAACAGGTCATAATCAACACTCTCCAAAAATGTAGTATAGACTTCACGAGCTTTGCCAGTAGGTAGACATTTTAATAACAAAATCCAGTCCTCTCTTGCCAATTTCAAATTTTAGTTATTTTTTTCCAAGTAAGAAATAAAATAGTATACTTGTCGTTCATTACATGATGTGCCAACCGAATGTTTTGGTAGCATTAAAACGGAACTTTTGTGAGGGAATTTATTTCTTCTTGCCCGTTCTAATTCTTTTTATTTCGCAGCCATTTAAATTTCGCATGGTGTTCCATATTATTTTCATGTGCAATCTTGTTCTTCTTTCTGCATTTTTATCACGTTTTGTTCTTTTTGCGCTTGCATGCTTATTTTCATGTCAACGTTTTGTCTTTTTTGTTCGTTTTGTTTCCTCTGTTTCGCACAACTGCACATTTTACTCTATTTCTTACATAATATCTTAACCATTAAAATGCTAATGATAAATATGATTCCATTAGATGTATAATCACTAGATGGTTTCACTTTACATCGTACTATTGTGTTATAGTTAATATATGGTTTCATGCATTTGTCACAGTATTCGTTAACAATTTGGCAATGTTTATTCATAGATGCACTTGTACTAACTTGCCAATTTGCCATAAGCAACTCTTTAGATAATCTGATATTCATTCAAAATTTATTTTGATTACTGCAGGTCCTAATTTCTTATCACCATGTGAATGGTGTAATTCTTTTAAAGATTTTAGAAAAACGTTTGAAATGTGTGATTTAGGATTATCATCAGTAATACTGAATCCCCTATTAAATTTGTTTTACTGGATAAAGCTATGTGGATTCTTTATCTGAAGAGGTTGTTTTTTTTGACCAGGAATGTAAAGCATTGCAATCAAGGTATAAAATATGTTTTTGTTTATTATCTTAATTTGATACATAGTTATAATTTGACTTAGCATATGTTTCATCAAACAAGATCATATCAAGTCTTAATGTAATTCATCCTTCAGAATTAATACAACATTTTTTAAAGAGGGGTAAAAAATCTCATTTGTTGAAGTTCAATGTATCCCAAAACAATTTAGGCACGTTTCTCTCTCCTATGATTCAATACAAATTTTCCTTTTCTTATGTTAGTTATCAACACAATAAAAACGTATATATTGCAATAACAAAATGCCATAACTTTTTTATTCTTCCAAACCTTTTTCTTTGGTGGTAAAATCATCCGGTTCAAATCTTGTCTTTTACTGTAATGTTCACGTAAAGGAAGCAGCATACTTTGCATGAATTTTCATTTTATTGAAAATTATAAATTGTTCAATTACTTCCTACATTGTCCATTTGTTTCATTGAATGCTTTTTCTAGTTTCATTAAGGATAAAATTAACAACATAAATACCAGATTAACGAAACAAAATGGGATTTTATTTACTGCACGGAGGAATTTTAATCCGCTTTCATTCATATAGCATTGTGTCTCCACTGATATTGTGTAAGTTTTATATTTCTTGTGTTATCATTTTCACAAGTTGTGTGAGGAACTAATTGATTGTTACTGTTGTATGTTTAAGATAATTCACAATATGTTCACTGTCATGGTTACCTTTATATTTGTAAGCAATTAATTTCTCTATTATTGTATGATAATATATATTTAAAAAGCCAGGTACATGTGGTGCAATTATTTATTTTTTCTTACCTTCATTTCGCTATTCTTTCTGGGCATGAGCTTTAAAGCACGTAAATATTGCACGTATAACAGCCTTTTGGTTTTCATAATTTTTAAAATTAGGCAAGTTATTATCTATTTTATGACTTTCGATTATTGATTAATTATTTTACAAATTATGATGTCAGTGGCTATTAACTCAGTTTAGGAAACAACTGTAAGAAATAAGGGAGAGCTTGTTAGTTATATTCCTTTAATGAAATTTCTATGTAATGATCTGGTTACCTTTTCTCATCTATACTTAGTAATAGTCCGCCTATTCTGGAAATAATCCTGATAGCCATAACAAATTAATATTTTCTAAATTGTTTTCATATTGGCCCATATCCAATGGGCACAAAGTGTTATCGCGTTCAAAACCAATAAACCTGCTCGTTTAATTAATCTACATTTAAAATACCCATTATTTTAGCTGAAATGTGTTTCTATATTAGACATGAGTTCTTCATATAACACCTGGCTCTATTTCGGTGTTCTTATAAATCGTTTTCAAAATGGAGACACAGCCAGCATGGAATATGTTTATTTTTCACATTTATGCGTTTTTGTACTTTGTTTTTAAAACTCTAATAGTAAAAGCGTTGTGTTTAGATACGTTTAAATTTAAAAATAAAATACCTTAAACTATCTAGGTAGAAATTATTCTCCTATGAATTATCTCACAACCTGAAAACACACAAAGCTTTATTAATATCCCTATTATCTAAAATGCAATGATTGGGTTTGACATATGCATCTCAGGTACTTTAAATATAATTTTAGAGACGTTTATTTGTAGTAAATATATAAATTATTCTGGTTCAAATATGTAGTATATCCTTATGGTTATGTTATACTGTTTTATAATCAGATGTACATTTAGTTTTCATGCGTTATCTTGGTTACATTGCTAATCTGTTGATTATGTTTGTTTTAATACAAACGGAATGATTTAATAGTAGTTCTTATTAAATAATTACTGCAGGGAATAATTAAGGATTGTGATTCTAAAAGTATATTAATACATCGTACAGGTTGGAGTGCTTGAATTGTTCCTGATGATACATTTCTGACATAAATAATAAAATGTTAATTACAATATTGGACAATGTGCAACCTATAATAACTACGCATGTACATTCTATACCGTTCTTTTATGATTACGATTACACTGATTTAGGTACTAATTAGTAAAAACAATTTTTTTATATTTAATATCAACATGTAAGCCAAACTCCGAAATCAGTTGCTATCAACCTTTATAGTTAACATAACGTAATCTTCCGTGCAATGTTTGATTGTTAAATGGGGCATGATAATTGAGAGCGAAAAAACCCATGAGAAATGGTATTTAGAATTCCAAAATTGAAAATAGAAACATACATATTTTGCCTCTATCCTTGATTTCCACGAATATACAACCTTTTCTACTGTTTTATATATTTAATTTTATTGTTTGTTTGTTAGTTTTTGATTTCATTACAAGTTATTGTAACGTAACATTTTTTGCTGGACCTTGTCCGAAATTGAATTCTTTTCTGCTTGACCTGACGTGTTTCGATTTTTGTATTTCATTTATGTAAACAACTAATAATAACTTCATTATTCTCAAAGTGTATGAGCTTATTATCGGGATCATTATTATGGTAATTAAGAAGGCGTACATATGTTGATCAGGATCCGCTTTTGTAGATTCCTAAGTGAATTTTATCGGCTATTGAGTTGTAAATGAACAAGGCTCATTAGATTACTCTAGAAGGTTATTTCCCATTAGAAAATGGTTGTTTCTAGAAAATGCTAATGTGACATGAGGTCAGACAGAGAACTATATTATCTTGTGGCTGTAAAGATTTTACCAGTTTTGCTTTAACACTTTAAGTTGCATTATATTGTGACAGTTTGGGGTGAATTTTATGTTCTTCAAATTATTGAATTCATTTGATTATTTTCTCTGGAAATACATAAAGGTGCTCTGATAAATTTCTTTGATAAAGACATATACTGGAATTTGTACTGAATTAAAAAATGGAAGAATATTTCTGTGATTCAACAAGAGACCGTTGACACCTAAGTACTTCGAAGACCTTGACAGACATGTCATCACCGTCAATTTGAAAAAGCCTCTTCGGGGCTTTAACTGAGTTTTGTTCAGGACTTTTTTTAGTAGAATTTGTGTCTTTAATTCTTTCCTTTTTGTGATTTTATTCACAATACCGTAGTTTCTTCTTTCTCATTTTTTCACTTTGTATTCTTGGGAAATAAATTATTTGCTTTTTTCATACAAAGCTTGATGTTTTCACTCTTTCCTGTTACTTATTTTAAGAACATATTAAATCTAGAACAATGTTTTATTTGCATAAATGTAAGCTGAGTCATCCAAAAAGCAATATGATTAATGCCAAATGTACCGTGATAAGCAAGTGCAACATTTTTGGAATTACATTGCAAAGTAGAATTTCTTTCTAAAGTTATGATACGCAGCACAGCCATTGTGCTGGAATGTTGAGGGAGAATTCTTTATACCAATTTTAGATTTTTTTTTTTGTTTGAGTTGGTACATCTGGAAACAATTGGTCATATTCACAGTTTAGCTTTCTGAACTCATTCTTTTCCAGTGGCTGTAGATGTGAACTCTTGATGTACAGATTCTTTAATATTGTCCATTTCTAAAGACTGGTTTAAACAAAGTCAGTATATTCCGGTTGTATGCCATTATTTAAATCGTCTCTGATTGCGATGGAAACCACGAAATTTACTGAATGATTTACAAGGCTTTCTCGATAAAATCCTTTAACATATTTACATGCGTGACTGGTGATGGATATATTACAGTTATTGCTATGTCGTCCTCCCAGTAGTGTTGGTGATATAATTCAGGTCACTTACATTCTTTTTAACTGCATTGGGACTATAATACCTAGTCGGAAGATTAATTTTAGTTATGGGTAAGAGAGTCAGAACTTTATCCCCAGGCTGAAACATTCTTTCCTTGCAGTTTTGTCATACCTTACTTTCAATTTTAAATGGATAGACTATATATTATTTCTTGCCATCTCACAAATAGCCGGCAGTTTGTATTTAAAACCAGAGACCTAATCGAAAGAAAAAATCTCCGATTCATCCGTGTTGAAAATGTATTTAAACAACTGCAATGGTCCACGAACAGTGTGTCCAAAAATAATTTAAAAAGTGTTGAAGCCAAGGGACCCTTAAACTGACTCCGTGGCAGAAAACAACAGTTAATGAAAACCTTCATGCTAATCTTTTCTAGTATCGGAGCAATATGACTTTATTATTTTTTTAATCTGATGATATATTTCCAAAGCCCTCTAGTTTTAAGAATGATATGCAGAGGAATTATATTGATGGCTACCAAATCTATATATAATGTTTCCCAGAGGAATTTAATTGATGGCTACCAAATCCATATATCATGTTTGCCAGAGGAATTGAATTGATAGGTACCAAATCCATATATAATTTTTGCCAGAGGAATTTAATTGATGGGTACCAAATCCATATATACTTTTTGCCAGAGGAATTAAATTGATGGATACCAACTCCAAATATGATTTTAGCCAGAAGACTTAAATGCCATATCCAGATATATTTTTTTACCAGAGGAATGAACTTGATGGATACCTAATCCATATGATTGTTGCCATATGATATATACTGATGGATGCCAAATCCATGTATAATGTTTGCCAGAGGACTTAAATTGATGGATACCAAATCAATACATACTTTTTGCCGGAGGAATTAACTTGATGAATACCAACTCCATACATGATTTTTGCCAGAGGATTTAAATGCCAAATCCATATATAGTTTTTGCCAGAGGAATTAATTTGATGGATAGCTAATCCATATATGATTTTTGCCAGTGGAATTAAATTGATGGATGCCAAATCCATATATAATGTTTGCCAGAGGACTTAAATTGATGGATACCAAATCCATATAAAATGTGTGCCAAAGGAATTAAATTGATGGATACCAAACACATATATAATTTTTGCCAGAGGACTTAAATTGATGGGTACCAAACACATATATATCAGTTTTGCCAGAGGAATTTAATTGATGGGTACCAAATCCATATATAAGTTTTGACCGAGGATTTAAACTGATAGATACCTAATCCATATATGACTTTTGCCAGAGGACTTAAATGCCAAATCCATATATAATTTTTGCCAGAGGAATTAACTTGATGGATACCTAATCCATATATGATTTTTGCCATATGACTTAAATTAATAGATGCCAAATCCATATATAATGTTTGCCAGAGGACATAAATTGATGGATACCAAATCCATATATACTTTTTGCCAGAGGAATCAACTTGATGGATACCAAATCTATATATGATTTTTGCCAGAGGAACTGAATTGTTGAATAACAAATCCATATATGATTTTAGCCGGAGGACTTCAGTTGATGGATACCAAATCCAAATATGATTTTAACCAGGTTCCCTGATATGATGTGAGAACATTGATCAAATTCGATGGAACTAGGAAGGATAAAAAGCGTTAACAAATGTATGAATCCTTTGAGTATACTGTTAGTCTCAATATTCCGTAAAGGAACTGTGTCTGGAAAACTTTTCGACGCACGCATAACAGTCAATATGTATTGATTGTCTGGCTTAGTCTTTGGTGAAGGATCTACAGAATACCATTATTCTGGTAAATGGTTCGTCAGATGCAGCAATAAGCTATATACAAGCTTTTGCTTAGGTTTTCCTACAGTTTGACACGTTTGACAAGATCTTCAGTATTTAGAACCATCACATTTAGTTTTAATCCAATACGAATGATTACATATCTTGTGCTAGGTTCGTGGACTTCAAAATCAACGGGCAAGGGAGTTTCGTGAGATAAACTAAGACTTTACTGTCTGTACGACTTATAAAGAAAATTATGATAGCTCAATAAACACTGGGCACCAGAAGCTTTCCAGGGTGGTCTCCATTTCTTTCAAAGGAACCAATCGTATCGAAAATAGCAAGCTGGTACGTCGCTCATAGCCTCTGACTGGTTGGGGAGAAGAAAATCGGTGTTGAAAGAGGATCGAACCTTTTCATTCATCAGTGTCAGGAGCAAATGTGACATTGTCTACATTCTGACCATAACATGTATCAGTAAAAGGATTGATCATTTTCATTCACAAGAATTCCTCTTTCATAGCTCTAGAACAAAGATATGCAACGTACGTATCATAAGCTTCATTTTCAATATGATCAACGTTCTGATACACACAAACGTTGTCTGTTATAAGTGAATTAACAACAAACATATCTCTAGCTAAGACATTCCCTATCAATAAATGCACACACACACCCTCAATAGGCAAAGAAGTTACCAATCCAGCAGGTACAGGTCCTTAAATAAAGTGTGATGCAAACTTAACTCAATGTAGAGGAACAGTAACAAAGCCACACTCTGCCCGAATATAAACACCTTTACCAGATGAAGTCTCCTAAGATAGTCATAGTAAATGACCGAAAAAAGGTTCTCAGAAGTTCCAGTGTCAATAATATTGTAATAGCTACAGGATTGTCTAAATAAACAATTAGTGCTATAGAACCCTTTGAAAATAAGGGTTCATAGTTCTCCGTAATAAAATCAGTTTGACACACCAAATGTTTTGTTTCCAATATCTTTATCTTCATTATGTTGCCTATTTGAAAATTTATAGCAATCATAAATAACGAGCCCTATCATCTTGAAATAAGTGCACGTATAATAGATAAGGATTTCTAATCAGCCTTGTCTGACTTTTCATTCTTATACGTTGTGCCAAATTTATAATTACTCACTTGAGGCTGGTGTAGATTTTAAGAACAATCTGGTCGACGAAAATGAATTGACAAATGAAACTTTGTCATTCATGGAATAATTTTTATCTGTAAGAACTGCATTTTCTAAAGTATCTACCGGGTGTTCTTCAATATAAATATTGACGTCACTGTTCTTGAACACTTCAATCAATATGCATTGTCTAAGTTTATCATAAGCTTTATCAATCATTTTATATTACATCACCCGTCAAATAATTATTATCCCTAGAAGTTCGAAGTAGTTTTGTCTAATTTCTTTTCTATTTAAGTTCCCAAGCCTCTGGGGATATATCAACGCATAACCCTTCAATATACATTCCTTGACCAATTCTTACACAGCACTTGCTTCTTCTGACAGTGAGATATAAACTTCTCAAGTTTAGCCAATTAGTACACGATGTAACAACAATGTTCAGTTATCTCCTTGCGATTTTAAATTATATGCTATTTTTTCAAAATGAAAAAAAATCTTTAGGTATACAGTTTTTATCTTAAAATGGGGTACTAATGTAATATTTTGGCAGCATCAAAACCTGAAGTTTCGTAAGAAGGGTGTTTTCTTCTTGTCATCTATAATTTCTATAATCTAAATTGCATTTATGTTTCTTCCTTTTTATGTGCATCTACATTTGCAGTTCTCCTCTTCGTCTTTATCTTTCTGTTTCTTCAGCTCCATTCCTTTCTTCTGAATTTGTCATTCAATTTCTTAATTGTCTTTTTCAAACTGAAGTTTGTTTAGCTCAATTTCCATCTGGAGTTTTAACTTCACTTCTCATAATTTCATTTCACCCAGAGCACTTAAATCTAAAATATTCTTTTCCACCGAATCTTTTGTCAAAAACCTTTCTTGTTTTAATACAGATTGTTTGAGTCCAAAGGAGAATAAAGGATGGCATGCTTCAGCATCTTATACTTTTGAAACACTCCACCTCAAACACATATCTCTCCACCGTAGATAACACTATGAAAGATAATTCCGAAATAAAAGAATTTAAATGGAAAAGGATATTTTATTTTCTCCGACTCTATGTTCATAATCTAAGTAACAGAAAGAATCAAACCAAACAAGTTTCATAAAACTTAATAATTAATTTACTTATCAATGCTATTATTGAACACTTTAACATGAAATTGGGCTGGAATTGAATCCAAAACAATCCTGAGAAGAACAAAAATCATTAATGTCAAATGTTCAGTACAAATTTGAAATTAAAATTATACTGGTCTTTCAACATTCCTGACGTCTCAAAACGTGAATATCAAGAATTCCCTTGAATACTTTACACTAGTCCCATAACAGTAGTATAGTCCAATTAGTACTTACTATTTTCACTGAATAATTTAAGCAACTGTTTCCTCTCAACACATATTTAAATACAACATATTAATAAGTCCAAGAACTTCATGTTACAACAAAAGCACAATAAATATAAATGGGAAAATTGATCACTGACAGGGATTTATATACAGACATAAGAGATAAAACACGCATTGTGTCACTACTGCTACCTGAGAAATAGTCAGTCTCCAACATTGTAAAAATATCGTATGATCTTACCCTCCAATGAGAAATGGCTTAATTTTTCTAAGCATCCTAACGACCGACCTGTCCAATAGGAAACAAACTGAAACTTTTCAACATATTTCTGAATAATGTAATATTAGTAACTGGAAACACGTGCGTAAACATCTATTTATAGATCCTATTCAATTTTAAGTTATTGATATCTTAAAATGGTACCAACGCAAGTAGGAAATTTCAACTACAATCATTGCAATTTTAAAGCCTTAAAGTACACTATCTACGTATCTATCTATTTTGTAAATACTGTTTTGTATATTTAATTGAACAATTTTTTTTGTTATCTTTAAACCTTTTCAATTTATTACATGTTATTATAATGTACAAGTGTATGCTGGACTTGACCTTGTCCAAAACTGAGTTTATGCCTGCTTGAACTGATTGACTTTTTAAAAACTTTTATTTCATTTATGTCAACAACTAATGAATAGCTAAATTATTCCGGATGTTTATGGGCTTGATATAAAATCCTTATATAATAATAGAAGTACGTATGTTGATTTTGGTCAGGGTCTTGGAATTTCCAAAGTGAATTTTACAGGTTATTGTGTTGTAAGACAACGCTCATTAGGTCATTCTAGAAGGTTATTTTCCATCAGAAAATGTTTTTAAAAAAATAAAATGCTAATTGTGACCTCAGGTCGAGTAGAGAACTATATATATATATATATATATATATATATATATATATATATATATATATATATATATATATATATATATATATATATAATGTGTGTGTGTGTGTGTGTGTGTGTGTGTGTGTGTGTGTAACTGAGATGATTTTACCATACGTGCTTTAACATCTAGCACTTTTAAGTTGTTTGATATCTTGTAACCAGGAGTGCTCTGATAACATTCTTGGATAAAGGCATTCACTAGAATGTATACTGAATTCAAATCGAGAATTATATGTCTGTGATTCAGCAGATTAATGTTGACACATCAACACTTTAATAGCTGCCACAGCCATGTCATTGGCTTCAGTTTTAAGATATTTTCTGGATTTGTGCTGATTTTTTCAGGACTTGAAATTACTAGAACTTGTATATGTAATTCTTGGATTATTTTGGGATTTACTTCGCAATACCGTAAGTTGTTCTTTCTCATTTTCACATTATATTATAGGGAAATAAATATATTTGTTAAATTTTACAAAGATGGTTGTCTTCACTCTTTAATGTTTCCTATTTTAAGAAAATAGACTCGTAAAAATACAATCATTACACTACAATACTTCCCAACACTTGCTGACATCAAACTTCAAGAGTTGTATAGACAGCTGACTTAATCCTATCTTTGTTATATATTTTTTACAAGTTGTACTTGGGTATTTTCCTTTTATAATCATGAATTGTTTGCTTGGTTTCTGGTGGTAATTCTACTAATTGAATAATGTTATTGTTCAATATCTTTTGTCCATTATTTATTAATTGCCTTTAAAGCTTCTCCGCCATGATTGTTTCGTTTTATGACTTTGTATTCTTCCTCATACCATATAAACATCTTTTTTATTATAACGGTTTAGTCGTATCTCTTCCTAACTCAAATCTGAAATCTAGTTGGGAAACATGATGCTATTTTTTAATTATTATTTGAAATTGGTTCATTTAGTAACACATCTAATGGATTACATGGGGTACTATTTATTATAAAAGAAAATAATAGAGGAAACACATATGCGCATATTGACATAACTTTTGTAGCTAAACAGAAATGTGTTAAAGTCGAATTTATATCCTCTCTATTAATAGTTTAATCACGGGCATTTGTTGTTTAGTCTACTACACTTGAATTATAACGTAACAGATAATGTTCGGCATTGCAAACTCAATTATTGATTGTCACAGTCTGGCTCAATTGTTACGCCATTATTTCAAGGTAAACTTTATATAACTCTATATAAATTGGGAACAGTATTTGAACCTCGTGGTATAATCAGCGTATTCAATCTATAAACATCAAAATGTCTGAAATTAATATTTATGATGTGTATATTGACCGTTATGCGTTTGAACCAAATAATACATATATATTTCACCTCGTGGGTGAAAATACTGATATTTTGTGACCACTCTTAAATATGTACGTTACTCAATTTATAAATTATTTGCGTTATTCACTCTATGAAATATGTTCGTTAATCACTCTATAAAATATGTGTGTTAATCACTCTATGAAATATGTGTGTCAATCACTCTATGAAATATGTGTGTCAATTACTCTATGAAATATGTGTGTTAATCACTCTATGAAATGTGTGTGTTAATCACTCTATGAAATATGTGTGTTAATCGCTCTATGAAATATGTGTGTTGATCACTCTATGAAATATGTGTGTTAATCACTCTATAAAATATGTGTGTTAATCACTCTATGAAATATGTGTGTCAATCACTCTATGAAATATGTGTGTCAATCACTCTATGAAATATGTGTGTTAATCACTCTTTGAAATATGTGTGTTAATCACTCTGTGAAATATGTGTGTTAATCACTCAACACACTGATAAAAATGATATGGCATTAAGATACTACGAAATATGTGTCAAGCAATGAAGCTATAATTACTGCAATGAATTAAATGAACACGTTCACAATGGGGTTAATCAATTACAAGATCAAAATATGCATAATCTATGAGAGTGTATAATTACGAGAACTTATTTATTTCCGTAATTCAGCAACATAAATAGTTATTCAAAGTCATCACTATTATAAGAAGTTTCATGAATTACTAAAATTAGATAAATAAAAAATATAAATTAAATAGCATTTCCTAGAAGAAGGAAAATTGTTGGCAAAATGAAAACACACTAATTAGTCAATAACAGTTATAACGACTACAAATATGAACATTGTTGTATTCCAATATTGTTTATGGAAAGACTTTTTCTAGCAAATTCCAAAACAAAGCTAAACACGCATACAAAGACTCTCAGAACACTTTAATTTTTACAACTTCTGATTATTTACTAATCAATTTTAAAAAAGGAGAAAATTATTAGACTTGTTGCAAAGTTGTAATTACGCACAGATTTAGATTAATTTTAATACGAACTATTTTATTTCATATCCAACTGTTACAACAAATGCCCAGAATGGCGCTGCTAAATGATTTGGTTTGATATTGTATCCAATTATCACAAACATAATGATAAACGTTTCCTTGACAATAGTACACAATTATGGCAGAAAATAAATTTTCTTTCAAAGTTGTATACTGTGAATTGTACATTAGATATCGTTGAGAACTAACTGCCCAACTGTCAACATATACAATGCGTGGTGCATTAGATATGATTGAGAATAGACCTTCCTACAAACAGCGGACACTGTGTGGTACATTATATATGGCTGAGAATAGACCTTCCTACAAACAGCGGACACTGTGTGGTACAATATATATGGCTGAGAATAGACCGTCCTACAAACAGCGAACACGATGTGTGGTATATTAGATATGGCTGAGAATAGACCTTCCTACAAACAGCTGCCACAATTGGTGTACGTTAGATATGTCTGAAAATAAGATAACCTAATAATGTGCAACTATCGGTGACTTTGACTTGATAAAGTTAATGTTAAGCATGGACCATCAATGTTTTGTTTCAAACAAATGCTCAAAATATATTTGTGTTGAAAAATACGCGCGATGGGACAAAACTAAAACGAAAGAGCACAACATGATTGTAAAATGTACTAGCACAGCAACCCTAGAATCCAATTAGCACCACTACCTATAGAAAGATCGAAATGTAGGATAGTGTCACATACAAAGAATGTAACATAGCAGTTTTAAAAAAATGATTGAACTATGCACTAATGTTAAACAAGAATACATACAGATTTAGTTGTGTTATTAAAATGCCCAACTCAATCATCTTTTAGTTATACATAGCATGAAGTTTAAAATCTATAATCGGTTCATTTTCTCGTACATTGAATAAATCATTAATCTCTGTTACATGTTATAATATACACGTAAAACAATGTTATACTTATTAGGTATTAGGATTTGCATGCTGTTGTCTATATCGTATTGCTAGTTGTCCCATGTTATAATATACATGTATACAAAGTTATGCTGATTGGCTATTAGATTTACATGTCGTTGTCTATAACGTATTACTAGTTGTCCCATGTTATAATATGGATGTGTACAAAGTTATGCTGATTAGCTATTAGGATTTACATGTCGTTATCTATAACGTATTACTAGTTGTCCCATGTTATAACATGCATTGTATAATAAGTTGTGCTGATTAGCTATACGAACTGTAATGTATATATCTGATGTTGACACTTTCAGTATATAAGGTCTTGCTAGTTTAGAATTATTAATTTTATCATAACCTTATCCAATTCGGTCGCACTTTTCAAAGGTTGTACTTACCTTTATTCTAGAAAGTGTCCTGTGATAGTCTGATGAGGTTTCTTTATATTACTAGAACTGAATACAGAAATATGCCCCCAGTGATAACGATTTGAGAATGATAAGGGGCATTTCATGAAGCAATATGTAATTGAACTGTCCTAGTTATTCGCAGTTCGGTCAAATGTGAGCCATATTTGCTAATACCATAATGCATTTTTATTTTTCTCTCCAAGATTTCGAAAGAAGAAATAAAAGCAATTAAATTTTTAATATGAACATAGATCATCCTTATATAAGATTAAGCCGGTCAACATGATATAACCTCACATTTCCATGCGCATGTTTGTCGTTTTTATGAGACACGTTTTCCATGAAACACTTGCTGCACGGAATATAGCTGCACCAAACTTTCTAAATTTAATTGTCCAAATAGCAATGAGGTCATAGAAAGTTGTATGTGTGACTTTGATTATTGTCTATTTCAGAGGTCTCTAAAGGGAATCACATGGACAAAGTTTCAATACAGAAATGAAAGGAATACCAGCAAATATTTAAATATATAGTTGATTACTTGTATTCCATTTCAGGCACAATGAAAAGAAAACTTTGACTTCTCATTCATTTTGGCTACGTCACACGCGTACATTGTTTCTATATGTGCCCGTAGAGAGACTGGTTAATTGACAGACGTATATATCGATCAATGTACTAATTTATTATTCAATCACTGACATAGAAGGGAAGATAGGCATATCACCAAAAAAAAGGGTAAAAGCTAACGACAACGCGAAAAGGAAACAACAATCAAGTAGGAGAATAAGAAGATATAAAAATGGATTTAAATCTACATGCGCTTCTTCCATACCATATATCACCCAAATTATTATTAGTTTTTTTTATACTGTTGGTGGTAACCCTCATCTCTCCAATCTTATGTCTTGAGCAGCAGAGAGGGTGAACAGACCATAGAATTCCGACAAAACAAATAAAACAAACAAATAAATCATCTCGTAGAAAGGTCCAGATTTTACAAATGAACTTTCCTTGAGATGTTTATTTTTGCAATGACCGATTGTGCTAATAAAACCTCAGTTCGAAATAGTATCTGAAAAAATAAAGTATTCTACGTGTTTATTTATTTCTTGTTTATTTTTTTGACGACCAACATTGGTAGGTGCCCTCTCTGCTGCTATTAATTTACCACCATACCAAGTTTGATGAATATTTTTCAACGCGTTCTCGCTGTCGTTTTTCCTCATCTGTTTCATCTTCATCTGAATCTTCGGAATTTGTTCTATGTTTCAAGTAATATTCAAGTTCTGATGGTGGTTTTTCTATTTTGGGATTTATGTTCTTTCTTTTTCTGTAATAGTTCATCAAACTTCGATATCGATCTCCACCGCAATTTTTGCAAATCTGATATAATCCTCTAACACCGTTGTTACAACCAACACATCTTCGTGGACCGGCATGAGGGTTTTTCTTTATAAGATAATTATGTTTCTTGCAATATTCTCCACGGCACCTTTTGTTGCATTTATCTGTTGTTCCTTGACGTAACCACGCACAGTTGTTCATTATATTAATGATATCTGTTTAATTCAATTTAATTTTATCATCACCCCTGTTACCCAAATATTTTATCAATACCCACACGATATCTTGTTCTTGGATCATGTAAATTTATTGTTATAAATCCATGCGGGGTAGCTTGCGCTCGTGAGAAGAAATTTTTGAATTTAATTATATCCATGTCACCACCACACCAAGTTTGATGAATATTTCGCAACGTGTGTGTGTCTACGCCATTAAACACAACTAAAATGTTGCAGTTGTCTCTGATCACTTTTGGTATTTGTGTATATCGTTGAGTAACATAGATCACGTCTGTATTTTTATGTCTACCTCGGGAAAATATTCTGGCTGGATTTGATTGTTTATCTAGCATCACATCGTCGTATACAACTAAATTATTAATAAATCCGTCTATGGAATCTACGGATGGTGCTTCATCAATATCGGTTATAAACTCTATAACATCATTATCTTCATCCAGTAATCGCGCGTTTTCATTGAAATCTTTAAGTACATCATACCATCGTTGATCATCAACGGATGGTGCTACTAAATACAACTTATCCCATTTCAACCATCTCATTATCAGATTAAGTAATAATTGCGTCTTACCCGATCCAGATGGTCCTATGATAATCATTCTGATGGAGTTCGGTAGCGCAGGATGATGCTTAACTGGCTCTCGCTGCCGAGTTGCTGAGAAATCAATTATATCCATATATATTATAACATGAATTTATATTGTTTACGCTGTAAAGTTAAAACTCCAACTATTGATTTAGCTACAGTTACAACAAAAAACAAAAAAATAGCGTACGGTGGAAAATGTTCTATGTGCTGTAGAAAGAAATTTTCGTTTTTACCTAATAAGCGCGGTGGTGATATTGCTAATTTGATGTCAAAGTTTCCAGGTGCTCCATGGGCTAAATACAGCGGAGAAAAACATCTACCAGGATATAATTATTGCGGTCCTGGTACCAGACTTGATATCAGGCTCGATGATCAAGATCAACCAAAACCAGGCGAGGAACCAATAAACGCTATTGATCGAGCTTGTCATGCTCATGATGTAGCTTATAAAAGTAAAAATCTACAAGATAGGCATATTGCAGATGTAAAATTAATTCATTCATTAAATTCTATAAAAAATAAAAATATTAGAGAATCATTAGCTAATTGGTTAGTAAGATCCTCGATGAAAGGTAAATTAGCGATTGGGGCTGGTAATTAATAATGGAATCAATTTATTATTCGCCGAGAGGATACTGGAGAGGCAAAGCAGCAATTGGTAAACTCGCTGATGCAGCGGCGGTTAAACATTCTACTGCTAAAACGTGGTTATCTAAACAAGCAATATGGCAAATTTATCTACCACGTCCTAAACAAATTCAGTACGCGTATTTCGATGTCAGTGTTCCTAATGAAGTTCATCAAGCTGATATTCTGTTTTTACCGCATGATACTGTGCGTGGAAAAACTTACAAGTACGCGCTAACCGTAGTTGATGTTGCAAGTAGATATAAAGAAGCAGAGCCGCTATCGGCGAAAACATCATCTGAAGTAGCCGATGCGTTTGAACGAATTTATCAACGAGGTGGTGAACCACAAGGTGGTCTACGATGGCCACAGCTAATACAGGTTGATCCTGGTAAGGAATTTCTTGGTCCAGTATCATCGCTGATGAAACAACATAATACCAAAATACGACGAGGTCATACTGCAATTCACCGTGATCAAGCAATTGTTGAGCGATTTAATCGAACACTTGCTGAACGGTTATTTGGATATCAATACGCGAGGGAATTTATTCAGGATAAAAGATCTCGCGAATGGGTTGCAAGATTACCAGGCGTGATAGCTGCATTAAATAATGAAATCACACGAACAACCAACATGAAACCCATTAGCGCGGTCACAAAAAAAATATACCAACACAACGGAAAGATGCTGGAAAACAAAAAATATTAGGTGATGTTACAGTCAGATATTTATATGAGCCTGGTGAACTTGAAGGTGGTAAAGCGAGAGCAACTGATCCTATTTGGAGTGTTGCCACACACAAAATATCTACCGTGACAAGATCCACTGGAAGAAACGTAGGCGTTTCCAGACCTGCAATCTACAGATTAGATTCAGCTGCTCCTCAACGTGGATTTACACGTGAACAACTACAAATAATTCCCGAGGATACACAACTACCGCCGCGATCACTTCGGTGATTTCGATCACTTAACTAGCACCCAAGGTGCCAGCACTCAAGGCGCTAGCGCCTCTACGTCGATTACACTCAAGACAGGTTAACATGGTATTTTCTCGTGTATGACCGCGACTATTATCTTTTCTATCTACGGTAAATTGTCTTGAATCATTACTCGAATATCGCCATAACATTATACAATTACAACTGGTGCAATGATTGTTCTGCTGCTGTTTTAACTCAATAATAAATTCAACATCAAGATCAAAGTCACGTTTATTTTTTTTGTCAGATTGTTTGTATCCGATTAATTTTTTTCTTATTATATCATCATCGATGATGTTAAATTTATCAACGATTTCAGGAATTATAATTCTACGTAATTGAGATATATTTCTGACCCTCGATACCGCTAAATAAACTAAATTTGACCACTCGATGCGATCGTCTACAATCCAGACTCGTGTATCAGAAATAGTTAATCCCTGAGACGAGTGGATCGTCATGGCGTATCCCAACACCCATGGAGATTTGTCAGCGTGTATTGCATCTTCGACCACACTGATATCAACGGCGACAATATCATTTAATACGAGATTCTGTTTCCTTGACTCTGTCAAGGGTCCTGGAATATCAACATTAATATTCTGTTTTCGTGTATCTGATGGTCTATAACATAACGGAACGGGTAATTCTGAATATTGTTCTTTATGTAGTTGAAATAACTGTTGTTGTAAAGCGTCTCTGATTATTTTTCTACTTGCTACGATCAAATCGTTGGGTCTCCATGAGTTCAAAAAATCACTCATTGATGTCTCTGAGATCACTCCACGTATTATTTCACACTGAATTTTGTTTGATTGTAATCTGATTAATTTTTTAAACTCCTTCAAATTTGCATCAAGAGCTCTATGATCATCGTCTATTTCTTCGTAATAATCAACGAAATTTTTTAACCAATCATGTGGAGATGGTCCAACAAAAGGCGGCGGTTGACCATGATCGCCACACATTATTATAGCGGTATTTTTCGTCAACAACCAATCAAAAAACATTTTTAATGTATCCAATGAGACCGTGCATATCTCGTCCCAAATAATTATTTTAGGTATATATTTTTCTCCCATCCGTTCAGGAGTCCATGTATCTCCGCGCCATCGGAAGAAACTATGATACGTACACGATTGTACTTGCCGCTGTTTCATCTCACGTGCAAGTCTATGTGTGGGTGTCAGCACGATTATATCTGAATTTCTAAAAACATTAATCGTTCGAGTTGTTTTGCCGCATCCACCAGGTCCATTGAGATATACTGTCTTATATCTGGTTATTGGATCACTCAACGATGGTGCCTTCGACATTTCTGATATTTTATTACCCTCACGATAAAAATCTCTCATTGGAACATCTGCTGATTCTGCATAATTGTGTAATAGTTCCTTTTTTATTCTCCACGAACCCCATCGTTCATCATTACTTGTAAATTTCATAACAGGTTCTAAATATTTACTTGAAATATAAAACGAATCTGTTGCGACTCTGACTGCGGTCTCAGGAAATCTATTAATCATCGATAATAAATTTATAGAAACATAAGCCAACATGGAAGATCTTAGATGAGTATATTGCGGGGATACGTCATTTATGTAACTAACGATCGTACCCAATTTTGTTCCGTCGGATAAATAAACACTCTCTGGATTTACAAATGTATTTTTCGCCGTTGTATCAGCGATTATAAAATCGTACTCGGCATCATCTAAAATTAATCGTGCGTGATGTCTTTTATAATCATATGCACCACCTTGAGTAAATTTACCTATAATTTTTCTACCGAGATCTTTTGCGGTTTTGAGTTTATTAGGAATATCATCTTCGGAAATATCAGGATATTTTTCCTTAAACTCGCTAATAACTTCAGAATCTGACATGGGCAACCAAACTTTGGTCTGTGCATGATATGATATAATTGCCTCACTGACCACCAACGATGTCAGTATCATACAATCTAGCATATATCGCAACAAAACTATAGGTGCCCAACGTTTTTCACAAAAATGTCTGCCAAACCAAACATAACAAATCTTGTGAAGATTTTTGTTAAACTCGAACGACTCAATACAGGCGAATCCAGTCAGATCAAAATCAGGTAATGGTCCATTAATTGCCACTCGCGTCATCTCGTTTGTAGGGTGACCAAATCTTTCAAAGTACACAGAACAATCTCCGTATCCCAGAAAACTTCCTGGATAACATGCAACCATATCAACCGAAATAACATCATTGTAATTGTATTTGGTATTCCATAATCCGCCATGTCCATATTCGACGCAACTTGCGCGTACGTCCTCGAGTAAATCAAATCGTGTTGGTTTCCATGAATTTCGTTCTCTGGCGAAATGAGCCGCAACAGATGGAACGGTAAAACAATTAGTTAGTAATTTGTCAGTATTTTCCGCGTGCTTGCACTGTAAAAACGTCGCAAGATTTTTCATCTCGTCATGGAGGGATTCTGTGCGATATATTTCACCGTTCGGTTTGACAAACTGATCAAATTCACCCTCCTCATTACTTTTAAATAACCATACCGATACAGGATCGGTTTTACTTATTTCGTTGATAAAATCAAACATACTATCTGTGGGGTAAAATCTAACAGTTCGATCACGTGGAAATATTGTTACTGCGTTAGTCCATGCATGCGCGTTATGATCGATAATATTTATTGGAGCTCCTTTCGATTTATATTTCGACTGGTACAGTACTTCTCCCGTTATTGTCGCCACGGTTATTGGAAATTTTAATATTTTTCCTAACTCAGCAACATCTTTTATTGTAGCACCGGTATCCTTAACTGAATCAGCCCACGAGTTTATTTTTTCACGCCTTAAATCAGTTAATCCATTTCCACGCATCGCGTTTGTAAAGTGTTCTATTACTCGTTCAGCTACACAATTTAACCTTGAAAATTTCATCGGCGCTAGTTTATCAACGTTGGGTTTTTTATTTATCTCATAAATTCCATAAATAACTGCTGTTACAGGATACGCTCGCTCATAATACGTTTTATCAATACCTGTCAGTAGACCCGGTCTGGAATTTTTACTTAATATGATAGTTTTATTATTACCAAGGACAGGATCATATTTGTCACGGATAATCCAACTATCTGTTTCTGTTAATACAATAAATTTTACTCTGAAGAAATATTTTTGATTGCCCTCGTATTCAGCGATGTAGTTAATGATAGTTGCCGCTCGCTTGTCATTCATTGTAGCTTCCGTGACAAAGTCAGTGTTGTGTATAATCTTGAACGTTGACCATGTATGAGATGCACCATCCGTGTAAAATTCTTTCTTGGCGTCGTGAATTTTCGAGATCAAACTTTTATTTTTCGGATCAACCAGATCTCGTACTGGCAAGTCAGAAGATAATCTGTCAAGGTTGAATTTATATTTAACAGGCCTAGTTTGGGATAATCTCTCAAACTCGTTCATATAATTAAAACAAATATTTAAATAAAGAAAATTATATATATATACAATGTCCCAATGCAGATGGTTGATGATCGGCTCGGTAAATCGATGCAACAAATCCTGTAGAAAGGAATTTTGTTGGATGCACTCACAAAACATACGACGAGGAAGTCTAGGACCAATACCATGTCTACGGTGTGGTATTGGAGTGCGAGGAAAGACAGAATTATGTGGGAAGTGCGGCGGGAAACGGTTCAGAGAGCTTAAAAGATATTATGACAAAAAAAATAATAGCGGTGAAAACGCTATAAAATCCGTGAGGGATTATATATCAAGATTTCAGACAAACAATGATTTAAACATATAATATTATTATAATGGAGCAAAATATATTTGTCCCACATCCTGTCATAACAAACTATGAATCAAATATTAATGGTATCATCAGACACTGCAAGTTGAAGAAACAAGTTGGTTATATTACTAATGCTGGTTATCTAATGTTCACATGCGGGGGGGAAAAGAAACATTATCTATGTCATAGATTTACGTACGAGTGTCACAAGGGTTTGATCAAAGACGGTCTTGTTATTGATCATATTGACGGGGACACTCAAAACAATAATTTATCCAATTTACAAGCTATCTCTCACAGCGAGAATAATACACGCGGTAATACAGGAAGATGTAAGACAATCGGAAAGAGGGCGGTAATTTCTACAAACATAGAAACCGGTAAAATAATTATGTTTCGTTCAATATCTTCTGCTGCGAAATATTTTGATATTCACCCGCAATCAGTACAAAAAGTCGCAGAAAATATATATAAAACAGCTTTATCGAAAAAATATAAACAGAAAATTATCTTTAAGTATCAATAACTATCATCACCACATTATTAACTATCATCACCACATTATTAACTATCATCACCACATTATTAACTATCATCACCACATTGAATTAATTTTTTTAATTTATGTCACAGTAGGTCCTCCATACACTACTGAATTTTTGATTATATAAGGGGAGATTACTTTGTAATATATAGTTTTCTTCGTAGATGGTTGGGTTTTATGATCGTAATTAGTCAGTTTAACTAATTACATCGTAACTAATTACATCGTAACTAATTACTCATAGAAGTATTATTTATGTTTTTTAAATATTTCCCCATCATACAACACATGATAATGTTATTGATCCGTAGGAAGCTGTGTGTGAAACAGAAACCGTTGCTCATTGTAATCGACCTGCAGTTGTGTGTTCACTGAACTTACATTCTGGAAAGTTCTTTGACTGGTGCATTAATGCCACTGTTATTATTGATTCTCAGTCTACTTAGGAAACCCGCTACAAATACAGAAACTGTTATTATTGATTCTCAGTCTACTTGGGAAACCCGCTACAAATACAGAAACTATTATTCAGAAACTGTTATAAATACAGAAACTGTTACTATTCAGAAACCGCTACAAATACAGAAACTGTTACTATTCAGAAACCGCTACAAATACAGAAACTGTTATTATTCAGAAACTGTTATAAATACAGAAACTGTTATAAATACAGAAACTGTTAAATACAGAAACTGTTATTATTCAGAAACTGTTAAATACAGAAACTGTTATTATTCAGGAACCGCTGTTTAGTGTAAATATTGGTTCCTTAGCTATATAGCTAGCTATATATTAACTTCCGAAACATATGTTCGTAACAATGTTTGATAGCTCGATCAGTATGGTATTGGACTGTGACGCTCGCGGTCCAGGATCAAACCCCCATGGCTGACAATTTGTCGGTGGTGTACGCATAATTGCGATTTTTATAATAGTGGGGGAACCGCAAGAACCCACCCCGCTCAGCAGCAGAGGGGGCAAGTCCGACAACTTTTTAGACAAAATTTGATTGAGGCTTTAAAACGACAAATAGAGCCTTCCTTCGAAATCTCACTTTTCGAACAAAAAAAAAATAAAGTCTCCGTTTGGCAAATGGAGCCTTAGCGTTTTTTGCTCGAAAACGCTATATTTCGCCACAACATCTCGTTGGTGTTTTCCCGTGGTAATCATCGGGCGTCCCGCGTCGATGTCATCGCCCCCTCTGCTGCTAAGTGGTTATTTACAATTTAACCGAATATTTGGTCAAGTCCGATACGATATCGTGTGCGAGGATCATGTAAATTTATCGTTACAAATCCATGTGGGGTCGACTGAGCATGACTAAAAAAGTTTCGAAAACCATTAAAGTCCATGTCACCGCCACACCATGTCTGCCAAATATTTCGTAGCGTGTGTGTATCAACGCCGTTGAACACAGCAAGAATATTACAGTTGTCTCTAATTACTTTTGGAATCTGAGTGTATCGTTGAGTGACATATATCACGTCAGTGTTTTTATGCCTGCCTCTGGAAAATATCCTAGCTGGGTTTTTTTGATTGTCTAACATAACATCATCGTACACGACTAGATTGTTAACGTCGCCATCAATATCATCGATACCTGGTGCATCATTGATATCTGTAATAAACTCAATAACATTTTTTTTAGCGATCGCTGATGCATTCTCGTTGAAATCTTTCAACACCTCGTAGCATCGTTGATCATCCACGCTAGGAGCAACCAAATACAACTTATCCCACTTCATCCATCTCATTATTAAATTGAGTAACAATTGCGTCTTGCCGGATCCAGATGGTCCGATGATAATCATCCGGATCGAGTTTGGTAACGCTGCAACATGCTTAACTGGTTCTCTTGTTTTAGTCGCCGAAAAATCAATTATATTCATATCTCTATACATAAATTATGGATCTATATTGTGTGAAGTGTAGAGTGCGTACTGGCACAAATGATATGACAACCGCTACAACAAAAAATAACAGATCGGCGCTTACTGGTAAGTGTGTACAATGCGGTACAAAGAAATTTAGATTTATTTCTATTAGACCCGGAGATGTTTTAAAAAAAAGCGAGGAGGTGACATCGCAGCCAAATTGGCAAAACTCCCCGGAACACCGTGGGCAAAGTATCCAGGAGAAAAGCACCTCCCAGGATATAACTACTGCGGCCCCGGAACACGATTAGATATTAGACTCGATGATCAAAATCAGCCCAAACCCGGTGAGTATCCAATAAACGCTATCGATAAGGCGTGTCATGCTCATGATGTTGCTTACAAAAGTAGCGATCTGCAACAGCGTCATATCGCGGATGTAAAATTAATTCACGCATTAAATGCTATTCCTGATCAATCCGTCAAAGAAAAATTAGCCTCATGGTTGGTAAAATCGGCTATGAAAGGTAAATTAATGATTGGAAGCGGAGCTTCTGGCGCTGGTAATTGAAAACGATAGCGTTTATAATAACAACATGGATTCCATCTATTATTCTCCGAGAGGATACTGGAAGGGGAAGGCCGCAATTGGTAAGCTTGCAAGCGCTGCAAAGGTAACAAAGACCACTGCGGCTAATTGGTTATCCAAACAGGCTATATGGCAAATCTATCTACCACCGCCTAAACAAATCAACTTCTCGCGCTTTGATGTCAGCGTACCTAATGAAGTTCATCAGGCTGATATACTATTTCTGCCGCATGACAACGGTTACAAATACGCGCTAACCGTAGTTGATGTTGCGAGTCGATACAAACAAGCGGAGCCGTTAAAAACAAAGTCGGCAACTGAAGTAGCCGCTGCGTTTGAAAGAATTTATCAATGAGGCCCTCTGCGCTGGCCAAATCTATTACAAGTTGATCCCGGTAGTGAATTTCGCGGCGCTGTTTTATCAACGCTGAAACATCATAGCGTCGCGATACGACGAGGTCATACTGCGCTACATCGTGATCAGGCAATTGTTGAACGATTCAATCGGACTCTCGCTGAACGGTTATTTGGATATCAATACGCGAAGGAATTCATCCAAGAAAAACGATCTCGTGAATGGGTTAAAAGGTTGCCAGGTGTAATTTCAGCGTTAAATAACGAGATTACCCGAGCAATCAACATGAAGCCCAGCGACGCGATTAAAGAAAAGTATATACCCGGAAGATCAAAAATAGATAGCGTTTCCAAGCCGATTCTCGGCGATGTCACTGTTAGATATCTGTATGAACCAGGAGAGCTTGAAGGCGGTAAAAAAAGAGCTACTGATCCTATTTGGAGTGTTACCACACATAACATATCAACGATAACACGATCAACTGGTAGACCACCGATCTATAGACTGGATTCAACTGCTCCTCAGCGTGGATTTACACGCGAGCAACTACAAGTGATACCTGACGATACTCAATTACCCCCGCGTGGTCTTAACTAGCGCCGTTGCGTCTATTGCACTCAAGACAGGTCAACCTCACATTGTTTTTGACATGACCGAGACTGTTATCGATTCTGTCCACGGTAAATTGGCGAGTGTCTTTATCCAAATAACGCCAACTCATTATACAATTGCAACTCGCGCAGTGATTATTCTGTTGTTGTCGTAGCGAGATTATTAATTCGGCATCAATATCAAAACGCCGCTGTTTTTTTTTATCCTGTTGGCGGTAACCCGAGAGTTTTCTATCAATGACGCTTGCATCGATGGTGACTTTGTCGTCACTGACCTTGTCAGCGACTCCGTCAGTGACTCCGTCAATAACAATTCTTCGAAGCTGATTTATCCTTCGTACTCTGGACACTGCAAGATAGACTAGATTCGACCATTCGATGCGATTATCAACCATCCAAACAATTGTGTCCGTGATGGTTAGTCCCTGCGAGGAATGTATTGTTGTTGCGTATCCTAGCGTCCACGGGGATTTATTAGCACGTAGCGCGTCCTCGACGACGCTGATATCAACGAGCACAATATCATTCAGCACAAGAATTTGTTTTTTTGTCCCCGACGCTGTCGGGGCTGGAATTTCAACTTCAATGTTCTGCCGCCGTGTGTCCGCGGGTCTATAACACAACGGCACTGGACGCGTTGGAAACTTTTCCTTATGCAACGTAAACAACTTCCGCTGAAGTGTGTCTCTGACTATCTTTCTACTCGCTACAATCAAATCGTTTGGTCTCCATGTTTCCCAGAATTCATTTAACGGTGTTTCCGGAATCACCTCGCGGATTATTTCACACTGAATTCTATCCGGCTGTAATCTGATTAATTTTTTAACCCCGCGCAGTTGTTCATCAAGTGCTCGGTAATCAGTATCGGTTTCTTCATAATAGTCCACAAAACCCTTTAACCAATCATGTGGACCCTCGCCGACAAATGGTGGTGGTTGACCATGGTCGCCACACATGATTACCGCTGTATTCGCGAGCACCAACCAATCAAGAAACATTTGTAAAACATCTAACGAAACAGTACATATCTCATCCCAAATGATAACCCCAGGAATAAATTTTTCACCCATTCGATCAGGAGTCCACTCACCGCCGCTGTATCGAAAAAAGCTGTGATAAGTAACGGCGTCAACATTTCGTTGTTTTATCTCTCGCGCTAGTCTATGGGTCGGTGTAAGCACGATTATACTTGCCCGCGTTCGAAATAATTCAATTGCCCGAGTCGTCTTTCCTGACCCGCCACAGCCGCTTAAATAAACTGTTTTATGTCTACAAATTGGATCAGAACACGGTGGTGCATTAGACCATTCTGACAATTTATCATCGCGTAAGTAATTATTTTCAACGGTGACATCTGCTGACGGGGAATAATCGCGTCGTATTTCGTTTTTAATTCTCCATATACCCCAACTCTCGTCCGGACTAGTAAACTCGGCTAAGTTTCCCTTATACGCTACGTCTATATAAAATGAATCAACGGCTACTCTAACCGCGGTGTCGGGAAATCTATTTATCATCGAGAATAAATTGATAGCGGCGTACCCCAGCATAGACGCCCTCAAATGTGGATATGCCGGGCTGTCTCCATCGCTGTAGGTAACAACTGTACCCAACTTTGTTCCATTGGACAAGAAAGCTGTTTTGCAGTTCACGTATCTATTTTTTGCCACTGCGTCCTTGATTACGAAATCATATTCTGCGTCATCTATAATCAGCCGTGAGCAATATCGTTTGTAGTCGTGGTTTTTTCCACCTTGTGTGAACTTACCAATTATTCTTCTACCGAGATCTTTTGCCTCGCGGTTTCGTTGGTTGAATATCCTCCTGGACCATTCGATGATATATTCCTCGTCGGCATCAATGTGTTTTCTGGACTCGTCAATTATGCTATCTAGACGCTCCGGTTCTGGTAACCAGACTTCAGTCTGCGCCCGGTATGATATAATCGCGTCACTGACAATCAACGATACAAGCATGCTACAATCAATCATATACCGTAGCAGCGCTATTGGCAGCCACTTCTTTTCAGCCATGTGTCTACCGATCCAAATATAACAACAGCGATGGAGTCCTGCCGCGAATTCAAATGATACTATGCGAGCGAATCCGGTTAAATCAAAATCAGGCAGTGGTCCATTAATAGCAACACGAGTCATTTCATGTCTGGGGTGTCCAAATCGTCTAAAGTACTTAGCGGCGGATCCATACCCGAGAAAACTCGCTGGATAACAGGCAACCATATCAACCGAGATCATAGCGTCGCGGTTGTATTCAGTGTTCCATAGTCCACCGTGATAGTATTCCAAACAACTGGATTGTACATCCGGCAGAAATTCCTTGCGCGTTGGTCTCCACGCATTTTTCCTTGCTGCAACATGAGCTACAACCGATGGAATCGTAAAACAATTTGTTAGCAGTTGTTCATCATGCTCCTCAAATTCCATGGCGGTTTGTTTCATCTTGTTGTGAAACGCTTCAGTGCGATATAATTCACCGTTTGGTCTTACAAACTGATCAAAGGTATCCGCATCGTTTTCAGCGCTGCGAAGTAACCACACTGATACAGGGTCATTTTTACACAAGCAAGCAATAGCATCAAATAGTTTCCTCTCCGCGAGAAAACCGTCCTTGGAGAATTGTTCTCCCAGGAATTCTTCGGGTATATACTTTACTGTTCTATCCCGTGGAAATATTGTGATCGCGGGCGTCCATGCGTGTTCGTTATGATCAATAATTTTGATTGGAGCCCCATTTGATTTGTACTTTGATTCGTATAATACTTCACCGGTTATCGTTGTAACGGTTATTGGAAATCTCAGCGATGTTTCTAATCTCGCTATGTCGCTGATGGTTGCTCCACGCTCTTTTACGGTTAGTTCCCACTGGTTGATTTTGCTACGTCGTAAATCAGTCAATTTGTTTCCTTGACACGCATTTGTAAAATGCTCTATTATTCGTTCTGCTACACAATTTATCCCAGTTGACTGTTTCATCGGTTTCAGTTTTCCGATATCAGGTTTCTTATTTAACGGGTATATTCCATAAACAACTGCTGTTTCAGGATACGCTCGTTCATAGTATGGTCTGTCAATTCCGGTTAACAGCCCCGGCTTGGAGTCGCGGCTAACAATGACTGTTTTCATGTCGCTGAGAACTGGTTCAAATTTATCACGTATGATCCAATTACCTGATTCCACCCGGACAATGAATTTTACTCTGAAGAAATACCTTTTACCGTCAAGTTGTGATATTATCGTTGCTGCGCGGTTGTCGTTCATGGTAGCATCAACAACGCCATCAATTCGAAATGTTGACCAACTATGAGATGCACCATCACGCTTGAATTCATCGATACAATCGCGTATTTTACTCAACAGGGTTCTATCGTTTATTAACGCTTTTGGTGTGTCCTTGAGGACTCTATCGAAATTGAACTTAATATTTTTCCGGGGCTTAATTGCTGCTAATCTCTCGAACTCATCCATATAATTAAAACAAGTATTTAAATGAAAGAATATAGTATAATGAATCACTGCAAATGGTTGATGATTGGGTCGACAACCCCGTGCAATAAATCATGTAGAGGTGAATTCTGCGGGTACCATTTACAAAGCGTTCGTAATGGTTCTCTTGGTCCCCTCCCGTGCTTGGTTTGCCACGTCGGTGTAAGAGGAAAATCGCAGTTGTGTATTAATTGTGGCGGAAAGCGATACAGGGAACTAAAACGCTATTATGACAAGCGAATTAAATCCATTTTACATCGACAAGAAATATGTCGATGTAAAATGGATCCGTGGCAACTCTGACTGCGTTACCATTATGGTAACGGCCAGGAAATCGATTTACCATCGATAACAAATTTATAGAAACATAAGCCAGCATTGAAGATCTCAAATGTGTGTATTGAGGCGATTCTCCGTCGATATTACTTACAATTGTGCCCAACTTTTTCCCGTCGGACAAGAACACATCCTCCCTGTTACAAAATATGTCTCTGGCAACCGCGTCGGCGATTATAAAATCCAATTCAGCTTCATCGATAATCAACCGCGAGTGATGCATTTTATGATCAAATGCTGCACCCTGAGTAAATTTACCGATTATTCTTCGTCCAAGATCTTTCGCTGTGATTTCACTGTTTTTGAGCCTAATCTTGAGAATTTCAGGAGCTCCTTCGCGGATAGCATCAATAGGAGTTTCTGGACGTGCTTGTGTCCATTCTTCGATAACTTCTTCGAGGGTAACACGCTCCGGTGTTGGTAACCAAACTGATGTCTGCGGTCGATAACATATGATTGCTTCGCTGACAGTCAACGATACCAGTATGCCGCTGTCAAGCATGTATCGCAATAACACTATTGGTACCCAGCGCTTTTCGACGAAGTGTCTGCCAAACCAAACATAACAAATCGGATGAAGTCCCGTGGCGAATTCAAACGAAGTCACACGAGCAAATCCTGTCAGGTCAGCGTCGGGTAAACTGCCGTTTACGGCGACTCGTGTCATCGAGTTCGTGGGGTGTCCAAACCGCGCAAAGTATTCGCGGCACTCGCCGTTTCCGAGAAAGCTTCCTGGGTAGCAGGCAATCATATCCACGGAAATCATATCCCGGTAGTCATACCGGGTATTCCACAACCCGCCAGGACCATACTCGACACAACTTAATTGTATATCCGAAAGAAACTGACTTCGGGTTGGTCTCCGCGAATTTCTTTCTCTGGCGGCGTGAGCGGCAACACTTGGAACTGTAAAACAATTAACCAATAACTGCTCATCGCTAGCATTTCTCATATACATTTATGCGAGTTTTTTCATTTGTTGGTGCAACGATTCTGTTCTGTATAATTCTCCGTTGGGTCTCACAACTTGATCATACTCGGAATCTTCAGAGCTCCTAAATAACCACACCGACACAGGGTCGGTTTTACTCAGCGCGTAAATAACCTCGTATATGTTTCCAGAATAAAACTTGACAACACGGTCTCGTGGAAATATTGTAACCGCATCAGTCCACGCGTGCGAATTATGATCAATAATTTCAATCGGTGTTCCTGACTTTTTATAATGCTTCGAACTGTATAATATTTCCCCGGTTAGTGTTTTTACTGTTATTGAGCATTTTAATTTACTTGATAGCGCAGCAACATCATTTATTGTTGCCCCGGTATTCTTAACCGAATCGCCCCAGGCTGTTATTTTTTCACGTCGCAGATCGGTTAAACCGTTTCCTCGTTTTGTGTTTTTAAAATGTTCCATTACTCGCACGGCTACACAATTTAACACCGTCGAAGTTTTCATCGGAGCGAGTTTATCAATTTTTGTTTTTTTTACAGGATATATTCCATAAATGACTGCGGTTACAGGATACGCTCGAGCGTAATATGGTATATCAATCCCGGTCAGCATTCCTGGTTTACAGCCACTACTTAACAGAGCGGTCTTTCCGTTAGCAAGAACAGGGTCGAGTTTGTCACGGATAATCCACGTATCGTCTTCAACGTTGACAATAAATTTTATTCTGAAAGAATATTTCTTTTCACGTTGATAAATATCAATATAATCAATAATTGTTTTTGCTCGGGCATCAGTCATTGTAGCATCGATGATGTTCTCATCGATGACATCGTCGTCGTCGCGGATAATTTTAAATGACGACCATACATGAGAGGCTCCGTCGTCGCGAAATTCTTTTTTACCCTCGTTGATAATATCGAACAGATCAGTTAGATGCCGTCGTCGTGGATCCGGGTTTAGCCTCTCAAGATCGAATCTCCCGGCGCCAACTGCGGATAACCTCGAAAACTCCTCCATATTATATTTAAGACAAATATTTAAATAAGAAAATATTATATATACAATGAACAACTGCAGATGGTTAAAAGTTGGATCTGTAACAGTCTGTGGTAAGCCCTGTAGGAAGGAATTCTGCGGTGAACATATACAAGCATCAAACGAGGAAGCACAGGACCTATTCGTTGCCTGCGATGTGGCATTGGTGTCAGGGGTAAAACACAATTATGTGCGGGGTGCGGGGGGAAACGATACCGGGAACTCAAGCGATATTACAATAACAAAAATAACGGAGGCGCGCTAAAATCCGAGAGCGATTATATAACTAGGTTTTCAGACAAATTATAAATTAGACAAATACATAATTATATAAATGAGCCAAGAATTTGTCTCACATCCAATCATTAAAAATTATGAAGCATCACGACAGGGAATAGTTAGAAATAGCAGGTGGTAAAAACCAGTTGGTGTTGTTAATAATGCTGGCTATCTCCAATTTGCTGCTGGAAAGAAACATTATTATAACCACAGGTTTGTGTTCGAGTGTTTCCGCGGAGAGATCAAAAAAGGTCTTGTAATTGATCACAAAGATAATAATAAACTTAATAACTTTCTTCAGAATCTGCAAGCCATTACTCAGAGCGAGAATTCTGCACGAGGTGGCACTGGTAGATTTGCAAACTCCCCCAGAGCTGTCAGATCTCTCAACAAAAATACTAACAAAGAAAATATATTTCGCTCAATGAGCTTAGCTGCGAAGTATTTTGGTATTGGACCGCGTTCGGTTCAACGTGTCGCAGAAAATGTTATCAAATCAACTTTTTCAAGTAAGTTTGATAGTTGGATTATATTTTATTATGTAGATAACTCTGCAGCGACTGCGTGAAAAGTCAATGATACAATTACTTCCCCGTTGTCACCGACAGGTAACAGCAGACGATTTTCTGCACAAGGAAGTAAATAACTTCCCCTGTTTTTCCCCTTGACAAATCAAGGTGACAGCACAAGAATGATTTTATCTTCCGGATTTTATCAGGCAAGCGCGTATTTATCTTTTTTTTCACAGACAATATCGCTATTTTATTACACTTGTTCGGGTTTATGGCTCATCTGTGGTTTCCACACGATAATATTTAAGAAAATACGTTTTAAACAAATCACGCTGAGCTATTTCTGAACTTTCGGGTAACAGTCAGTTTATATACAATATCGTCCTGATATCATATTGGGGTTTCGAAACCCAACGAAGTTGCACAACTTTCTCCGTTATCGCCCCGTTTCGGGGTAACCTTTTACCCCAAAACAGGGTTGATTTCAGGGGTACGTGTGCAACTTGTTGGATGTAGAATTATAACCCCGCATACCGTCCTTAAGATAAGTTAGATTTAAGTCCTAGGATAAGATATATATACAATTGTAACTGCTGTAAATAGCTTCTACTGTATGTTTGTGCCGTCCCTAGGATAAGTTAGAATTAAGTACTAGGATAAGTTATGTGTTATGTGTTGTCCCCATATGAGCCTTGCTAGCATATCAAATGGTAAGCTAGGAGGTTCACAAATGGGGAATGTCTCGTCGTTTCGCAAACACACCCTCTGGGCTTTCTAGACTGTTATTTGGCAGTTTAGGAGCTCATTCGGGGGTAGTGTTTCCGCCCCCTCCTGAGTTTGGTAGGATGTCATAAGACACCCTAGAGACTCAAGAAGATGTGATGTTTTTTTATTTTAAATATTTAAAAATATATATAAATATGAATCAAGAAAATATCAATAATGTGATTGATGCTATTCAAAAATTAGAAAAACAAGGATTTAAAATATTACTAAATGTTGAAACTATTCTGTCAGATTTTGAATCATTATACGAAGCTAAGTGCGCAGGGCGTTATATTCTTCCTGCTCAATATCGATTCATAAAGATGATCCAAAATAATTTGTATAAATCGCTAGCCAGCGTGGCGGAGACACAAATAAATGAATTTGTTCCACTGTCTCGTGCAATCGAAAAGATCAGGCTGGCACTGGCAGCCGAGTATGAAACAAAGAAGATAATTAACAATCGGGTCAGAAAATTAAACCATTGTATCTCCGCTGACGAAGTCAAGGGTGAAAATCCAGAGAATTTAGAAAGCAATGATAGCTTTGTCACGGATGACGAAGTCAGTCACGTTGACGAAGTCAACGGGAAGTAAAAATACCTCACCTTGATTGCATTTTACCTGGAAGTGAAATCGGGTACCTAGAAGTGAAATCGAAAGTAAAAAAAAAAGTAATATTTTGTTTTTACTGTGTAAATTATGCAACTGTCCGATTTCGTTGGTTTTCATAGCAAAACCTCTATCAAATCGAGGAAAATGGACAATTTCTTTGATTTTTACTAGCAAATACCCCTATGAATCTGTGACTTTGGTCTGTTTAATTAATTTTTACTAGCAAATACCCTATAAAATCTACGACTTTGGACTATTTCTCTGGTTTTTACTAGCAATTACCCCTATGAATCCGTGACTTTGGTCTGTTGCAGAAAAATACTATAATAAAAAATAAAATCCCGCAGGAAAAATAATTATTATAGTACTTTTTTTGCAACTGTCTGATGTCACTGATTTGTATTAGCAAATACCCTATCAAATCGAGGAAAATGGACAATTTCGCTGGTTTTTACTAGCAATTACCCCTATGAATCCGTGACTTTGGTCTGTTTTGTTAATTTTTACTAGCAAATACCCTATCAAAACCAGTGAAATGGACGATTTCGTTGATTTTTACTAGCAAATACCGTTATGAAATCGGGAAAATGGTCAGTGGTAAAAAAATATATATAAAGTAAAATATTTTTAAAGAATTTTCACTGAAGTATCTTATCGAGATGATCCCGTGAAATGCACGAGTGAGCAACATTGAGGATTTGGTCTGCATCACAAGTAATCATCGTGATATTGTTTTCGCGGAGTTGCTTCAGCTGAAAATCTGTCAGTAGGAAGTCATCATTGCCGTACTTATCGATGATTATTTTAACAACGCCCGGGGGATGATTTCCGGTAAATATTTTTCGGATGAATTCTTCAAGCGCACTTTTGTCAACGATGGAACATTTCACGTGTTGATACATACTATTATTTTCGCGTTCATTTAATATAATTTATTATGACAGTGCTGTCGCTGATGGTGATGTCGTTGGAAACGCCAACCGGGCTATCATCGGAATCACTTTGTGATTCACAATCACACTGTGTTTCACTGTCACTGTCAGTGGAAATGTCGGACACATTTTCATCTTCATCACTGACAACAAAATCACTGTCAGAGAGATCTTCATCGGAATCATACTGTTGGTAATTCGAAGATTTTTTGGACATTATTATGATAGCGATATCGCTAATTGAAAGTCTTAAGATGAAAGTCCTTAGGACGAAAATCCTTTAGGATGAAAGTCTTAAGACTTTACCAGCAAATTAATACTAACAGTCTCCCCACGCAGGTCCAACAGTCTATGTTGTTGGTCAGTGACTTTAAAATTTATCCTTGTCAGCGTCGGATTATGACACCGCAACGATACCGGATTGATTGGCTCTTGCACAATCAAAAATCCAGGTGGCTCTCTAGGAGTAAATGAATACAGTATAAACCCTTGCTGGGCTTGATTCGATGTTGTCGTGTCTATGTTGTAACTGCCATCGATGACATCACATACAAGATTGACCGCGACGACATCAGTGATTGCTACGATGCCCGGAGAAATATGCCGGCCATCGTTCGCTGTGGAATTATTGTGTGCTAAGATAGTTGGCGGTGGCAATATTCGTTTATGTTGTGCAAGTATGTCATCGAAGTGCTCATCGACGATATCAGTGACGAATTTTCGCAAGATGACCGGAGAAACATATCCTGGTAATTTAAAATTCGGCAGTTCAGCTTCGCTCAACGAGTACTTATCCAAAAAATGTTGTTTAACGATGGGGCCACTGTCGGTTACTAGCTGAATCATTTTTTGGTTAATATATTCCATATCTGCGGCAATCTGATTTAATATTTCGATTTGCTTAATAATTTCTTCACGTGCCCCCGTTACATCAGAAAGATGTTCCTGGAAGCGTTGCCGTAGTTGCGCTAGTTGCGCGTTGTGCTCCATATTAATATTTTTAAAAATATCAGCAATTTTGCTCAGATAAATACGAAATCCTCTCCCTCTCGCTCTCGGTGAATATGTTGTGTAAACAAAGGTCCACACAATATCGTCGCCGTTGATAAAAGGCGGGTCCGTATTATCCAACGTTTCGTTTTTTATATCATCCAGGCGTGGCTTATAGGCGGGGTGTATTCTGTGATATGACTTCGCTTCAGTTACGTAATCGGAGTTTTCGGGGTCTGGCCGGGTCGGTGATGTCGGTGGTACCGGTGGTGGATTTCGAGGCCATCCTAATACTGTTCTGATTGAACTGTTATAGATATCAACGGCGTAACCCGGTGTTGAGATTTCGATGATCGTGGACAGCGTTGGCTCGTGTGCAGTGATTGATATTTTTGCTTCTTTTCCGGTGATACGTTTTATTTGACGCTGTATTTCTTTGTTGATTTCTTCTATCTGATAACTCCTAGTGGGTAACGCAATGACGTTCCAATCTGGTGTGCCATCAGCGCTATTCTGATATGAAAAAACAAATGAGTTATTTGGCAACTGTCCGTGAAATGATGTCGACCTGATATTGGGCCAACTGTGATATACTCGTAATTGTGCCAGCGCTATTTCGGTAACTGGAATTGCAGTTGGAAAATTAACATTAAATTCTGGTTGCGTCGGGGACACTGATATCATTGTGGTCCTTACCGGAGCTGTATTCGCGACTATGTCGAGCAGCGCTCGATGCTGAAGTTTCTCCGTCATTATTTATCTTCATCGTTTTCAAATGAAAACCGTTTGCGGTTTCAGTATTCGCTGCGCGCTCGTAATCGTTGTATATACCGGACATCAACGTGAATTCAGAATCTGATATGTTGTTGTCGTCTACGCTGGATGATATCAACGAGGACAATTTCGAGTAGGCGCTGTTGGCCGCGTTGGCTACCCGCGTATACTCGTGTAATTTTGTTATCGCGCACGAAGATATTTTTTTCGCGATAATATTAGCAACTCCTGCGATCGTCGTTGATGCCGAAATCACGATGGTAATCGCGATTGCGGTCGTTACCGGAGTTAACGCAGACAATAGCACACCCGTGGATGCAACTACCGCGGATACCGAATACACTGTTATGTCCAGCACAGTTACGCGGCGTTTATATTTTTTTATTTTTGTTGCGCATCTGTCAATGGTGTTTTTCAACGTTGACTGCCATTCGCGTACCTGATCATATCGGTATTGCTGAGCATCTGGAAATCCTTCGGATTTCAATGTCGTCGTTGACGACGCCATCGTTGATGATGATTTCATTATTTGAAATCGTTGGTGATTTTCAATTACTGGTAATTACGTAACCAATTGAGGTGTTTCTGCGACGAATTCCAAACACCACCAGTAAGATGTTGAGGTTAATTCCTCGTCTTCGGCTTCAAGCATAAATGTTTCTTCGGTTCCGCTGTTTAGTATTACAGTGCAAACCCCGGAATATTTATCGGTGGAATGTCTCCAGGGGAACGTTGTGAAGATTTCAAACTTAGCGGCGGAAAACACAGACAACCTGTACACGCCGGTGGCTGTTGCTGTGTATTTGATAGTGTTATTTTGTCGGGACCATGTTGCGAATCCCGATGATACCGTGAATACGAAGTTGGTAATATGCCCGGGAGTAACTCTAACGGGGGCTTTAATCAGATTGGTTTTGTTAACGATCTCAGGAATACCCGATACGATGTTTTGCTGTGTTTGTTTGATCGTGTCAATGTCGGTCTTGATATCAACGAGTTTCACGTCGACGACTGGAGGGGCCCCAAAGAACTTATCTACGGTCTCTCCAGTTTTTTGAGCGTTTCTTCGAAATCTTGTAAACGCAGTCACGTGAACATCATACTCTGCCCGCAACGTGGCTAGTTTACCGTCAACGGTGTCTACGTATTGTTTGTTTGCGGCATCTTCGGGAGATTCCGGATTCGCTAACACAGTTATTTTGTTGCCGTTCATGCGGAGTTCGCCTGTCATTGTGTCGCCGGATTTTATTACTCTGTCATTGACTAAGCCAACAACGAGTCTGTATTGCGCGTCAACATATTGTTTATTTGTGGCGTCCTCGGGACCTATCGGATCCGCTAACACAGTTATTTTGTTGCCGTTAATGCCGAGTTCGCCCGTCATTATATCGCCGATCTTTGCTACACGCGTCGCTGCGACTTTTCGTGCATCATCTCGAAGCGCCACAATTGATATCGACGAATCTCTGATTCTGCCGCTGTCAGTGAATACAACGATGTTGTCCGTGACAGCTCCAACAACCCTGCGAATTATGTCATTCCACTTAATGTTACTGGTTTTTAGTTTGCCGTGCCTGTCCTGAAAAATAACAACCTCATCTGGGTCAACTCCGGTTACATTCAAAAGATTATCAACGTCATCTTTGGTCGCATACTTCGATAAATCAACGTCTTCGCGGCGCTCCTTGGTTCTGCCTGATCTTCCGTAAATGTCAACCATTATTTGTTACCGCCGTTTTCAAATGTAGTATATTCGTGCACGACTTTGTGTGGAGGAATTTTTGGGTTTCTTGATATTGCATCGAGAACGTTTAATACCTCTTGACCACATATCGGAGGATCGGTTAATGTTTGTGTTGGTAACGTTGACTGCCAAACTGGAATTGGAAATCCTTGGACGTACCTGAGAAATTCAACTGGCGGTGCTAGACCGTACGAATCGAAATAGATAATTCCACGCGGATCGATCGCGTAAGCAATCCAATGAGTCCCAGGGCCTTCTTTATTGTCAAGATTAATAATTCCTGTTTCTGGATTATTCGGTCGTGCTAGTAATTCATCTCGCATAAATACACCTTTGAAGGATTTTATGCGTAATTGTTTAGCAGCATTAAGTAAATCAAAATTGCTTGCTGGAAGTGTTTTCAAAACCTTTTTGGGTACCATGACGCCGGATTTCCCGGTAGTCTTAGACCCGCTCCGTATTGTTCCACTGGAAGTTTTAAACGATTGGGCTGAGGCATAGTTGTCTTTCGGGGGCGTCTTGTTGGTTTTTGTGTTCTTGTTTGTCTTTTTTTTAGACTTTCCTTGTGTAAAATTCCTTTTCCGGTTACTTTCTTTAGTGCCATTCCAGCAGCGGTTCCAACTGCTTCTAACGCGGCTGCCTTTGCTGCTGCTGCTGCTGCTGGTGCTAACGCGGCGGCAATTATTGGAAGAAATGGAAGTATTCCGCCGGTCTTTTTGACCATATCTTTGACCGCGGCCGGAGAGAGATCAATTCGAACTCCAGTCGTGCCCTGCTTCGCGCTGTTGAAATGTTTTAGCTGAGTTTTAGTCAGCGACAGCTTGTTTGGACCGCCCGCTAGCTGATCATGTTTTAACGTTATTGATGTCCCACATGTGCTCGCGTTTTTCGATTGTAATTTCTTCACCTGACCAGGAGTCAGTGTCACATTAACATAACTATATGACATTTTATTTAATACGATATTGATCTAATTGCATTGTTTTAACAATGCTACAAGGTTTTGAAGCACCTACAGGTTTTCTACTGGGGCATCAATGACTCTCATTCGGCCGCCAACACCTTCAAGCAACATTGCTTTATCGGAGAGTATGACAGCGATTGCTCTAAAACCACCAACAACTGCAGGTGGACCAGCAACTGCAGCGGGAAACTCGCCAACGTTAGCCTTGAAGTGTATATCAACGACCGATTGTTTGGTTAGATCAAGATGTTCCAGCGAAAAGTAATAAATCGGATACAACGTTGTGAAATCCAACTGTGATATCTGCAAGCCGGTATCAATATTTTGATCACGTCCCATAAATGTCATCAGACGATGATATGCACGTGCAACTTGATTATTTCCAAAATCTATCACTATATCCTCGGATGGTTCTTGATGTCCGTTTATTCGCAGCGAAACTTCAGAGACAGCAAGTTTGTCAAATATCATATGCGAATGTGTTTGACTATTTACTCTTACGTTAGCCTGGAGTGCTACGAAAATATGTCGTGGTGCTGACACCCCCTGCTGTGATGCTATGTGCCACGTGAATTGCCCAGCACCGGCACCCTGAATGGAATCTGTAGATCTTGTCAACCATGATATCAATGATTTACCACCTGTGTCCATGAAAGAGAGCAACCGTTGCTCTTCAGTGATTGATGGGGACATTACTGGCATCCACAACGCAAGCTTGAATAATATTACTTTACCGGCAGCAACACCAGCAGTACCGTCTCGCCAGATAGCGTCGTTGTCGTCACCTTTTCTAACAAGTACAACTGTATGCTTGGCTCCAAAAATAACCTTTCTGACACCTCAACAAAATCCAAGATGTGAGACAGCGGAATTGTACATGAAAATTTTCTACGATTACCCGATAACATTAATTTACGTGTAGCAAAACCAAGATTGTAATTAGGAAGGGGAAATGATAAATTTTCTACTGTATCAACAGCAACAGGAGGAGCAGCACGGTTGTTTGGTTGTCTTATTTCATAAGGTCTGTGTTCAGGATGATCAGTATTATCCTTGGTGAACATCATAGTCAGACCAGCTGATCTAGTGTAATCATCTGAGTATCGTGCTAATCCCACGATTGTTGTGGCAACGTCAACGTTATCCTGAATCGTTTCAATTTCTTTTCCATCGATGCTGTATGAGGCACTTCTGAATAGTGCCATGATGCCGTTGTTGACAAGACCAACTCGGACATTATTATCGTATGGTGTATTAGCGACAACATCTGTTACAAATTCACCCGTGACTTCAAGGAATGCTTCAGCGGGTAAGAAATATCTACTTGTATCATGTACTTGTAATTCAATTCGTCCGCGCTGATTGGGTGATCTTGCTTCGTAGGAATAATGCTGATAATCACGCACAGATTCATCTTTGAGTATTGGTGCATCCATATCGAACGCTGGATCTGATACTCGTTTGAACATTTTATATAAATTATCGACGTCTAAAACGAAGACCACTTCCTGATATCAGACTCGTATTTATTTGTTCGGGTTGTTGAGTTACAAGAGATACAAGTTTTTGATTTGCGGCCTCATTTATTACTTTACTGACATCCGCGGGCATAAGTTCAGTGCTCGGTAATTTTACTGGTGGTGGTTTAACCGCGCTAGGTCTGCGTGCTAACCGTGACAGTCTACCCTTGACTGACGTAAATGCCTTTCCGGCAAGATTACCAACAGCTCCAAGGGCTTTATCCTTAACAACATCAACCGCTTTCATCGCCAATTGTTTCGCAATCGGTAACGCCTTAGGGGTCATCCTTGAAAACAAACCCGTAACAACATCACCGAGACCATCTCCGTATGTTACTTGATAGACCGGTAATCGTGAATTTACTACTCTGACTGGAATGGGTTGGGCGTTGTGTATAATCACGTTATTCAATTGCTGTTTCTCTAACTAAAATTACTGTGACCTTCAGTCGCTGTAGTAACCGTCTACGAGTTCATCAATGAGTCCCCGATAGATACGAACATCCATGATGCCGCCACGAAATAGTCGCTGACAGATATCAGCAGCTTCATTAATTATTTCCGGAGAGTTATTTCCGGCACGTTTTCCTCCGATGAGAACTTCCAACCGAGATACGTCGTTGATAACGCTATCAGGACAAGTAATGTGACCACCAAGACCACTACCTGTAGTCTCAAAGCCAAGATCTTCGAAAACATCACCGCCTTCATCTGGACGTTTCTCTGGCGGCGGTGAATAGGGAGGAGGAGGTCCTTGTCGTCTACTTTTGCTAAGTTTATTTATTGCATCTACAAGTTTTTGGTATCCCCGATCGACCTTTTTTTGTCGTAGTATACACGATACGCCCATTTAGCAAAATTTTCATCAGTCGTGGACTCATATTTCTCTTTTAAAAATTTTTTTTGTTATATAAACCAGTTAATATCACTTCAGGTAATTTTTCTTCTGGTGTGTTTTTAAGGATTTTAATAAAACCCGGATCAAATCTTGCAGTTAGTTCAACAATTTCCTTTGCTGGTTTGGGTGCAGCAGCTTCGGCGACTTCAGCGACGGGCGGAGGTTGAGCTGCAGCGACGGGCGGAGGTTGAGCTGCAGCGACGGGCGGAGGTTGAGCTGCAGCTATATCAGCTGGAAGCGTTCGTAAAATCTCTCTTGTTTCCGTTAGCATTGGAAGAATAACTTTTCTTCGTTGTTCTTGTTGTTCCTTCATTCTCCGCTGTCGCTTTTCCACATCCACCACCTCTTCAAAAGTCTTAGGCTCTCCCAGTAAAGCTCGCTCAGTAACCATCGCAGCCCTTTTAGCAGCTTTTTTAGTAGTTGTTGTAACGGGTTTAAATAATTGTTCTGCACCTTCCATGAATTCAAATTGTGCTTGCTGCCGTGCCTGTAATTTTTCTCTGACACTATCTCGCACAGGAAGAAAATTTTTTATTGCTTCTAGTCGCTCTCGAGCTAGTCTAGCAGAACGTGCTTCTCCAATGTTGGCCATTATTGTTAACCCGAATTTTTAATTCACAACAGAAATCCTAAAATATTTTACAACATAGCAGCAGAGAGACTGGGCCGCCAACGTCGTCGTCGACGTCACCCCCGCGAAGAAACATTTTTTATAGTGAGTTATCGCTGTCGAAATAACCCCGTTAGCCAGAAAAGAGGATTTAGTCATCATAGTTTCTGGCTAGAAGGGTTATTTTTGTGAAATAAGACCTTCTACACTGGACAACAAATGTTTACAAAAGTCATGTTACTGAAATAAAATTAGTCAATTCTTATCAATTTTTATGTGCTGAACACGAATATGACAGTCAAATTGCAAAATTGGCTCTGGTTTTTTTGTAATCTGCAAGAAATTAATGTTTACATAACGAAATGCATTCCAATAGTAAAAGGTCAACTGTAATAGCCTACCTATAAAAAATCAAGTCATTGACTACATCTTAGATTTCTTCGCCTGTCTCTTGTACAGCTGTTCGGGAGCATCTCTGAGGAGTGTCCAGCAGTAGTCAGCCAGCATTGTAGTGGACCATTTTCCCTGGTATCTTTGTTCCATTGTTGCGATATCTTGATGAAAACGTTCGCCGTGTTCATCACTAACAATACCACAGTTGCTAGGAAAGAAATCAAAATGGGAATGAAGGAAGTGAATCTTTAGAGACATATTGCAGCCAAGTTTCTTATACTTCATCAACATGTCTTCTACTAGTTCCTTATAGTTTTCTGCCCTAACATTTCCGAGGAAGTTTGTAGAAACTAGGCGAAAAGCATTCCATGCTTGTTTCGCGTCACCTTCCAGCAAGTTGTTGAACCGGTCATCTTTGAAAAGCTCTCTAATCTGAGGACCCACAAAAACTCCCTCTTTAATCTTTGCTTCGCTGAGTCGAGGGAATTTTTCATGCAGGTATCGGAATGCTGGCAAAGTCCGGTCAATGGCTTTCACGAAGTTCTTCATCAAACCTAGTTTGATGTGAAGGGGTGGTAGCAAGATTTTCTGAGCCTCAACCAGAGCTGGGTGTTGGATATTCTTCTCTCCAATGGCTACATTCTGCCTGTGAGTCCATTCCTTCCTCATGTAGTGCATTTCCCTTGCTCGGCTATCCCACTCGCATAAGAAACACATGTATTTTGTATATCCTTGCTGCAGTCCCATTAAAAGGGCAACTACCTTCAAATCACCACAGAGGTGCCAGCTGTACTTGTTATACTCAATGGAATTCAGTAGCTGCCTTAAGTTATCGTATGTCTCTTTCATGTGGACAGCATACGCTACTGGAATAGATGGAAGAATGTTTCCATTGTGCAAAAGCACAGCCTTGAGACTCAGTTTCGAAGAGTCCACAAATAGTCTCCATTCTTGTGGGTCATGAGTGATTTTTAAAGCATTCATGAGGCCCTCAATATCGGAACAGAATATCAGATTACTTTCCTTTCTGAAGAAAGGCTCCAATTGCTGGTGGCGCTTTCGATATGCAGTAATTGTGACATCTTCTTCTAGAAGATTCCATTGTTGGAGTCTTGATCCTAGCAATTCTGCCTTGTTCTTTGATAAGTCCAAATCACGAATCAGGTCATTTAGTTCTTCCTGTGTTATTCTGTGTGGGGTTGATGATGCACCACAGTGAAAATCTGGATCACTGCATGCTGATGGACCAGGAGAAGAACAGGTCGACTCAACTTTGTCTTCGTCAGATGAATCAAGAGAATATTCTGCTGGAGGTTCTGGAATAGGAAGTCCCTCACCATGTGGAACTGGTCTCAATGCAGACGGAATGTTTGGGTAGACTATTCTCGACTTCTTTCGCTTCGTTATTCCGCCGGAAAGAGGAGGAACCAAGCAGAAGTAACAGTCATTTAGGTGGTTGCTTGGCTCTCTCCACACCATTGGGACTGCAAACGGTATTGATGACCTTTTGCAATTCAACCACTGTGAAAGCTGTGTTGTACATGTAGCACAGCATATATGCGGAGCCCAAGGCTTGTCTTGGTCACCAACCTTGCATCCGAAGTAAAGATGATATGCCTTCTTCACTTGAGAATTGATACTTTTCTTCTGGTTGGCAAATGTCACTTCCCCACAAATATAGCAAAAATTGTCCGCGGTATTAACACACTTTCAAGGCATTACTGTTCTTTATTGTACGTAAATGGATAAAATAATAAGTTTTATGTAACAGTAGCTTGAACTGTCTCGCACAACGTCTAAAATATTTTAAATGCTGAACCTATCTGATTGGGCTTTATATAGTACACTGCTTACGTCAGCTTCAGCAGCCGCCTGGCATTAGTATAATAGGCCTACACATGTATAGTACACTGCTGACGTCAACTTACTTCAGCAGCCGCATGGCATTAGTATTGCATTGCATCAGAAAATGATGCAATCAACTGTGGATGATGTGAGCATGATGGTATTATGCAATGTTACATCATTATTCCGGATGTTGCTGCAGTCCTACTGGAGAAATTTACACAGTGAAACATAGAAAATGAGGTATATGAATATCTTCAAAACGAGAGCCAATACAAATTTTTCACGGTTATATTCGTGTTCGGCACACCAAAATACTACAGATTAGGGCTTTTTCAAGTCAGTAATGATTTCACTGTTGACCAGTGCTATCAGAAGAGTTTTCGATAGATGGTCCTGTTGGACGAAATAGTTGGTGGGCCCAGTCTCTCTGCTGCTTTTTAACACCAGACATTTAAGATGTTAGGAGCATAATTTTTTGTCGTATTCAATACTATTCCTGAGGAAGTTGGTGTTGAAATGAAATTTTCAGGGTATTCATAGGAGAACCGATCATAAAAGATAATGATTGTGTACAGATTGGCATAAGAAAATGCTTGCTGGACAATCGCAAAAGTTTCGAAATCGACGGCATGTTGCCTGCGCACGAGAGATATCTTTAAACAGGAGAGCTTAGGGCCGAAGTGCGAGTGAAAATTAAGATCCTAAATGGGTGCATATTTCCAAAACGAGGTGGAAAATGTATAACTTATGGCATATTGCTAGAGCAGGAGGGACAAATGGGATCCGTAGACACCATTCACGTATTGTGTAGGAGTATAAAACATTGTGTACATCACCCGTGTACATATCCAAAATAGATAATTTTGTATCTTGATAGTGCTTGAATGTTTAGAGGGTCGATATTTTGGGTTATAACTCAATGAGGGCAGTGTGCTTATTCCGTACATCTTGAAAGCGATCAGTGTTTTATTTCATGAATATAGATGGTTGCAAAGGAAAGAGGCAACTAACTTTCAAGGACATTATATTTAATGAAATTTTTTTCCTTATGATAACTTGATAATATATACAGAAATAGAAGATCGAATTGCAAGGAAACACACACGCAGAGAGAGAGAGAGAGAGAGAGAGAGAGAGAGAGAGAGAGAGAGAGAGAGAGAGAATATAATTTATATTATTTTCTTAGTTTATGTACTTACTGCTCATATGGGAACAGTCGAAAAAATCTTTCCATAACTGATTTAAGGTAGAAAGGTCATTCTTGTAATTTGGACAGTTACTGGCAATTGCATCTTGTTGGCACTTTTGGGCAGATCTCGACATGCTAAAGGAAGGGAGAGAAAACAAAATCCGAAATGTAAATAATTGTAGAGTTCGTTGTAATTACTTTCCACGTTCACAATACCTTCTTTTAGCATATCAAATCCTTTCCTTGAACAGTTTTCCTAATTGTACAGACCGTATTATTTGATGCATGATCAAAAATTTGAATCCAATGTATTTTGTTACTCGATCGGGATGCTTGTCCAACTTATATCTTACTGCAATTACACAACCTTAGCATGGGTACTTTAATCGACTGTCGTTTTTGTGACTCGCGTGCTAATTTTACTATGAACTTATCAATTTAGTAGGTACCTGTTGCGGAGCTAGCTTGGGATATTATAGAATAATTTTGTTCACTACTACATTTACATTTTTGATATACCGTAAATTTTGTAATATTTGCAAAAAATGTCAAGTAAAAGAACGTTCCGAGTGCTAAACAGGCCTAAGAAGTGACTGTTGCATCACATTGTGCAGCTTGAACCATATATTATAGCATATAATGTTTGAGTTTGAATGTATTACTAATTTCGTGTTGTACTGAAGCGTATATATATATATGTATATAGATATGATTATTCTTCTTGTTGGCCAGGCTCTTTTAGTAAATAGCCTCTTTGTATTTCGATGGTATTGAGCAGCAGGGAAGTTGAACAGACCAGCGTTTCCAGCCAAAATAAACCTTCCTACGCGAACTTTCTCCGTAGAAGCCTCAGAAAGCAGAAATAAAGCCTTCTACGGAGATCAATTTTCATGCATTTCAGACCGAGTGCATCGGGTGGTCGCGCCGTGTGTGTTAGTAAATATAGCGTCCAAGACAGGAAAAATAAATGTCGGGGAATAATTTTTTGTGTTATATTTTTTGTTGCATGGTGGGGATGCTTTGGTCCATTTTACGTCACATTAAAATGATATACTTGAAAATAATATGAGTTCGAAAACTAGCACAGTTGGAGAGCCTCATTCTGCTAGATTAGCGCGAGAACAATTAGCGGCACTAAAGAAACTTATTCCAGTAAAAGAATTATTCAAGGAAAAGGTCCGAGCACACGAAGACGCAGAACATGGATTTACCGAGTTATCTTCGAAATTATTAAAGCCAGTTACCGAAACAACCGAGCGAGTCATATTTGGTGACGTAAAAGATCCAGATATCAAGAAACGTGGAATTCTTCCCATGTTGAAAGGTATCGAGGAACACTCACGAGTATTACCGGAACGACTAGCAATACTAGCACAACAACGCGGGCAACAACCAGGAGGAGGAACCCCTGCAATTGGTTTTAAAATAAGTAAAGGAAAACCTGGAGGAAGAAAACCTGGATCAAGAAAGATGTCTCTTTTCGAGAATATACGCAGTAATTTTACCGAGGAGGGCTGGGGAATGATATCACAGCCACTATCGCTTTATAAAATAGATGATTTTGGTAGGAAGGCGGAAGATTATTTTAATGAAAAAGAAAGATATCTATCAGAAGAAGGGTTAGGCAAAATTGGATCACGTGAAAATTGGTATAAAATGTTATATAGAGCCTATTCGGAAAAACCACAGGCAAGAAAAACGGATCCGCGTTTTAGGAGATTTTTGGAAGCCGCGGTGGAAAGACAAAATTACAATAAGGAACAAGCGGAAGAAGAAAAGCAACAAAAGAAAGAAAAAATTCAACAAGCGAAAGAAAAAAGACGACAGGAGAAAGAAGAAAAGCCTAAATCTTCACGGAAAAGAAAAGCAAAATTAAAAGAAGATATTCAACCACAGGAAGAAGATATTCAACCACAAGAAGAAGAATTTCGACCACAGGAGTTTGAATTTCGACCACAGGAATTGGAAGAAGATATTCAACCAGGGGAATTAGGGGCCAGACCAAAAGAAAGAAGTCAACCTCAGAAAAAAGAGAAAAAACCAAAAAAGAAAAAAGATAAGAGCGACCAGGAACCAATAATTCAACCAAGCGACTACAAACCACCTGGGGATGAGAGAGTTCGAGCATTAACTGAGGAAGAAATTGCATCTCGTTCAAGATCAATTGATCATAGTAAATCTGCCGATTATTATTTGAGAGAAGACGGTATCAATGAGATCGATGATGATTTTGCAAGATTAGTTATCGCTGCGAATTATACTCCAGAAAATAGAAGATTATTCATCGATTAAAACAACACAATTAAAATAACATGATTGTTCACAAACATCAACGCAGACCTAGACAGGTTCGCGTAGCTAACTCTCGATTGCCCGTATACAAATATATTCACGGCAATGGATTCGGCGATATTGTTGGAAGCCTCGTTACGCGAGTAGTCCCTAAAATCGGACCCGCAGCTAAGCAAATTGCATCAAAAACAATAGGAAAAATTGGCGAGACTGTCATCTCTGGCGTTGGTAATTTAGCCAGTAAAGGTTTCGATTTTGTCAAAAGCAAAATATCAAATTTGATGCGCAAAAAAAAGCACCCCGTCAAATTACCTAGCACCAGTGAAATGCCCGCCGACGTCAGTAAAGCTATAAACGACGCAGCAAATAAAAAAATAAATGATCTAGCACAGGAAGTTGCAAACACAAGTTTCGCAAAGGAAGTAGCGAACACAAGTTTCATATCAGGCAGCGGTCTTCGTTTTAGATGATATTCTTAATAATAAATGTTCGCACAAGTGTCAAACGAAGTGTTCGACATGGATGAGCCTGTAGGCAAGGACACCTCCGTGCGTGATTTCCAGTATTACTCGTACGACGCAGTGATACCAAATGCACCTAATCGCGTTGAAATTCAAGTTCACGATACAACAAGATATTTTCTTCCATCTGAGGCATATATTGAATTTGTTGGTACACTTACAAGAGATAATAATACCAACTACGGAGCAGATTTTAAAATCGGATTTGTCAACAATGGCATCATGGCATTATTCAAGAGCGCCACTTACATGATTGATGGAAGAGAAATTGAATAAATCACAGGTAACGCTGATGTTGCAACGACGATAATAGGTCTGGCCAGATACTCGGATGATTTTATCAGGTCAGCCGGTCCTAGTATGATGTTCGCCAAAGATAATTCTGATAACGCTGATCATGACCAGTATGTTGTTAGACAACCGAATAATCGCGCTAATCCCGCTGTTCCTGCTGCCATCGAAGACATGATAATTAACACCAATGACGATTACAACCTTGGATTTGCCACACGGAGAAAAATGTTAGTTGGCGGTGCGCGAAATTTCTCCTGTGCAATTCCGTTATCTCACATTTTTGGATTTTGCAGACACTTCAGGAAAGTTATTTACGGAGCAAAACACACGATTTCTTTTCTTCGAGACGACACAGGTAATAACAGAGCCATCTGGCGAGAAGCAGGTGCGGGTGTAGGTGATCAAGGTAAAATATCACTAACTAAATTTACATTGTGGATGCCAGCGATAGTTCCATCGATAATTGCGGAAGAAAAATTATTGTCATTCATGAATCAAGGTGGTAAGTCTGTTATGTCCTGGCTAACAACTACGACTGACTCTATCGACGTTAATATTAACGGAATGTTTACTTGGCGAATTGCGTCACAACAAGGTGTCTCGGCACCTAGACACATCTTTGTTGCTCTTCAAGCTGCAGATAGATATGATCAAGAACACAGTCACATGATATTCGATGCATTTGCAGCAACAAACGTACCTTTGAGAGTAAATGGGCAACAAGAACCATCCGAGGATATATCGATTAATTTTGCCAACTATTCGACGGCCCGCGCATATCATCGCTTGCTAAGTTTCATGGGTCGTGATCAAAATATCGATACCGGATTGCAAATATCACAGCTAGATTTTAATACTCTTATCCTATCTATTACTTTTCCCTGGAACATCTCGATTTGGTAAAACAATCTGTCGTTGATATTCATTTCAAGGCCACAATTAACACAGGTGGAGCAGTAGCAAGAGCGATTGCGGTGATTCTCAGCGATAGAACAATGATCCTGGAAGGCATCAGTGGCAGAATGAGAGTCATCGACGCACCTGTCGAGAAAATGTAACTTTAAAATCGAAGATTTTTAAGATTTCTAAATTTAGATTAAACGATTATTAATATGCTATACGAACACGTCAGCGTAACTCTGACCCCGGGTCAGATGAAAAAACTTCAAACAGCAACAGCAAAGCGATGCGGTGTGAAATTAACCCTGAAAAACGATCAAATTCAGGGTGGGCCTAACAAACTGTCGCTAACTAAAAATCAACGTGAACGCTTCACCAAAGCCAAATCAGCGAATTCTGGCGTTCATGTGAATCTTAGTATAGGCGCCATCAGAGACATGGTCAAAACAGGTGGAATTTTCCCTTTCCTAGCCGCTATTCCTGGATTATTATCCGGGGCTCTTCCGGCAATTGCAAAAGCGATAGGATTAGGTGCGGCCGGAGCCGCAGGCGACAAACTAGCAAAAAGCATAATGGGAGGGCGATACGGTAAAAAAAAGGGAAACGGCCTCTATTTCAGACGCCCCCCGTACGGATCCGGCCTAAGATTAGCGCGCCCTATTCAAATTTAGATTTATTCAGCGAAGCAAAGAAAAAAAATTTTTTCAGAGGCGTATTTATGCGGGATCAACTACCAGAAAAACCAAATTCCACCGAGACGGGAATAATAAATCTCGATTCAAATACCGGTCCTGGCACACATTGGGTCGCCTACGCGATTAATCCTCGCGAAGTTGTTTATTTTGACTCGTACGGACTAGCTCCACCAAAAGAATTCATCAATTACGTTTCAAAGTTAAATATTCCGATTTGGTACTCGACACTTCCAACACAGACGTTAATGGATCCACCAATATGTGGTCCAGAATCAATTAACGTTCTCGACGCAATTTCAAAATCATCCGGTCCGTATCATAGAATCGTATTTGAATACGCCGCAGATAAGTATCATGGTTGATATTTACGGAAGGTTCCTGTACAGGAAGAAGGAAGTAGCTGACGTCGATCTATCAAAGTTCGCCACGAGGGATGATATTAATAATCTTTTGTCGCTGTCAGAAGTAGATCCTGGCGAAGTTGCTATTTTTCAGAACAGCGAAGGGAGATTACAAACAAGCAACGTGAAAATAACCGATATAATCAAACGAGACGAGTATAACGATCGTATTGATCAATTTACTCGCTTATCAGAGTCGGTATCAAAATCCATCGCTGATATCGCCGATATTGTAGCGAAGTTGCCACTGAAGGCCAATATCGCGGATGTGGAAAAAAAAGACAACGAGCTATCAGCAACGTTGCTTCTGAAGGCCGATAAAACATTATACGACGATCTTCAGGACAGATTGACAAAGAGACTTAGCAGGCTAAATAACGATCTTAAAAAAACTCGACGATACCTTAGGTAAACTTAGTAAAAAAATTGACGAGGATATAAAAACATCCGTCGATAATATCTCCACCACCGCAAACGAGCTAGCAAAGAAAAAAGCCGATCAAGCATCGCATGACGATCTTAGCGATAAAGTAAGAAAAATCAACGAGGATATTACTAATATTCTCGCCGATATTACCGAAATAAATATCGTAATGAGTCAGAAAAGCGATAAAACATTACACGACGATCTTAGCGAGAAAACGAAAAAAATCAACGCGGATATTACTAAAATCAACGAGGAAATTTCCACGATACGTGATTTGGCGCGTCAAAAGATAGATATATCATTGTACGACGGAGAAATTCGAGATTTAAGTGCGAAACTTCTCGACGCAACTACAAAAATTAACGATATTAGCGCAAAAATATCGTCAGCGAATCTTGGAAGATTAGCGCGTATTAATATACCATCCGAGGTAGAAACAAAAAATCTTCCCTGCCATGTACCATTTGTGTTAAAAACACACAAAGGTACATGGACACCCGAGAATAACACATTTAGCTTTACCATGCCAATTACTGGCATATATCGAATATATTTTATCTCCGTGATAAAATTCAAAATAATAACCAAATATTTTAATATCCACGACGAATTTTTAAATATTTTGATGCTTGCAAATGACACGGAAACATTTACGCTAGAACCACCAGATAGAACCACGACAGAACCAACCCCTTATTTTGCAGTTTTCGAATATTTATCCGGAACATACCCCACAATTGGTTAGATAACCTAACTAATAAATGACTGCATCGGATTACCGATACAATCAGGCGCGTTCATGGCAGGATTCGTTAAAAAAACTCCTCGACGAATATCAAACAAAAATAAAAAAATATCAGCGCAGATTAGTTGCCATCGATGTTGCTGTGTACGCGGTAAGCGCAATTATCGCCGGCGCAGGTATAATCTTATCCGCGGTGACAACAATCGCGCCGATCATAGCAACGATAATAATATCATCGACAACAACAATCGCGTGTGTTCTCAATATCATCGCAAAAAAAATATCTTCATGCACGAATGAGAAATTATCCCTGTACACGAGTAAACTATCCCAGGTCAACGAGGTGTATTCGAAATTATCATCGCTGCTTTCTGAGAGTCTCAACGACGGCGTTATATCCGATCTAGAATTTTCCATGATGGTAAATATCTACTCCGAGATTGAACAAATGAATATCAATAATGTCGGAACTAGCTCAAATCGTGACAAACACAACACCGCCGATAACAACGCTGATATCGGCAAGCTCAACCAAGCCAGAATTTAGTATCGATTTTCCAATACCAATTAGCGTCAAGGAAATTGCGCTGTCACAGTTACGCATCTATAATAGCTGGCCCAATATTAGGTCAAAATCGTTCGGTATATTATCGCCGAATAATTCACTTGTTTTTGCCAATAAAAACAAACCTGATGGAACTCCCGATTGGATCGTCGTTGGCATACCAACAGGCAGTTACGAAATTGAGCAAATCGACAAGGAACTTACCAGTAGAATATCGAATATAACCGGCGATGCTAAGCCAGGAATAAAAATATTAGCACACGAACCAACGTTGTCATCGATCATCGAAGTAAAATCGCCGTATATCGTTGATATTTACCAGTCATCGATTAGGACAGTTCTAGGTTGGCCCGAAATCACACCTCTGGCAAAACCAAAAAAAACAGATGTTTTTATTCCAGGTTGGCACGAGGAAGCTCCTCCAGAACTACCGGAGCCAAAAAAATCAGATTTTATCACCGACGAAGGATGGTACGGAACTATCAAACACAAGTCTCTAATCCACAATGCCATCAACATCATGAATATCCACAAATTTAACATGTTAATGTTCGCTTTTACTTTTAGGGACGAAAGAATTCTCTCGTGGTTGGTTCTTCCCAAAATTCCCCCCGGCGTGAAAATCTTCGACGCTACTAAGATTAACAGGACAATATTCCCCATAGAAGGCATCATGATAAGAAAAACCATCAACGAATTTAATCAAAACATAAATTACATTTAAATTTATTGCGGGAATCCTTTCATGAATGCATCTTAAATAAATCAGGTTCATGCAGCGAAATTATCGGACGTGTGAAGATTTTAAATCAACTCGCGAATGATGTTGAATATTATCACGACATGTTCATTCGGGCGATAACCGATGATATATCAATTGCCGATTATGTTCTTCCTATTAGCAGCTTCACGTTGATCAGAAATTCAGGAGAAAAGCAAAAATTCATGAGAGTATTTGGATTAACGGAGGAAACGCTACCAAATTTCAAATTTCCCGATTATGACGTTGATAAAATGAGAAAATCCGTCACTGATACCATCGATGATTTATTTCCGAAATTACACGCCGCGTGGACTAAAAAAATACAATCGGAATCAATTCTCAAACACAATAATGATCAAACGGAAGGGGGACGGCATATCTCGCCGGGTATCGTCAATATAACGGAAGTTATCGCGATTTATCTTCACGCGGATGTCGTTGAAGGTAGCTACAACGCAGATGCGTCTGTGTCAGAGCAGGCACAGCAGGGATTTATCTTATATTCGTTTTCACCTAGCGCCTCTCCGGGTTTTTTGATAATAAAAGAGCCAGTAAATCCGTTTTATCTGCGATGTCACAATCGATTATTGTCGAGGATAAATTTCAAACTGACGGACCAGAATGGAAATTTGCTTGATATACGCGGGGAAACACTGAGTATCAACTTGCTGGTGAGATCGTAATCTTTCCGCCAAAGAAAAATGGCCAAAAAATAAATAAAAACCAGGAAATTTTTCAAAATTAGTAAAATTTCTTAATTTTGATGGGGTAAATACCCGTCAAATTGAGTAATTTATATAACTTAGTAAATTTGTTGGGGTAAATACCCGTTAAATTGAGTAATTTATATAATTTTATGTTTTTGATGGGGTAAATGGTAGTCAGAAACAAGAAAATTGCACAATTTCAGTAAATAAATTAATTCAGTAAATAAATAAAAAAAAATAATAAAAATCAGGGAAATTAAGAAATTTGTGTAATTTTATGTTTTTGATGGGGTAAATACCCGTCAAATTGAGCAATTTACATAATTTCGTGAATCTGCTGGGGTAAATACCCGTCAAATTGTGCAATTTATATAATTTCGTAAATTTGTTGGGGTAAATGGTACTCAGAAACAAGAAAATTGCACAATTTCAGTAAAATGAATAAAAAAAAAAAAAAATCAGAAATTTTGTTTTTTTTTGTGGCAAGAATCAGGAATCTTCAGAATCTTCGATTCTAATTCTAATTTTGAGAATCTTAAGAATCTTCGATTCTAATTTCGAGAATCTTAAGAATCTTCGATTCTAATTCTACTCTCATCGACCAGCTTTCTTAGCTGCCTGACGCGCGAGCTGGTAATTTTTCTTGACTCATACTCGTCTGATAAACTCGACCTTACTTTTTCTACCAGCGTTGATAATTTAACAAAATCCTCGATTTGATCATCGCTGACGGTCGCAAGTGATTGATACATCGCAATCTGGATTTTCTTTATAAACTTGTATTCAGATGGTAGCGTGTACCTGTATTCGAGTTTTCCTTGGACGATCGTTTCAAATTCGGACCGGATTTTACCTGCGTCCAAATCAGAAGATAAATTTACATTTTTATTTTTTAAATCCTCGATGGCTTCGATGATGTTGTTTATATTCTCCTCGTTCATTTATATTTATATTTGTAATCTTCAATTTAATTTTAGAAAATCCTGAGATTTTTAATCGGATATTATCGGAATATAGTAAAATTCGAACCATTCGCCGAATTTGTAGGAAAACGTCGCGTTGATTATTTTTTCTGTCGCACGTTGCACCGATGCTGGATTAATACTAAAATATCTTGCAGCGGCACTCATCGACGTGAATACAATTTCCTCGCTTGTTTCTCGATTTACTGATTTAACCGCCTTAGATGGTCGCCGTACGCCACCGGTATTACCAAATTTGGAATTTTCACTCGGAGTTACCGCGCGAAGATTGAATATCTTGTTGTTAAGCTTATCTCCGTCGATGTGGTCGATAACAAGACCGACTTTTATTGGTCCGTGAAAACATTCAAATACAAACTTATGACAAAAATAACTTGCGCATCTTCGTTTTTTGTTTTCGTTAATGGTAAAAATAAGATAACCTGAATTACAAACCTTACCGACCCGATTCTTTGTTCTAATATTTCTAACGATACCATCGGACGACGCCCCGTATCCAGTGATCGTTGGGTGAGATTTAAACTCGTGTGTCATTGTTGATTCAGGAATCTCTGATTTCAGGCTCATATATGATAATCTATATGTCTAAATCGTTATTAGCTTGAAATCGATTAATATAATCTTCTTCGCATGTTATCACGGACGAGGATTTTTTTTCGTAATACCGACGCAATTCTCGATAATTCTTTCCTCCACAAGCCAAACACAACCGAGTTTTCCCTCGCGTGCCAACTTGACAAACTAAACATCGCTGTGGTCCTTTGCTACCACGCCGAATCGCATGTATGTGAGCGCCGCAATAATCGCCTCTGCAGGATTTGTCACAATTATTTGTTGAACCGATTAGTATCCATTTGCAATGCATTATAATTTAAACATATGTCTAAAATATAATCATGGATATATTTGATCTTGATGAGGCAGAATATATTATTCCTGAGGTTGATCGAGCCAAGAAAGAGTTCTTCGATGATGGAGCTGTTCACACTTGGTCGACATGGAAAACAAATTCCATCGATGCCACGATGAACCTGGAGCGAGCTAAGAAAATAATCGAGCACATAAAAACCGAACATAAAGAAGAGCGATTTATCTTTGGAATAAAATTTATCGCACAAATGCCTGACGATACTTGGATTATTCGTGATAAAGGAGATCCAGTGCGTGGCGGTAAGAAAAACGTTGTTTTTGATAAAAATTCTAAGCCTGGATTATTACTGGGAATCGATGGCCCTTATTATGCTAGATCTTATCCAGCCAGCGCAGTCGTTTATGGAATTTATCGGCTAAATAAAAATCCGGATGTGAAAAATCTACCTGCGATGAAAGAATCACCGATGATAAACTGCGTGGCTGAGCGTGTTATCGAACACATGAAAAATGCTCGACGTGGATCTGGTTTGACACAATTAAGGCTAGATAAAATTAACGCGTGGGCGAAGACTGTCGCTGATGGTGCATCAGTGGACGATGTAGCTGCATTGAGTAAAGAACTAAAATTTCCTATCACGGTGAAAACGTTATCTGGAGAAATATTATACTCGTCGCCGTATAGATCCCGAGGAGCACCAATCGAGATTGTAGATCACAATTCTTACGCGTGGTCGCAATCGGTAATGATATTTCCGTGGGATCGTGTGGTCAAATTTTATCCCGTGGAAAATTCTGCGGAGAATAATAATTCCGATGATATGTTCAGATTTATCAAAAAATTAAGCGCATCTGATCCGATATCGATATGGTTATTCTCGAGCGAAGAAAGATACAATCAATTTATTTTGCCATGCGGTGATATTTACAGGGATGAAATATTACACGAGTCGATGAGAAATCTTGCGGTGAAATATTCGTCGAATCCCGATCAATTATTAACGAATTGCTTTACAGTTCCGTCTGTGGCCGCTCATGCCGCCAGGGAGAAAAACTCGTGGAAGCCTACGAGGAACGAATATCTCGCTGATATTCAACTTAGTTGTATCGAATACGGCCACGGTGGACTGTGGAATACCAAGTACGATTTCGAAGATATGATCTCCGTTGACATGAGCGCGTGTTATCCTGGAAGTTTCCATGGATATGGCGATTGTGCAGATTATTTTGCTAAATTCGGTCATCCTACCAGCGAGATGACAAGGGTGGCAATTAATGGACCGTTACCTAATTTTGTCATGACAGGATTCGCTTGCGTCACGTCGTTTGAGTTTGCTGAAAATTTACATAAAATCTGCTATATTTGGTTTGGAAGGCATTTATCTCAGCGCCGTTGGGTCCCTACAGTGTTATTGAGATATATGCTAGATTCGTCGATGTTAGTGTCGTTGACGGTGAGCGAGGCGATTATATCGTATAGGAAACAGACCGATGTTTGGTTGCCAACAGATTGCGATGACGCGAAAGATATAGGAAGAAAAATAATTGGTAAATTTACCCAGGGCGGATCCGTTGATCACAAACATCGACACGCTAGGTTGTTTATCAACGATGCGGAGATGGATTTTATAATCGCCGATACAGTATCACGAGGAATATTTTGTAACAGAGAGAATATTATCATTGATGGAGCAAAGTTAGGTACCGTGATTAGCTATCTTGACGGAGAATCAGCGCAATATACTCATTTGCGATCATCGATGCTCGCTTATGTAAGTATAAATTTGCTCTCGATGATAAACAAATTTTCTGATATCGCGGTAAGAGTCGCGACGGATTCGTTCTATATCGACAAAAAATACCAAGATAGGCTGGAAAATTTAATCACCGATGGTAGTTCATGGGGAACTTGGAGGATAAAAAACGAAGATATCCTAGATTATTGTGAGGACGCTGATGTTGAAGATCGCGATGAATTCCATCAAGGTAGATTTGAAAAATCTTCGATAGAATCTTCGATTCTGGAATCTTCGACAGCCGCATCTGCATTTGACCCAATTTCGCGCAGCAAATTCGTTTACCTAAATGGGCCTGGTGGTAGCGGTAAAACAACGCGAGTAATAAACTTATTTGCGAACTCCGATATGATCGTGTTGACTCCGATTCACAGTTATTTCAAATATAGCGGTGGATCATGGGACTCGGCTCGTATGGGCGATAAATATATCAACAAGATCATAATATTTGATGAGATTTGCACGGTGAATTTAGATATATTAAAATCGATATTAGCTTGGCTGGGAGGGAAAAATACCGCTGTGATAATGTGCGGCGATCATGGCCAACCTGATCCGATTGATGGTGAATCGCCTCACGAATGGCTCAGAAACTTCGTTGATTATTACGAGGAAATCGACGCTGATTACAGATGGACAGATATTTTGTTGACAGAGTTTAAAAAATTGATTCGATTACAACCTAACAAGATTCAATGTGACGTCATGAGGAAAATAATCGACGAAACTCCGATGAACGATTTTCTAAATTTGTGGCGTCCCGATCATCTGATCGTTGCTAGTAGAAAAATTATTCGTGATATTATCCAGGAAATGTTATTCAAGCTACATTGTGAGAAATTTCCAACGCTGCAGGTACCGTTATGCCACAGGCCCGCTAATACTCGACGACAAAATATTAATATTACTTTGCCATGCGGAGAGGAAAAGATTTTGGTCCTGAATGATATTATCTTCGTTGATATTAATCTTGTTAATGGCGCGATAAATGCAGAAAAATCGCCATGGAAATTAGGCTACGCAACAACGATACACTCGTCGCAAGGATTGACCGTAGATGGACAAGTTTGGATCGTCGATGATAGAATTTCTTGGTCAAATTTGGTATATTTGGCCGTATCGAGAGTAAGAAAATTATCTCAGCTAGGACGAATTCGAGTAAATTACATTAACGACGCTGGTGGTAGTTGAGTATCTTCGGGGACTATTTGTAATTCTTCTTTGGTAAATCCGCGTTGTGGCGCTAACGAATCTAGGATATAAATCGCTGGTCTTCCTGACGATCTTGTTACGGCGGATATTTTATGTGTTTTGACACTCCAGGTTGGATCGGTTGCTCTTTTTCTTCCTCCTTCGGCCTCGCCTTCTTTATATAAATATCTGACTGTGACGCTACCTAATACAGGCTGAATTGTGAAACCTCGCTTTAGTGGTATATTCGATTTTGTGATTGCAATTGCAGGCTTCATTGATATTGTTCGAGTCGTCTCATTATTTAGCACGTTAATTACATGAGGCAATCTTGATACCCAATCGTGAGATCGATTATCCTGAATAAATTCACGCGCGTATTGGTATCCGAATAATCGTTCTGCGAGCGTTTTGTTGAATCTTTCGACGATAGCTTGATTGTGATGAACACCTACGATACCACGACGAATTTTCACATTATTTTTTTTCATCAATGAAGTAACCGCGCCAAGAAATTCTCGACCTGGATCAACCTGAAGAAGATTTGGCCATGTTAACGGGGATCGGGAATAAATTTCGCTAAAGGCCTTAGCGATCTCCGTTGCTGTTTTATTCGATAATGGCTCTGCTTCTTTATACCTGCTAGCGATATCAACGATGGTCAAAACGTATTTATATGTGACTCCGTCGACGGTATCGTGAGGAAGAAACATCAGATCCGCTTGATGGACCTCATTGGGGACGCTGACGGTAAAACTCGCGTATGGTATTTTCTTAGGTGGAGGAAGATATATTTGCCAAATTGCCTGTTTTGATAACCACGATGCAGCGACGGATTGTTTTACTTTAGCGGCTTTGGCGAGTTTGGCAATTGCTGATTTTCCTCGCCAGAATCCTCGCGGAGAATAATATATCTGTTCCATATTATTTACCAGCGCCGAACACTAATTTGCCTTTCATCGCGCCTTTTACCAGCCAAGTTGCCAATTTCTCTTTGAAATTTTTATCAGGAATCGCGTCTAGTGCGTGAATTAGCTTGATATCAGCGAGATGTCTCTGTTGTAAATCTCCGCTGCGATATGCAAGGTCGTGATAGTAACAAGCTTTATCGATGGCGTTTACCGGATTTTCGCCTTGCTTTGGTTGATTATTATCGTCGAGTCTGATATCGAGTCTCGTTCCGGGTCCGCAATAATTGTACCCTGGTAGATGCTTCTCTCCGGGATATTTCGCCCAGGGCAACCCAGGTAGATTTGTCAAGGAGGCTGCGATATCTCCTCCGGTTCTTCTACTTTTTTTTTTACAAATCTAAACTTGCGTGTCTTACAAACTTCGCATTCCCCTACAATTGCGTTTCTGTTATTGCGTGTAACGATTTCGGTTGGATTTATCGTAGCTGTGTGTGTGCGACACTTAACACAACATAGATCCATGTATTCTAGTAACATGAATGTAATTGATTTTTCAGCCACGAAACGACGCGAGCAGGTAAAACATCATGCGGCATTACCGAATTCGATTAGAATGATAATCATTGGTCCATCTGGATCTGGTAAGACACAATTGTTATTGAATTTGATCATGCGATGGCTAAAATGGGACAAATTGTACTTGGTTGCGCCATCCGTGGACGATCAACGCTGTTATCAAGTGTTAAAAGAATTCAGTGACAATACCGACGAAGGCACAATCGAATTTATCACAGACATCAATGAAGCTCCAACCGTGGAGAATTTGGACGGCGATATTAATAATCTCGTTGTATTCGATGACGTTATGCTAGACAAGCAGACCAACCCGGCTAGGATATTCTCGCGTGGCAGACACAAGAACACCGATGTTATTTATGTAACACAGAGATACACGCAGATTCCAAAGGTGATTAGGGACAATTGCAATATTTTATCGGTGTTCAATGGCGTAGACACACACACGTTGAGAAATATCCATCAAACCTGGTGCAACGGCGACATGGATATAAATAAATTTAAAAATCTATTCAGCCGCGCTCAGTCAACGCCGCATGGTTTCATCACAATAAATCTTCATGATCCACGCAGTCGGTATCGAATTGGTCTTGATCAAATTTATTCATGAAAAAGCAGCCCCAGCATGCAACAAAAAATATAACACAAAAAATTATTCCCCGACATTTATTTTCCCTGTCTTGGACGCTATATTTACTAACACACACGGCGCGACCACCCGATGCACTCGGTCTGAAATGCATAAAAATTGATCTCCGTAGAAGGCTTTATTTCTGCTTTCTGAGGCTTCTACGGAGAAAGTTCGCGTAGGAAGGTTTATTTTGGCTGGAAACGCTGGTCTGTTCAACTTCCCTGCTGCTGGTATTGACCAGAATGATGCAATATAGAGGATAACGAGTATTGGCTTGTATAACTATGCGGTGTTTTCATGTATAGCGTAGTACAAAGTGTTTCGCAGCACCTAAAAAGGATACATCCTTTTAGACACTTTAAATGCATGTTAAGTTTGGTATTTAGAACAAATAAGAAACAAGATTTCCGTCTTTGTAACACTATTAAAAGCTATTTGAATTTTGTCTTCAGAACACTTTTAAATAATTAGATTTAATCTTTCGAAAATTTCCAACCGAACACAGTTTCGGTCTTTGTGACCTCTCTAATACGCTGAACAATATTTATAAAATATATTCCAGTGCAGCTTTTGGAAACCTTCAGATGTCTCTGCATAACGATCTTACTTTACAGGAAACCTATAAACATCTCATCTTTGCGAAAATCGTATGATATACGTGTCCGAAGAACGAATTTTTGTCCGACTTGTATCTAGAGCTCAAACGTACCTGCACAAATATGATGTGCTGAAAGTACCAGTCTGTGTTTGCGACCTTATGATGTTCATCGATGCAGAAGTAATACACTGATACTATTCCGTGTTATTCATACTAAGAGCCTTATTCAGGCAATTCAGAGCATCTCTTGGAATTTCTAAAATGTAAAAAAATATTTCATTTCAAGACTAACACTGCCCGAGGGTCGTTTGCAGACAGCTAACCTTAGCTATTTCGATTGACATTTAGTTAGAGAGGGTTAAAATTATGAGCGAAATCCTCACATGCTTGTACATTTTAGAATAGAATGAATGTAATTTTTGTAAACAGTTGAATCTGTATTGCATGCTACAAATATGACGTCATTCTGGGTTAATTAACATAATATTATGCTGCTGGAATCAATTAACTATTAATGGAAATCGCCCATTAAATGTGTACTCCAAATTGCGGATGTGTACTATGGACTGTTTTGTTCCAGGTTTTATAAATTTTGTTAATCACCATTTATTTCAAAGTGATAGCCAGCTTGAAAACACCATTATATATTCATTATACCTTGTAACAATTGCGATAGATAATTTATATTACTTTGTCATATCAGATCATCCGTTGAATGAGGCCTGAGTTAGGGAAACCGTCCCGGTAGAAATTACACAGAAATGTTAATGGTAACCGTGACTAAAACTGCGATACCCGAAGACTAGTTATACGCCAGCCACTCTTGTTTAACTAGGCATGTAGCTATAAGTTTATCGTTTGAAATGACGTCAACTCTTTCTATTTATATGTATGGAGCTAACCAGAAACCTTTCATCCAAGTCAAAAGTGAACCCATCATGAACGTCACGTTTAATAATTATTTCTTAAAACACATATTGTCCCATCTTTAAGTAGCCGTAGGAGCGTAAAAGAACACCTCTGTTATTCTCTCCGACCATGTTATGTATTTGCGTTGTTGAATTTCTCTTGTATTATGTACAATCATTTTATATTGATTGTTGACGAGTACGAAAGAGCATAATTTAAAAAATTGGCAAACCAGCTGAGATCACATTGTCAATGTAGACATGAAGTCTAGCAATCATGGTATTGTATGCCATTTGAATGCCTAATTAATCGGTTTGATTTAGTAGTCGAATCTATGTAATTATAGGTTACTGCATTTGTATGGGAAATATAAACGAGTTTTTCGAGTGGAAATACTGCACGACCTTGGGATTGCAGCATATCCATTCGACAAAACGAGTTCATATTTTCCAATGCAAATACAGTAACCTTTTTATTTTATATGCTCATTTTCTTATTATACCTAAGGCTTAATTATATAAACAAAATACACTATAAGAAACAAAGTAACTGAATGTATGCCGTATTCCAAACTAAATACACAACCGCACATTCATCAGTACACAACATGAACATTATTAATGTGCACATAACTCTGCATAGATAAATTTGAAATTAGTCACGCGTTCGACATAACCTTCGAAAGAAAATGGCATGTCTAGTTAAAATTAAAATGTGGAGTCATGTTGTGAATGAATGCGCATTGCAACAACTTTTCAATATGATCTGGAATGAATGGATTTCGGTATCGTTTCCATTCTACGAAATTTCGTGATTGTGGACTGGATTTATATGTAACAGTTGTACATACAATAAATCGGATTGAATAAGCGAGGGAGAAGCGTGTTGACATCTGCAAATGTGTTTCTGTTTCTGTCATTGAATGTTTGAAATCATAATGTGAGAAAAATATGAAGTCGTTCAATTGCAAATATCAAAAAGACGCTATGGAATGTAATGCTTATTTCATACTGAGTGCCGTAAGGAGGATGTAATTGCATTTATATTCGAAATTACAGTACAATTTCGAAATGTGTAATCAATATTGAGATCCCATGACAGGGCTCATGTAATTCGGATTTGCAGAACTAAGTAAGTACATTTTGAGGAAATTCCGGATGGACAAGTAAGTATATTTTTTTCCCATTCTTATCGCCAGCTAAAGAAGACAGTATATTCCTTGTCACTTGTACGTTATTTGTAAGGACTTTTTCTTGCGTCTGTTGAATAGCTAGCATGAATCGGAAACATTGTATCAAAAGAGTTAACGCAGAATGTTCCAAAGCAGCTGGTATGTGGCAGTCCACGAAACATCTGCTTTACTTCATTCCGAAACAATTGTAAACAACCACAAAGTAAAGCGCCTGCTACGCGAGTATACATGATTTGTTTACAAATCAAAAGTGCTGGTGTCTGCGTTCATTGTGTGTTCACAATACAAAGTAGTTCCTTTATGCACGTGAATGCAATATGTGTATTTGCACGCGAGTTCAGTATCGGGTAAAGTTGCACGATTCTGACAATGTAAAGTTAACGGAGGTAAAAATGAGCATATAATGTATTCTTTGTTAGAAGTACTTAAAAATATAATAATATCATGCCAAAATAATATAAATACGAGCAAAATTTGGTAATATAATATAGATATAAGTTTCACAAAATACATAATCAGGAAACCCGATGTGTCTCTCTTTGAAATAATAATAATAATAATAATAATAATAATAATAATAATAATAATATAAATAATAATAATACGTGAAATCAAGTCGCAATTCTCTTTCAGATCCTTGATGTTTATCATCGCAAGATATTTTGTCAAAAGTAGTGAAAGGGGATACTTTACGGACAATGGGAATTAGCATTACAGAACCCCTTGGGACACTTTACGGACAATGGAAATTTAACATGGCGAAAAATCGTGGGTCAATTTACGGACAAGGGGAATTTAACATGGCAATAAATCGTGGGACACTCTACGGACAAGGGGAATTTAACATGGGGAATAGAGTTTGGGCTTGTTTAGGAACAAAGGGAATGGAACATGGGATTTTTTAAAAAAAAAAAAATTTTTTAAAAAAAGGGGTAGGCAATGGAAAGGCTATCTCTTTTCGAGAAATATGGCTGGCCCTGAAAAGGGCCTTTGGGTTTTCTTCTGCTTCTAATTTCTTCTTTTCCTCCACCAAGTTCTTATTTTATCTCCTACACTCTTCTTCTCTTTCTTTTTTTTCTTCTCCTCCTCTTCTTTCTTCTTCTTCTCTTCCTCCTCTTCTTTCTTCTTCTTTTCATTTTCTTCTTCTTTTTCAATTTTTTCGTTCCAATTGCGTATTCTTATTCTTTCCTCTTCATCCTCCTTCTCCTCCTTGATCTCTTTCATGACACCACTAATCTTGTCCTTTGCTTTCCTTAAGTTATTAATTTCCATCTTCACACGATGGGGACTATAGGAATAATGGTCTTCAACCAGTCTTAATAGCATCTGTTCCATTATTCCTAAGTTGTCTAAAACGTCTTGCAAGGTTTGTAATTTGTCTATTTGGTTTGATGCCATCTTCTTTGTATTCTTTGCAGAATGGTTTGAACAACTAATACTGTGGGTTCTTATACGAAAAGCGCGAACGTGAAGGAAAACATCCCCCTAAAACATAAAATGGATCTTACCTAGATCATGACCCAACAACGCGCGGACGTGAAGGAAAACATCCCCCACTTTCTCATTTCATATAATATAACCCTAACTATACTCTCTACATTTGCTAAGAAACCCATAATCTACTATTCACACAAACATACCTGAGCTCTTACAAACACATACACTTCCACTATTAATAAAGAGTTAGTGTTTATTTTCACACTACTCTACCTACACACATTGGCAAATTAATAGTTATTTCTTTTCTAGAGTATTGGGTAGCCCTGAAAAGGGCTGTTCTGTTTGGAACTTCATGGACACCTGGTTAATGGTGGCACCTTCCAGGCCTGGCGCCACATACACATCTTATCCCCCAGTTACTTTTTACCTTTTGGGGGGAGAGAGCAGAGGCAGGATATGTCGCTTCAGAATCCCAATTTTCACTCTCTGGGATTCTGAAATTTTTTCTTCTCTCCTTTTCCTCCTCCTCTTCTTTATATCTTCTTTCCTCCTCTTCTTTTTTTCTTCTTTCCTCCTCTCTTATCCTTCCCTCCTCGACAATGGCTTCAGCGGCCAGTTCATTTAATATGCGCCTGGCATATTCCAGATGCACATGAAGTTCCAACAGTTTCTCCAGTCTCGTGTTCATTTTTGGTGTTGATCAATCAACAAGGGTAGCTGGACTGCCGAACGAGTTTCAATTTATACTGAAAGCGCGGACGTGAAGGAAAACATCCCCTAAAAACATAAAATTCATCTTACCTAGATCATGACCAAGAAACAACAACAACGCGCGGACCTAAAAGAAACACTCGCTCACTTTTTTATGCTACCCATCACTTCAATAGACTATCCACATACGCAAAGCAATCCAATCTAACCCAAAATATACACCTCAAACAGCCCAAAAAACAAACATCATTTTAATCTACTATCCACACCAACCTACTTTATCACTTACAAACACAATCACACAAACACACAAACTCATACCCTCACATTTTTTAAGAAAGAGTTAGTGTTTATTTTCACACTAGTCTACCTACACACATTGGCAAATGGATCGTTATTTCTTTTCTAGAGTATTGGGTAGCCCTGAAAAGGGCTGTTTTTTTGGGTTTTTGTTGCTATGGCATTCTTTTTTAGTTTCTAAGAATGCGATGTCCTCTGAGGATAGACTTTCTGGCGATAGGTCTGCTTCTTCGGAAAGAGAAGAAGAATTCTTTGGTGTCGATACGACAATCGACAAAGCCTCTGTCAGCTTCAGGTTACTGCTGCTGTTGCTGTTGTTGCTGCTGCTGTTGCTGCTGTTGCTGCTGTCTCTGAAGTCTGTACTTCTCTGTCCATTCTTCTTTCTCCCTGTTCATTTCTTCTCTGAAGAGCTCTTCTATCAGGTCTTCAGTGATTTTTAACATTCTCACATTCTCTATTTCTTCTGGTTTCGGTATCAGACTGTGTCTGACCCTATGCAGATTCACGTAGGCTTCGTTGAGCTTAGCTAGTTTGGAGCACATCTTCTTAGGAGGATGAGTCGACAATGGATGGCTAGACTGGGAACAACCCGGTTCTTAAAGTTAAAGCGCGGACGTGAAGGAAAACATCCCCCACACGGTTTTCGAGCCGCAACGTTCATGAGAGGGATAGTAAGAAATGAAAGAGCATCAATCCAACATTCTTATAGCTAAACAAAAGACAAAGGCATTTTTTTCTAAACACAACATTTTTTATTCAAAAATCACTTAACACTAAACAACAACATTTTTAACAATAATCCAACACTATAACATCAAACAATTTTTTTCAAATCACAAACATTTTTTTCTTCAAATACAATCTACTTTAAACAAGGCTGACAACGTTGTGAATGAAATTGTGATTTCCACTGTTGGAAATCATTAGGCCATTGATGGACACTACGTTTCCTAGCTTGAGACAAAAGATAAGCATAATGGTCACAAAACCATCGATCTACTTTCACATCGTTTCTAGCAGAAGAACGAGGATCGAAATGAGTCACTAAATGTTCTAAGGAATAGCCCAGGCTGCGATGATGCAGAAAATACACACAGTACTGTCCACACATCAAGGAATCTGTGCCTTGTAATTTCACGTTATTGAATCGGGTGGTTTGAGCATTTCTTCTCATAAAGTCGATGATATCGTCTTCCAAAGGGGGCAATCCGTACGAATCGAAATATTCCACACATCCTTCTTGAGGAAAGTAGACGGCTACCCAGTGGGTTCCTGGGAGATGACTATCGTCCGTGTTGATCACGTAAGCTTGATGGTCTTTAGGTTTGCGATGAGGGAGTTCATCTTTAGCACAGACGACGGGATTCCAAGAAGACGTATACGAACTGTGGTTCAAAAGGTAATAAAGTTCCCAGGTATCCATTGTTTTGTGTTTTTTCTTCACAGGTAATAATAAGTTGTCAATTCGATCCTGACTTTTTGCTTGAAAATGTCTGACGAATAAACGGTTATTCGTTCTGTTTCCTCACTCTGATTCAGGAGAGCTTCGATACGATGGATCTCTTGAGTGGTTAATGCTGGACAAGAATGTTCACGCAAGTCTTTATACCACTGGTGCAACACGTCTTTGTTCGAGATGAGGCTCCAAGCTTCGTCCAGATACTCGTCCAATTTTTCTTCTTGACTCAACATCAGGCATTTATCGTGTTGAATTTGACTGGGATGATCGTTTTGACATCCATAACAATTTTTCTTGATCAATTCCGTCATTTTGTCGACCAAGTGTTTGGCAAAACAGGAGACTAAATGGGCTTCTTGTTCTGGCCATCTCGACGTCATCAAAACTTCTTCGTCTTTGTCTTGAGATTCTTCTCCTTCCACGGTCTCCTTACATTCCATCTCCAAAGTTTCTCCACTAGGTAAAGAGGGATAACAGTCTTCCATGGCTTTCTAATAATCTAGAATGACTTCTCTCAAACTGTTGATTTCTATGGTATTATCGAATTCTGCATACAGGATGACGTTCACTGTCTTGTCCAGTGGCTTTGCAAACTGAAGTTCCACACGAATCTGGCCAGATTTTATAGGGTGGAAATGTCCCTCGTCGCTGCCTTGGTCTGGAGTGAAATCGAAAGTCCACAAAGTATAGCCTCCGTCATATTCGTCGTACTCAGTGCCGTGACTGGTGTTGGTTCCTAACTGGCCGGTGGCTTCGTACAGGGACAAGTACGATCTCAAGTAATTCTTCTCGTCACCAAACTTAGGTTCAAAGGGTCGGGTACACAAGGTCTTGCCATCGCGACTGACTTCGATCTTGGACACGCCGAAGTGCTGAAAGTTGAAAGGATTTTTAGCGATGGCTCCGTTGAAGGCTTCATTCTCGACCATACCAAGGATTAAACGCTTGGGTAGCTGTCCTTGAAACAGATGATCTTGGGTTATGGATTGAAGGTTAGCGGGAATGGTGAACGTTTTCACTTCCACGCGTCGGATGGGATACTTGGCGGTCGTTCTGCTCAACGTCTGACTGATGTCGTTTGCCACTTTAGGTAACACTTCTACGCGTCGTACGTAGAGTTTGGCTTCTTGGATTATGCTTTTAGGAGCCTTAGTAAGATCAAGAGCCTGCAAATGGAAAGTGGTACTGCTGCGATTCAGTCTCAAGCGAACATTCACCCCGTTCAGCAAATATTTCTCTTGCAACCACATGTCCAAATGCAAACGATCCATCAGTTCTAAACTTTTCTTGTCTAAGATTTTGCTTTCTCTTGCCTCAAAGCCTAAATTGCTTGTATCTATTGTGTCGAACTTGTCCGGTGTGTCATCTACCCACAGCACACAGGCATTGAGATGACTTGTCTTGGCATCTGTTCCGTACGTCAAGAGATTTTCCAGGTAGGCACGGTAAGGGTAAGTATCCATGCTGCTGCTGACCAGTTTGTTATTCAAGTACAAATCCACTGAGCTGAACAAGGAATGCATGAAATTGTTGACGGGAGCTATATTATCATCGTCTTCTACTCCTTTATCATCTTTTTTTAGAACTTGGACTTTCAAGTACAAGTAACTACTATTCAGATCGATGTAATCTTCGGGCTGTCCTTTGATTTCAAACTCGATGGGAGCGGAATCGGTCAATGAGGAGATGGGATTAAATTCCACCCATTGGGATTCTTGCATGGTCATCATGGTGGGGGGCATGGCAAACAGATCCAGTTCCGTCTTGGAACAGGCGCAAGACTCTCGGTGCATCATTTTGTTTTGTGTTTCAATAATCGAAAACGTCTAAGTCTCGAACGGTTCTTCTTTTCTTGGCCTTTCTCGCTTGAAGTCTGGTGAAAGGGTGTTTTCTTCTTCGTCGTCTCTTTCTGCCTTGTCCTTGCTGAATGCTTGACTCGGTAGCGTGCAGGGCATTTATAGGTGTCTCTCGTCGGCCCAAAATGTCTTTGCCCGTTTGCAGCAAGACATTTTTGCCTGCCCTCATGAAGGCTTCTTTAGGGTTTTGTTTGTCGATGATGACATTTTGGAGAAATTCTTTGCCTTGTGTCAGTGCTGCATCTTTCAAAGCGTGCAATCCGCGTGTCACCATCGGTTTCAACACTGGGGCCACCGAACGAAAGGCCGATTTTAACATGTCTCCTAAACCGTGTCCTCGCTGTCGAGCCACCCCTTGGTACACTAGATACATGACTTACTTACGAGTCGTGAGAGAACCGTTTTCGAAAATGGAGTTTCACCGTGACTTTTCCTTTGGTGAATGGAATATTTTGTCCCAAATCTCCTTTTATAGTAATGTTGACCGTGTCCAAATACGACTTGCTGACGGGTAAATAGTGAGGATGGACAAATTCGCGGTGGACGTGGCAAGTGTTTCCACCTTCCTCGTCAGCGTTTGTGGCAGAATCCACTTTGAAAGGAATGACACGCAGTAACGGTACGGAGGTGTGTCCCACCACATTGTATTCCACCACATCGGAATACACAAAGATCAAATTCAGTCCCTGGTTCAGTTCTACCGGGAAACGAAAATACCTCGCAAAAGGGTCGTTGTCATGAATGACTGGTAATTCGGGGCTTTTTTTTTTGTTCTCATATCTTCCTCAGCTCCGTGTCACCGCCCAATATGTCAAACAATTCAGGACAAAATAAGAAAGACATGAATTTTTTGGACCCCTCAGAAAATTTCATCAGAAAGCGACGAGCTATTTTGTGGTATTCCAGGGTGACACTTTTTTGGACATTCCCCAAAGCTTTATGGAACACGCCATTAAACTTGGAGGCTATGGCGCTGACCAAATGATGACCACTGAAATAATAGCCTGGGAGAATGAACAAGTTGTAGGTCCACGTTTTAGTTTTCTCATCATAGGTTCTATTGCTATATGTGCCACTAGTCTTATCCAACTCATCTTGCAATTGTTTGTCATGAACTTCCACCTTAAAATAATTTTGATTGGAAATGACATTGTGGACTTGGGTTGGGTGAATCATTTCCACTAAAGCCACTTCCCAATGGGCTTCGTGATCTAAGGGGATGGCTTGAGGTAATTTGGCCGTGTAACAGCACAACGTGTTGTTGGGAAACACCTCCATGGAACTGTCACTGGGTAAGGTTAAGTAAAATTGGTTTTGGTGACTCATAATTCTAGAGTTCTGTGGCTGTCCGAGGGGATATTACTGGACGTCAGAGGCGTGTCTCCGCCCAAAATGGGGTTCTGATTGTGGTTGGACTGGTGACTGGCACTGACACTGGCACTGGACACAACGTTCCCGTTCGAGGAGAATTTCAGGGAGGGATTGGGAAGCAGGTAAGCGATGCAACTGCTCAATAAAATGGTCCACAATTGTTTGTCTCCTTGTTGCAAACTCAGATTGGCAATGGCTGCCCCGATGACACAATACACCACGAAGATTTGGCAGAAAAAGACGATTTGCGTTTTAGGCACACGTTCTCCACACCACACCCACAAGGGTTGTTTTTGTAAATCTTGCACAGAAGAACTAGGGGAAGAAGGACTGGTCGACGTAGCTGCGTCTGCTGCTGTGTGAAAGGGCATGATGGTCACTTTTTCTTTTTATAGTCGATGACTTGCGAAGCGTCGATCCAAGAATCGAAACTGGGTGGATATCCTTTCCAACGTACTTTGACTTCTTTGACACGTCGTTTGCCCACTTTACGGGTTCTGCGTTCGAGAATGCTTTCGATGTCGTACACCTCGTCTTCTTTTTTGGTGACACGTTGTAACTCGGGCAAATAAAACGTTCCTTTGAGCACTTCTCCGTTCATGTCTTCCAATTTGTAGACGGCAGGATGACGGCCATGTACTCGTCCAGTGACGCGAAACAGTTCGGTCGTCCAGTTAGGTAAGTAACCTTTGTCGAAAGTGCGTTTGGTTTTGCCAATGCGCACCCAATATCCTACGGTCAACTCTCCACTTTTCTTGGGGACAGCCCTCGTCGGGGACGTACCGAACAGGCGCTCAAACACCAGCACTTCGTTGTCGGGAGTCACGTCTTGCGGGGCACGTCCGATGCTTCGATGGTAAGATTGGTTGTACGCTTGCACCAGGTGCGGTAAGATGTCGATGTACTTCAGAGTGTGGTGATGCGTAAAATATTTCCACATGCGTTCTTTCAAAGTGCGTTGAAAACGTTCCACGATGCTGGCTTTGGTTTCGGGATTCTCGGTGGTAAAGAAATGAATGTCACGTTTCTTTAATTCTTTTTGGAAAGCTTGGTTCAGAAATTCGGTGCCTTTGTCCGTTTGCCATCGAAGAGGGCGACGACCGCTTTGTTTCAACACCCGTTGCAGGGCTCGCACTAACTCGCTGCTGGATTTGGAAGTCAAGGGCACGACCCAGGCAAATTTGGAAAAGACGTCGATGACACAAAACAAATATTTGTAACCACGATTGTAGCTGGCCAAATGAGAGACATCGGCTAAATCGGCTTGCCATTGATGATCGATGCCTTCCACTTGGGTGCGACTTCTGGCAAACTTGCGTCGAATGGGTTTGTGTAAAGTGTAGGTAGCTTGTTCTTGTAACCATCGTTGCACTTGAGGTAAACGGAGACTTTTCAGTCGCGTTTTGGCAGCACGATACAATTTTTGAACTCCTGCGTAACCTGCAGGATGGGAGGGATCGTAGTAAATGCTAGCTAAGACTTTTTCCATTTTTTTTGTGTTGATTGGTGTCTTAATAAGGCACCCACTCTTGGAAGAGGCTACTCTTTTTCTCTTGGGGTATTTTCTTGGATTGCAAGGCTCTGCGTGTGCGGCCAGCAATAGGTGTCGAAGAGGAGGAGGATGTCTGAGCAGGGGATATCGGTTCTTGTTTCACTTCTGTCTTCACTTCTGTCTTCACTTTCTTTTTCTCTTGTGAGGAAGAAGGGGTGGCCATCATCTTTTTAATCCATCCAATTCTGGAGGTAGGTGGTGTTGTTAACTTGCGTACTTTTTCTGGTGGAGTTTGAAACCCTTCTTCTTCTTCTTCTTTTCCTTTTTCTGTCTTGGTCACGGGTACTGGTGGTACTGGTACTGGTACTGGTGATGGTGCTGGACTTTTCATCAAGGTCTTAAAATCTTTCAAAGTGGGTAGAGCTGTTTCGTCTAAAGCTTTCTGGTGAAAGAGTTGCAGTCTTTGCAAGAGTTGACCGTACTTTTGCGATTTTTCTGTTTCGGACAAATCTTGGCGATCCAGCAAGGATTGCAATTCGTGTTGTAACTGGGACATCTCGCTCAAATTGGGATTGGGAGGTAAATGCGGGGTGCGTTGTTCTTGCCACCGATGGTATTCCATCCATCGTTTGTAAGGCACTAAAGCTAGTTTTCGTCCTTCCATGGGGTTGTCAGGGGTGAATTCTGAGATCTTGGGACTTCCGAAGGCCTTTTTATCTTGCTCCCATCAGTCCTCCCAACATGGTTCCCAAGACTCCTTTCAGTATGGGGCCTAACAAGAGAGGTAAAATGCCTCCACGTTGGACCAACATCTTCTTTTTTTGACGAATGGGAATTTTCTTTTGAACCATTTTCCGAAGAACGTGACGATGTTTGCCTAAGCATTGTTTCTGGTGTTTGGACAAAGGGATCGTGCCTTTCAAAACGTTCAAACAACATTCGCACACGGTATCGATGACCTCTTTGGAGGCCGTTTGAATGAGTTTTTTTCGTAGGGGTGGAGAAGCTTTGGACAGGACAGATAACAGGTCCCCATGTTTGGCTAAACGTGGTGGTAGTCCTTTTCTTTTCTTTCCTTGGGGTTTTCTGGAGGGTGACATCTTTGAGTCTTTAGGAGCACCTAAAAACACTGATACCCTACTCGGTCACAGGCCTTTTTTATACTGGAACGCGTCGCCACTGATTGTCTTTACGTTTTATCAGTTTGAGGACAGGCATGACACGTCGTGCAGGGGTACGTAACGGACTAAATCGAGCCAGTTCTTGCTTGGACAAATCCAGTAAACTTTGTAACATGCCCGATCTTTCTTGAACTTTGATTTTGGGAGAAGGTACTTTGTGAGCAGCAGCCACTGCCGCTAAATTGGAAGGTCCTGCCACTGGGGAAGTTCTTTTGCGGGTCATCAACGGAGAAGTTCTTGGTGTAATCAACGTCTCCAAGTACTCTTCAGTTCCTGGTGACATCAACGGAGAAGTGGACAAACGTGAGGCTGCCGGAGACGCTGTGGGAGGTCGTGGCTTGCGAGTGTAAGGTTGCGTCCTGGCCGAAGTGCCTCTCTTGCGACTAGTTTTCTTCTGTGGACTTTTCTTTTTCTGGGGACTTTTTCTCTGTTTCTTTTTCTGGGGGCTTCTTTTCTTTTTCCGGGGTGATGGTGGTGGTGTCTGGTAAGAGGAGGGTCCTGCCACTGGAGAAGTTCTTCTTGGGGACTTGGTCTTTTTCTTTTTCTTCTTGGGGCTTCGTTGAACTTTTGTCTTAGGGATAACTTTGGGGGCATTAGGATCCCATCTTAAGAGTGAGCGAATGATGACCCCTCCTAGAGTACCGCTCCCTCCAGGTTTCAAAATGATTTGTTTTTTGGTTTGAGTGTCGATGCGGGGATCGGCCAGTTGGACCAAAGCGACTTTGTTTCGATCGAAAAAGCGTTGGGTTTGATGAGGAATCTGAATGATTCCTTGGAGTAATTGACGTGCCGTCACCGTGAACCATCGTAAGACTTCTTTGAGACTAGCTTCTAAGACACTAGCTCGTGTTTGTGGATCTTTTTCTCGACTGATGCCATACAAGGCACGAATCAATTTGACGGGAAGATGCGACTGAAGGGACGTCATGTTCACACTGTGTGAGACAGACGAAAAAGGGTCTGAGGTTTTTATAGATTTTTTTCATGGGAGGAGTGAAATGAAGTCGAGGACGGAGACGTGTACAGGACAGGCCCTCCGTCTTGGCACCAGTGGTGAAACAAGTGGGTACGAAATCGCAAATCCTCGGGGATCGTAGGTTTCAAATCGACGAGCAAATAGGCGTGTGGAGTTTGAGTGGCATCGTCGTACGCCTGAGTCAGCCAAGGCGTTCCTAACTGTTTGGCTAAGACTTGCACTTGCGATTTATCTCGAGGGCTTTTAAACAAGACCACGTAATGCGCATTGAGACTGATGGTGCGATGGGCTTTACTTTGTTGAAACAAATTTTGGGTGATGTAAACGACACTGGCATTACGGTGATGCCCTTTGCGCGTAAACCACAATTTAATTTCTTCTTCGTCTTCTCCTAACATGTCGTCGAAAATGACCAAATGGGTTAGACGGGAGTCAGAGACGATGCCATCGTCTTCTTTAGGAATGCCTTCCACAAACACGATGGAATCGCCTTGACTTTCACGCAAGAGGTTGTACGCCGATTGCCACTCTTTGTAACACCACACGATCCGTTGAGGGGGCCGATCGATCAAATGATGTTTATGTTCGATCAAACGTTTGACGAATTCGGTTTTGCCTGAACCGCTAGGTCCAGCAATGAGCATGTTAAAGGGATGGCGAAGATACAAAGCCTCCCAACTGGCACGATCTAAGTGTTCGTCGATGACTTTGACAGTAGAGGAAGAGGGAGCAGAGACAGCAGAGGTAGCCATGGTATGAGAAATGTCACTTGTGACACGAAAAACAAACAAGACAAGAGTTTATATACTTTTTTCAGAACACGTTTATTGAATGTTTCAAATATGAACACGAAAGACAAAAATACATACAACCCAAATAGTGATGTACAGGAATATAAAACACAGCAAAGCGATCAAAGTGGAATATAAACAAGTGTCTGTACAACATGTTTTGGGTAACCAAGATGTCCTAGGGACAGTGTGTAATGTTCTTACAGTCTCTACATGAGGTATTGTCACACAAGTGTCCTCCCGGAATGACCTTTCAGGAATGTCCATGACAGTCCTGTCCTGAAGCGAGTGGTTGTTCTCGGTGACGGGTTCTTCTGGCACCGTCACTAACACAGGTTGAAAAGTAACTTTTTTCCTTGAACAACTCTTGTGCATACTGGGCCACTTCTTGGGTCCAAGCCTCAAAACCCCCCTTTTTCCAGTCACGAACATCTGTCCAATGAGGGTGTAAGTCACAAGCTACACACACATCGTCATACACGTCTTGGGTCGCTAAAAGTTGACGAATCTTTTTTTCCTGTTGAGGTCGAGAAGTATCCAGATGAAAACGCAAGGCTTTGAGCAAAAGGAGTTTTTCGTGACCATTTAAGGCCATGGAGGTGGCAAGTACTGATCGTAAAGAGTCCACAAAGAATCGGCTGGTAAACGAAATCCCAGAAAACATGTCACTAAGACACACACCACTTGTCGTCCCAAATTGAATGGATACAGTTCTTGTAATAATCGATGGTAATGATCCACGGTTTGAATATGGTCATTGAGTTCCTTCCACGGAATCTGTTGGATGACATACGACATAAGTCGTGGCATAGCAGCCTGTTTTTATAGTCTCTTTGTTTCGAAAAGAATACACGTACTTTCTAGCCAGTGATCTTCGTTCTCCAGTTGGGAATGTAAATCTTGCATACTGTAACCGAAACGTCAGAGTTCGATTAGAAGTTTCCTCTTCCGCTAAGTATATTCCACGTAAAATATGTTGGTAATCCTTTACCTCGTCTTCCTCAATGGGTTGCTCTAGGTGAATCTCGAAGTAACCAAAATGATCAACACGTGAATCATCGGGGGCCTGGAAGTATTGAACAAGGTCTGACCACTGAAACAATTTCTGACGAATCAGTTCTCTTATACCCTTCAGGTACCAGTGGTTAAAGATCTGGTGACGTAACGGATGCAATTGTTCTTTACGTTTCACTTGTATTTTCACCAGCTCTCGGTAAATGCGTTCTCTCAACTCCACAGGCAAAGCACGAATGTTCTCTTGTAAAGTATCCATGAATAGGTCATACTAAATCCTCTTTGGTCTGACACAAGAAATGTACTCTTTGCACAAACATGGTTTCACTTCAGTGTCGAATTTAAATCGTTGAGTCACTAATCTACACATTACAATTCGTTCAGAATCATCTGGAAGTAGCGGGAAGGTTCTGTCAAATATTCCGTCTTGGGTAAACACGGTCGTTGTGCCATTTTACCCCACAAGCAATTTAACATCACTTTGGCAAACGATCGCCTGCCTTCGTTTTTCTCGATGTGGTCTAAAGTGATGCCTTCTTGTTCATAGTATTTCTCTTTGAATTGTATTTGGTCTTCGGGAGTGTGACACCAGGAAGGATAGCCGCTGGCTTCTTGCTTCAGTTTCAAAAAGGCATCCACGTAGTCTGCGAAAATGCCTTTCTGACTGGGATCACCCTTGCGATACTGTTGTGTCTTGGGAAAGTGGCAAATTTCGTACACTTCTAACAGTTGGTATCCCATGTCCAGAGCTTTGAACAATTCTACGCTGACCCAGGTTCCCGTCAAGGCCCGTTCTTCCTGGTTGTGATGACAAGGTTGGTCTTGGTTGCACGTTTCGGCACAAGTACGGCACAAGGGAAACATCAGTTTGCCTTGACAATGGTGAGGTAAGACGGGATGGTATAGGTTCGTGGGAGGCAAAACTTTACACTTGATCAAGCCTTCGTATTGTCGAATGTTTTTCAGGTCGATGTGTTCCGTCAGCAATTGCGGGTGCCCTACAGGAAAGCGACAATATTTGCACACGTAGGGATACAGCGAACACACGTCCAAGTATTTGATTTCTTCTCCTATCTCTTCGTCGGCTTGGTACAGCAAACAGGTGGCATTGGTCCTTCCTCCGTACAAACTATCCCTCGGGTTCAGCGGGTCCATGAACTGGTAACTTTCCACGGCACGTTTAAACTCGGGATCGGTTTTCAAACGGTGATCGTACTCGTGTTCCCACATTTCCACCACTTGGTATCCTTCCTGTTCTAACTTTAGGCGTCGCTGACAAGTGTCCTGGTACAAGTCTTCCATGGTTCGTTGTAAAAACTGATTTTTAGTGCCACGGTCAGGGTAACAGACGGGACATCCGTGAAATAAGCAACCGTTAAACTCGTACACGATCTTGGGGTTTTCTAAGTCCCAGCCATCGACCGAATACGTTCCGATGGTCTTTTCGCCCCCTCCGTTGCGGGCATGCTGAATCCACTTGTCTTCCTTGTCGCACAAGTAATGTAACCAGCGTAAGGCTTTGACCGAGTATTGACGTTTGACAAAGTGGGTCGTTTGAGGACTGATGACAGCCACGGTCTTTTCAGGCATGAATCGTTGTCGATACACTAAGGAACACGCTTTGGCAATGGTGCAAGCTTCTTTCAAAGGATCGACCCCTCCGTGTTCCATGAACAGTTCTCGAAATTTTCCACAGCAACGCCGTAAAATGTCCACGTCGGAACGACAATACTTTAGCATTTCTTCCTGAAAGTCGAAAGGGTCCGAGGCGTGAATCTGGTACCAAGCGTAGAAAGCTTCTCGTTGTTCGGTACGCATGTTGTCGGGGTCGTAATAGTGAGCCTCTGGTAAATGGGGTAGAACGGCGTGTTGATTGGCTTCCGTATTGAAAAAGTGTGGAAAGTACCCTTTAGCCATTTCTGTCATTCCAAACGTTTTAGGCATTCGACTCAAAGGCATGGCCAAATAGCTCATCGAATCTTTAAACTGTACTTGTCCCACTTGCATGAAAATGATTTTGGCTCCGTTCAAAGTCACTTTAGGACGCTCGGTGCCTTGTTCCGTATAGTATCTGAGAAGAAACTGTCTATCGTATCCGGAGAAATTGTGAGCCATCACCGTGGCATGGCGATGACAATCTCCGTAACGTTCGATGTCCTCTTGGCTCCACGTCTTGTCGACGGGGTCTAAGACCCATTGGGCAAAATCGGCTAACGTGTTTGGTCCCCGAAAGATTTTTTCACGCCCTCCGGGAATCTTGCTACAGTGAGGGCAATGACTGAAGATAGGTTCTTGAATGCACTTCTCGCACGCTCGATGAGCCACGCAGAAATTAGGAATGTGAATGCCAGTCTCTTGCATGCATTCGAAATCGAAAAAGATGAAATTGCCTTTCTTCTTGTGACCGTCCTCTTTCTCTGGTGGGGGTTGGTATTTTTGCACGTAACATTCGTGTTCCAAGTCCACGATGTGGTGACAAATGTGACATTTTTTCTTTCCTGAACATACGTGTGCCTTGGTATTATTGGTACGTATGCCTTGTCCACACGTAGGGCACAATCTCAGGAGTTGACAAGCGCATTTCTTCTGTGAACCTTGCGTCTTCAAATGTTGTTGGTAACAGGTAGGGCTGACAAACGTGCGCAGACAAGTGGAACAAGGCACTGGTTCTTCGCTCAGACAGGGTGGAGAGGCCAAACATCCTGAGCATTTCCATCCACAATGTTTGTGTTGCTCTCGATTATTATAACCATAGTCACATTTCTCACAGTAATAACCGTATCCCAGGAATCCGGTGATACTGGTAATGGTATCGAAATGGTCATCGTGATGATAAACATGAATGTATTTTCCGTCCTTAAAATCTTGGCCTCGAAACAATAGAGGCCCGCGCATTTCTTGAGGGTGCACTTTCAAGGTGTATCGTGGAGCTAGGACATCTTGCAATTTTTGCATCTCAGGAATGCCGCAGGGTGTGTCTTTGGGCAGTCCGGCTTGTTGTAACAGGAGTTCTGCTTCGTTTCGTTGTTTGGCTCGGTCGGAACGTTGAATAGTGTCCCAGGTTCTTTTCCATTCTACCGTGTTGTTCTTGTTGGCATAGGTTCGTCCCACCACGATGGCACGGGCTAAACACATCTGGTCTTGAGGGTTGTTAATTCGGACGAGACTCTTTTTGGTGTTGCGAAGGTCGTCCACCAATAACATCTTTTTGCGTCCAGTCCCTTGAGGAGGAGAGACGTGGGTCATGTCCAATGTGGCTTTTCCATCGGTGATGTCAAACTGATCATTAGATTGTTGTACGTGTTGAATCTTGTCCATGACTTTGGAAGCAGTTAATTCTGCAGGGGTGCTAAACTCGATCCAAACAGGGGATTTCAAACCGTCGTGTTGAATGGAAAGTCTCAAGCGATCGTCTTCTTTGGGTTGACATTGTCGCTTGAGTGAAGTGAGCAAAGAATCCCACACCTCGGTGATGAACACTTCTGCTTTCTCTAACGGTACGTCGGACTTGAAATCTTTAAACTTCACCGTGTATTTGTAAGCCGTAGTTCTAAATTTTCTAGAGGAGCGCTTTTCCGTCTCTCGAATGGAATAGTACTTTTCAGGGTTGACTAAGGGTGATGAAGTTGGTTTAGAGGGTTGGGATTCTGGTTCACTCATGTCCTCTTCAAAATCACTGGCATGAATTTGTGCCAAGATTTCAGCCCTGGTACGAGGCGATAGATCACGTTTCTGCCTCTTACTTTCTTCTTCTTTCTTCTCGAATGAATGGGATCGTTTCATCTTGAAAGCAAAAAGTCAAATGACTCAAGTTCAAACACCATAAACTACTTTATAGTCATAGCAGACCAGCGTATATAAAAGGGTGTGTGTCTTGTCCTTTCACTATTCATTTCACTCTCAAGCCGAGCACAACGATGGAAGAGACTAACCAGATGGAACGTTTCGTCAGAGCTTTGCGAGGGGTCATTAGAAAATTCTCTTCAGAACAGCCTACGGACTACTCTCCTTCCTTTAGAGATAAAAGTCAAGATACTTGCTATATCTGTCAGAAGAAAGGGCATTGGTCTTCAGAGTGTCCAGACCGTCAAAAAAGAAAAAAAACAGGGATAAAAAAGACAAAAGTCAAGATACCTGTTATTATTGTAAAGAAAAAGGACATTGGTCTCCAGATTGCCCAAAAAAGAAACAAGAGGAGTCAGAAGAAAAGATGAATTCTTCAGAAGAAGAGAGGGATTCTTCAGAGGAAGAGAGGGATTCTTCTGAGGAAGAAAGAAGACAGGTGAAGAAAAAGAAACAGGAGAAAAAAAGAAGAAGGGATGAAAGCGAGGAGGAAGAAGAAAAGGAAAAGAGTGTGACGGTGAAGAAATTCAAAAAACAGAGAGACTAAACAAGGAGAAAAGAAGAAATCAATGAACTTTTTATTAAAGTGTTGTGATGTGAATTGTAAATTGGGTTGTAAAAAAATGGAGAAAAGAATAAATGAATGATATAAGGTAAGAGTCTTTGAGTTTTGATTTTAAAATAAGAAGCTACACTCACGCACTCATACACAGAGACGTACTATAAGGGTAAAATGGGTGAGTTTTTTTTGAGTTATTGGCAAATTGAAATTGTATTTCTTTTCGAGAAATGTGGGTGGCCCTGAAAAGGGCCTTTTTTTCTTTATGGTGAGTTTAAGCAATCAATTTTAACTGCCTTAAGCCTTTGCCACGGCCAAGGCCTACTTCTGGACTGCGTAATGATGATAATGATTGGGTTGAAATCACTAAGGGTGGTACGGTAGGCTTAGTCACAGGGTTGACATGTTTGGCTCGGGAAGGTCGTATTCTCTTCGGTCGTGATAAAGAAGTCTGATACATTTGTTTCAGACTTCTTAACTCCGCTAAAATGTCCAACAGTACCGTGACCGTTTGATTTTCACCCTCTTGTTTCTTTGCTGCTACTTCTTCTTGCTGTTGTTTTTTTCTTACCTCTTCTTCTTCTTGTTGCTGTTGCTGTAGGAGAAAAGCCTGTTCCGCTTCCTTTTGTCGTTGTATAAATTTCTCCAATTCTTCTTTCTGTCTCTGTCTAAAATTCTCCACTTGCGGTAATGAAGAAGGTAACGAAGGTTCCGGAACAAATTCTTGCGAGGAGAGAAAATCCACAAAATCCCAATTCACCTCTTCTGAAAGTAAGTCCGGGTTCCCTTGGGCGGTCTCCCCTGCTGGTGCACCCCACTGGATCGTTTTCTGAGTTTCCGTCATGTTGAATCACTATCGCATAGATTGACTGAACACAAGCGCTAGCGAATCTATATTGACTACGTGACGTCACAGACTGCTCTCTTCGGATTGGATGCGGGCTGACTGAATTCTGTAACGCATGTTCGGATTGGTGAATGAACTCAATCCGTTTCAATCCTTTCTGTCCCTATAAATAAGCGCAGTTCACTGCATTGATTCACCTATTCTCGGAGCCTCAACATGTGGACCGACGTTGAATCTTCAACCCTTGTGTCAACAATGATGTTCAGGACGGACATGCTCATGTATGTCCGATCCAAGTGGACCGTTGTCTACAGGACCAACAGCAGTCTGTGGATAAGAAGAGTCTATATAGAGAGACAAGGTTGCCTCAAGAGGACTCTGATGTATGGCCCTGCTGTAAGACGAAGTTTGAGGAAAAGAAGATGTCGCAAATGCCCTTTATGTTAAGGGAATATTAACATAAACCAAAGGCCCTTTTCAGGGCCAGCCATATTTCTCGAAAAGCGATAGTCTTTGAATTGCCTACCCCTTTTTTTAAAAAATTTTTTTTAAAAAAAAAAATCCCATGTTCCATTCCCTTTGTCCCTAAACAAGCCCAAACTCTATTCCCCATGTTAAATTCCCCTTGTCCGTAGATTGTCCCACGATTTATTGCCATGTTAAATTCCCCTTGTCCGTAAATTGACCCACGATTTTTCGCCATGTTAAATTTCCATTGTCCGTAAAGTGTCCCAAGGGGTTCTGTAATGCTAATTCCCATTGTCCGTAAAGTATCCCCTTTCACTACTGTCAAAGAACTTGAATTAGAATGTGTGCCTTCAAAACAGTTTGCCCCTTCATGAATAATGCAGAGAATAACCGTCTGAATATCGGACCTGAAATAAATATTGAAATCACGCATAATATTTCCAATTAAAATAATCCTGGAAAGTTAAAAGTTATATAGTTTGTTTGAAACACGAACGTGGTCAATCTCGGATGTTTACAATACAACAATCCTTATTTAGCTCGCTGTGTCGGGAACTTTTAACTTTAAAGCATTTTTTTAGGTCCTTCATAATTTCAAGAAAACTCAACTTATCACTTGATCATGTATACCTCTTGGGTAAAACAATGTACTAACTGTATTAATCCTTCTTTTAATTTTCTTCGCGTATTTGAAAAATGTATTTCTTCATTAAATAAACACATACTTGTATCTGATAAACTATGGCAGTCTTTCACTTTCATATTGTCAAAATTCGTGTTACAAATAAACTGAGGAGCCCCGGGTGGCCGAGTGGTCTAAAGCGCTCTCCGTTACGGATCACTGCCATCTTACCTCTGCCTGCGTGGGTTCGAGTCTCTGTTTCGGCTAGTGTGGGTATGTGAGAAAGCTTGCCAGTAGCTTCTCGTGGGTCGGTGGCTCTTTCTGGGGTTTTCCCGGGTTCTTCCTCCACCATTAATACTGGCCGCCATGTATAGCCCTTCGTGTGGTGAAAAATGGCCTTAAAGCCTACAACAACAACAACAAATAATCTGATTATTTTATGTTAAGATATTGACACGTCTCATCACAAGAATGACATAAATTGTATCACCTATCGAACATTGTAATAAAGTAATCTTACATTTATACATAACAGCAACGGATAGATATATTAAACATTTAATAAAGAAATCATTACATGTATACATAACAGCAACGAATATGTATATCAGACATTGTAGTAAACGAATCGTTATATGTATACATAACAGTAACGGACAGGTATATAACAACTCTTACCTGCAAAACATTTGCATCATGGTGTTAAAATCCTGCTGCATCGAAACGTTCCCGACAGCATTAACAAATGTGTCGGTACATCTGTTAAGTTCTTTTTCATCACACACACATAAAACAAGGGGCATAACTGAGAAACCTGAAACGTTAGAGAGTTATATTTTATTTCATTTAATTGTTTTCTTAGATGGTTTATTGAAGTTTCGATGACAATGCATCTCTGTGAAGCGGTTTCCGATAATGCCACTGAGCATCACTGACTCCTCAACATAATATTATCATCATAAATTATGTGAAAAGGACCATTACAGAGTAATCAGAAAATATTCGATTTATATGGATGTCGGGGTTATTATCAAGATTAAGTATGCTTACTGCTGACAAAATTACCATATCGAAATAATCGTAACCACCAAGTGACAGATGGTAATAAAGTCATTTACTTGTAATGAAAAAAAACAAATCCTTTGGCATGCAAGCAGACGGAACAAATTTCCAGTCTGATTAGACTATCATTAAACCATAGCGAGTGATTACTAGATTTAAGTAACAGATTGTACAACATTACACTTAGAAAGTTTGCCTGAACAATAAGCAGCCATAAAGTGAGTTAATAAATCATAATGAAAGCAGAATGTAACTTACTCACACGTTAATATTTATATAAAAAAAAACCTTTCTTGGTAAGAACTTTCATACAATTGAACACGATCAAAGCCTTAAGAAGCAGCGAACCACTTTTAAATTTCGATCGCTTATTGGGGCCATTGCACCATATTAATATATAAAAGGAGTTTCCGAACACAAACTGATATTTCGTCATAATAGGTTCATTTGGAGACTAGAGACTCTTGTCATAGCCTGTCTTTGTGTTTGGGTCCGTGCTAGCCTAACGATGGCTGTGGGGACTACCGCTTTATTTACTTTGAAATCATTTGACATTTGTTACTTATGATAATGTCATAGTATCTGTTTTACCAAAACAAAGGATATGGGGACAACCATTGATGTGAAATAGATCCATTTAATTTTGAAAAGCTAATGTGTTTCCCCACAACCAATATATCGCGGTGCCCATTGGCATTGTGTCCGGTTTCCCCAGCTGGTATTTACATGAAACCTAGATCATCCGAGAAAGTATCCTTAGCATTTCCCCCAATATCATTATGGCTATATATCAAAGTTGTAATACTATCATCGAGCGTGTTGCATCGTAAGAAGACAAATGCACTTTGTTAAGAGAGTACGTAAACACGTTATGACAATTCGATCTAATCGTGTTAATGCGAGAAGACATCTTAATTCCTCCTAACGTTACCAAATAAAGACAAGGTGACGATATGTGTTTATTTCTTTAGCGTGTATTTTTTAACTTCACGTGCTAAGTTAACCTAATACATCGTAATTCGTCATGCAATACATTCTCCTCTGGGCAACGAGTTATTATCTTCTTCAAATTTTCCAGTTACCTTCTTGTTTGAATCATGGTGAAATTGACTAGTGTTAGGACAATCCGAACAGTCAAGCAAATGTTTGTCCGATTATATATTCTCATAAACACCCACCGTTTTAATTTCATAACACAAGCTATTAGTATCGGTAAAAAACAGTTTGGCCTAATTGCCGTGACGGGGTTTGAAGTGCCCATAAATAAAATCATACGTGAGCATTTTCGTTAAATATAATGTCGTGAAACCACAATATATGGGCAGTCAGCAGAAAGCGTAGCTGTGTCGATAAATGGTTTCACATGATCCATTTCCGATTGACCTATATAACAAGAATCCATGGCGACTCTTAACAGCATCCTTTGGAAACCGGTTAATCATCGAAAACAGATTTATTGACGAATATGTGAGCATCGAAGATCTCAAATTAGTGAACTGTGGCGAAACTAAAATACCTAGCGACACCGTTTCTGCGATGACAAGATCTAGTTCTGCCGGATCTATGATTAATTTTCTACAGCGGCTTTTATAATCAGATGACGCACAGAAGGTGAACTTACCGATACTTTTTCTGCACATATCTTTAACATCGTACGATAACCAAACTGTCATCGCCTGCCTGTACTAAGTTATCACAGAAGTAACAGTTAGCGATGTGAGGATCTTGGCGTCCATCATATATCGTAAGAGCACAATTGGAGCACAGCCACGTTTAGTATTTGTACAACAGTTATTGATATTTGTGCAGATATTTGGCGCATTTAAATGACGACCAAAGCTGGCAAGTACAACTGGATTTATACCCTTTGAGAACTTGAATGATTAAATTAGGCAAATCAGGTAAGATCGTAGTCGGTAGGAAGATTACCGTTTATCGCTACTCTGGTCATTTCGTCTGTTGGATGACCGAATCGTTCACAATACGTTTGACTTTAGCCGTATCCAAGAAAACTAGTCGTGTAAAAAGCCAACAGAGATCATATAGGTGCAAATAAATTTTGTGTTCCAGAGACCACCATGTCCAAACTCGACCCAAGATCATAATATATCATTGAGAAATTCTTTTGTACTTGGACGCTATGAACTATGTTGTTGTGCTATATGAGCAACAACAAATGACGTGGTAAAACAATTGTTGAGTAATTGTTCACTATCGCCATAATATCTTACCGCAATTGCTTTCATCTCACGTTGGATAGATTCCTTCTGATAAAGTATACTAGACCGTAGGACAAACTGATCAAATATCGATTCACCTGTGTCAGCTAACTATGTGGCGGATAAATCCGCTGATATAATTCTGCGTCGCCACCGTGAAATAACCAGAATCATACATGATCATGCGCAGTAATATTATAAATCTCCTTACAAATATCGACGCACAAAATCGTATTGTCTTTCTAGCAGAAACTTCGTTACTAATTCACTCCATACATGTCAGTTATGTCTATAATCGCTCTTGGGCGTCCTTAATATGATAGTTGCTGAAATTGTAAAAAAATCTCGTTTATAATTGTGTTTACAAGGATCAGAAACTTCAATGTTTTATCCAACACTGCTACGTCATTTATGTTAGCTCCGTTGACAAGAGAATCTTCCAACTGTGTTATGTTTTTATTCCTGAATATGTATGCGAGTCCGTTACCACGTATCGTGTTAATAAAATGTTTTCTGGCGCGTTGGGCCACGTTTAAACAGTATAGTGCATGAACCACAGCGGACACTGGATGCGCGTTATTGTAATATGGTATGCTTATCACCGAGCAATTTGTGTAGAAACAGTTGATGAGCCTTTATAGCTTCCAGCTGGTTATTCTTCTCCCTGAATGATATTCTTAAGGCCAGATTGCCTTTGGATAGCTTCTCATCCTCTTTGCATTTTCCTAATTCCGAGTGTAGTCTAATCGAGTTAACATCTCTACTGAGCAGTTCTTTACGTGTCTTGTCAAGCTCAGTTTTCAATTCATTTCCAATGTCATCTTTCATTTGTTGAATACAGCTTTGTGTAAAATGTTTTAGTCTGTTATCTTGAATAAGTTCTCTGTTAATGAACTGTCATTTTTATCATTTGATAGTGATGGTACTGAATTGTGTTCTGATAACTTTATCACCTGTTCTGGTTTTCGTTCAGATCGCTGAGACTGTTAGATCCTTTTCTTTTAGATGCTTGGCTCACACATGTACTGTTTTCAAGTATACCCGTGCTTGGCTTCTGTCTCGACGTAAGGCTTTTCACTTCACATAAGTTGTTATCTATTGTTAGGAAATGGTATAGAATAAATATATCCTCAGCTAATCTCTCCTCAATAGGTGCACTATCACATCTTACTGTCCTTTCAACTATACAAATCACAGGACTGGCATTTTCCAATTCAGCCAGGTCGTGTAATGATAGTTTTTTAAACTCTGCACATCCAGTTCCAAACACATCTTTTTAAATTCATCTCTGTCCAAAGTTCCAAATTTCAAATCAGTTTGACGGTATATATTTTTTTCAGTCTGAGTTACTATCAAGTCTTTTTCTAAATCGGACTTTTCATCACCACTGCTCATCTATTTCTAGGTTGTCATCCATGTTCAACGGTTTACAGTGATGTCCGTATAAGGCTGATAAATAGGTTAAAACCTGTTATATATCGCTCGCACTTGCACTAACGAATGTGAGCTAAGACAGATATGTAATAGTTGTATGTTCTGCTACCTCTCGTGCATCACTTAACTGAAATTGTTCTCCATATTCGAATGATACATGATATCTGGTCTAACTCAGAATTTTACTCAGAATTAACGCATTGTAATGGTACCAATGCTAACGCGTCCGCTACCATAATATTTTGAATTCATACATATGCGATTTGCTCACTATCTACTCACTAAAACATAATATATAACACATATAAGGATATAACTACTGGCACTAGGACTGAGTACACATTTACACTGGAAATAATCATAACGTGAACAACAGTTTACAAAAACAGGTCAAAAAATACATATAGTATTTAACAACGCTACTTATTGTATATGACATACCCGCTCAACACGTTTCCAACATCTTGATCCGAATGTCCAAATTTGAATTCAGATCTCAACTAGAATCTGACTGTATGTCATATATCTGACAGGTCTATGGCATATCGTCATAATTAGTAATTATGAGCACTAAATCAGATCATGTACGAATCACACAGATCATGTACGAATCACAACATTTATCGTAATAACAATCACATACAACATAAAAGAGCACTAAACGGTTATATATATAAATATATATATATATATCTTCCAACTGTGTTATTTTTTTATTCGTGAATATGTAGGTGAGTCAGTTACCACGTATCGTGTTTATAAAATGTTTTCTGACGCGTTGGGCCACGCAATATAGGCCTTACGCTAGAAATGAATATCTGTTGTGAAACTGGAATACTCAGGCACTTAATAAATGTCGTGCACACTATTTTTTGTATCTGTCTGCGCGAATATATTTGTGATTCGACGTGAAAACAGCTCTGCTGCTATAGCTCATAGGAATTATTTTAGTCGTATATTCTAAATCCATACAGTGGCCGAGTTGGTTAAGGCGCTCATTTAACCCGTGAAAATGTACCTCACGTGTTCGATTTCAAGGGGCGTGGACTGGCATATTGTCGACGTTTAAAAGAAAATTATTTATTAGTGTGAGTGCGAATGCAACGCATCAAAAAAGGACGAAATATCGTTTAATGGGTAATTGTAAACTCACAAAACATAATGCAGGTGCAATTGCCTACCCCCCCCCCCCCGAAAAAACAAAACAAAATGTAGGTGTTCATTTTAGAGCACCCGGGGTTCTATTATAGGGCTAAATTTAGTTATTTCAGGTGCTATGGTATTTATATTAGTTTTAGAAGGAAAGATATATGTGTGTATAAATTTTCTAAATTCTCTACATAAATTTAATAACAGTATGTCTATAATAGAGGAGTAACTCAACAGTCACTGTTAGATTTAGAGGCAGAGATTTGGTGTCAAAACTAGGTTACCAGCAGCTATTCAAATGATATGGTGTCAAGTTACAGTCCAGAGAAATTGAAACAAAGGAGTCAGTAGGACAGTTGGAAGATGTGTTTGTAAAGCTAATTAAAATCAATTATAGCACGTTTGCCTTAATGCTTAAACATTAAAATTAGTGACCATTTGAAGGGAAATTTGAATCTCTTTTAGTAGGTATAAGGTGCTTAAAATAGAGTTGAGTAGTTATAGTTTAATTTTGAAGTAATTTGCTCAAAAGGATAAAGTTTACAAGTAATTTCATATTCAAAATAATATTTTTGTAAATTCTAACACACTGCATCAGTGGGAAAAGAGTGTGTATGGAGAGTACATATATGGCTTTATTCTGGATTACAAAATTTAGATTCTGTGCATTTTGATATGTAGATTAGAGTTAGATAAAGGGTCTGCACCTAACACAGTCAGACCAGAATATTAGTTTAGAATAGGTCTTCAGGGATTGTTTTCTCTGAAGTCCGCTAGGATTGTTTAAATAACCAGGTCAAACATAGTGCAGGGAGTCAGCATGAAGAACTAGGGGCAACATACATCATTAAAGGTAGAAAAAGAAGAAACCCTCTTGCTTGTGACTAATTCCCCATAGCGCAGTGACATCAGAAAGGCGCTACTACAGTTCACTTAGAGGGGGTTTGTGCTTGAGTACAAAATTAAAATTGAAAATCAGGCTAGACAGCCATCTGAATCTCTAAATTTCGTTTCACACTTAGCGATTCGCCAGGTGGTGTGTTCACGTAACAATCACCCAAGATTATACATATGCTAATCGTTAGTCAGCCTGGTCGCAGTTATTCGCTCTGCTAGCCTTAGATTAATAAATTAGCATTACCGTATTCTCACGATGAGATCTTGAATGGGGGATCCCCCCCTCCCCTTCATGGACAGTAACCCGGCTTAAATACAAGCCTCGGATTGGCATTTGGATAGTTTAATGAGACAAACATGCTTGGCTAAAACAGCATTTTTCTAGCCCTAATCTTGCAAAACGGGGCAATGATGACAGCCCACCCACCTCGAAAAAAAAATCGGCCGCGTATTCTTTTTGCTTGGGGGTGGGGGAGGGGGGCGGTTTCTCATCAGGCCTATGTCATTTTGGATAGTTTAATGAGTCAACGTTTCTTGGTGAAGCATTAAAACTATTTTAGCTTCTGATTCTTCTGAAACGGAGCATCAAATTGGTGCCACCACCTCCCACATCCCCACTTTTCTTTTTGGCCTGCCCACCTCCTCTGTTGCTGCTTGTGCCATGGTTATAACACCAGTATAACACAATATATTCGACAGGCATTCTACTGAAAAATTTATACACAAAACCGAGTTTATGTCAATGTCAATCCTGTTATTAATGACGTTGCTAAGGCCTAGCAGAACATTAATCAGGCATTGATGCAGTACAGTGCTCTATCTACTGAACCACAGCTGGACCATATTTTAATTAGATTTGTTTGCGAAATTCAGATTTCTTTCATATAGATTTTAAGGATATATGTTTCGCTGAAGTTCGCGAGCCGCTAAGTCTATGCGCTCAGTGGTATACTTGACCAGAGATGTGGTTTTAGTATTACAATTATGTATTTATTAAATGCACATGGCGTAGCCATAACGCTATATATGGCTATATTTAGGCTGTCGTACATCATCTCATATCAACTTCAATGTAAAATGTATAAAGGAATCTATTGGAGATGAAACTGTGTAAAATAGCCAATATTAACAGAATATCGTTTTGTGTACACTTTTCCTTCATCTTCGCCTACAAGGAAAAAAATTTGTAAAAATATTTATGTGACCGAATTGATGGTTAAGCTGGAATACAATATATTGCTCATATATTTCAAATGGAAACTATTCGTATATTTCACACTGTGTCACTAACAAATATAATATTAAAGTAATAAATGCGCCACGGTGAGATTAACTAGATATCTCCATATGAGGTCGTTTGTTTTGATCAGGTGATAATATGACGTAGGCGTTCAACTAACTTCGTAATAGCGGAGTGCAACAAACATAGCATAGGAAGCTGGGAACCAGACTATTATTGACATTGCGACGAAATCAGTTATTTATAGAATCAGAGTATGTAAGTATGTATGTGTGTATGTATGTAGGTAGGTAGGTAGGTAGGTGAAAATTGACATCCAAAACAAAAATTATAGAGATGGCGGATATTAGGAATTCAGATGTGTTCTTCCAGTGCTTATGCAATACATTTAATATTTATCAAACATCTGTTTGTAAATGAGATAAGTTAGAACATTTTAAATACACTTAATAAATAATAATAAAGATTTTATGAAATAAACTTACAACTTACCACAAGGAATTACATCCTGCTATCTAAGTGTAGTATAAGACAGCAAATAATAAATAAATACATACATTATGTCATGGAGAGTATGAATGTTTGAATCTTAACTATCATTAAACTATATTCTAAAGGTCACAATTTATGACAAAATAACATTACCAATAACAAATACGATGAGGCTCAATACTTCCATATCGCCAAGCGTGATTCCACGTCTCTTTTGAAGGTCAAGCACGACTACCTGGAACAGCGAACTGAGACCTTGGTTTTATAACAGCCGGGTTGGCTCTTTTCAGAGAATTACTCTGAAAAGGGCCTGTTACTATCACGGAATTAAAGTCTTTTGTTTGTTGAATACATGCACTTAGGTTTCGTTTTTAGTGTGCAACGATACCTGAGAGTGATTTATGTATATTGTGACATATTTGGAAATAATGAGTTCGGTTCATCCCATGCCGCACGTGCGAAGCACTCTCGATTAGACGAACTAATGCTGCAATGCACAGACTATATCTGTGTATAAATACCTCGCAGTACGTATATTTATTTACAATACGAAATAGACTTGTCAGCGGGCAGTCTGCTTCAAGGACCTGCGCCGATCGAAGGCAAAAGCGTGCGGAAGAGTTTCTCCAGCTAAACGAGGACCGGCATGGCAGGACAAACGATAGTGATCACTAGTACTTCTAACAAAGTTTTTATAACTAATAACGAAGAACAGCCACACACAAAAAAAGAAGAAAAAAAAAAAAACAAAAAACAAAAAAAAAAACAATTATAACAGAAAAGACATGGAACGAACAATTACTGATTCAGAATATCGGAAAAAGGAAAATCGAAAAACAGGATAAACACGGAAACGTACAAGGACTTTGATTCAGAATAATGGAGCGTAACTTACCAACAACAAAACAAACAAATAATAATGGAATGTGAATGGAACGAACAAGGACTTGGAATCAAGATAATGGATTTTACTAAAAATATTGTTAAATACTCCTTGTGAAGTATAATGGAAATTCTAAAGAAATGGACCTAGTTTCTTGACTTTGGAATTGAAAATTACTTAGTACTCCTTAGGGAGTGTACCCCGCATAGCACATACTCTGTAACGGAGCCACACCCAGAAGACTCAGAGAGGACCAGGACAACAATGGTTGTTAAAAGGGCTCGAGCCAAATAGACAAGAAAACGAACTAGCATGAATTAGTAATTTGGTTATAACTTTCAATTGGCCAAACCAAGAGTTACCAATTATTTCCAAATCCGATTTTTGATTTAATAACTCAAACAACTTGGATTTACTTTTGATTTGCTTAAGGGAATAATTCTCCCTTTTTAACTTATTATAGGTCGGTATAATTTTCAATCTTCCGAAAGAACATTTACAAATTTTTTTGGCATAATACACCTTCAGTCATTTTAACATACGACTTAAAGTTATGAACTGACAATGTATAATGAATTACTAGTAGATCCTTAAGTAGTGAATGGGGATACTAGAGCCTCAATGGGAATTATCATTACAGAGACCCCTGGGACACTCTAGCCTCAATGGAAATTTAACATGGAGAAAAATCGTGGGACACTCTAGCCTCAAGGGGAATTTAACATGGGAAAAAATCTTGGGTCACTCTAGCCTCAAGGGGAATTGAACATGGTGAAAAAATCGTGGGTCACTCTACGTACAAGGGGGAATTTAACATGGGGGAATAGAGTTTGGGTTTGTCTAGGGACAAAGGGAATTGAATATGGGATATTTTTTTTTAAATTTAAATTTAAATTTAAATTTAAAAAAAGGGGTAGGCAATGGAAAGGCTATCTCTTTTCGAGAAATATGGCTGGCCCTGAAAAGGGCCTTTGGGTTTCTTCTTCTTCTTCTTCTAATTCCTTAACTTCTTCCACCAAGTCCTCACTTTTTCCATTATTCCTTTCTTCTTCTTTTTCTCCTCTGGCATCCAGTCTGGATGGCCCAAGGTTCTAAACTTTTCCTGGACTTTGATCCAATTCTCATTCATCCTCTCAAACTCTGTCGGTTTCTTTTTGCTTTCCACATCTTTTCTTTCTTCCCTCCATTTCACTTTAATCTTCTCTACTTCTTCCTCCATTACTTTTCTCATCAGATCTTCCCCTTTCTTCACCTTTTCCAATCCCCATTTTACATTTCTCCACTCTGTCCAGTACAATATTTTTTCTAGGAAGCACCGGACTTGGATGACATGATCCAGTGCTTCCTTCAAACTTCCCACTCTGAAGTAAGCTGGGTTAATGAAGCCTCTTGACTCACTGACTTCTTCTTCAATCATCCCTGCTATGATATCTCTTGCTGTCTTTAGGCCTTGAACTTGACTCGTTACAAAGTCTTTCATATCTCCATGCCTCCATTCCTCTTCTATTCTTCCTAAAACATATTCTACATCCATTATCCAGAAATAGATGTCTCTCAATAAATTAAATAGAACTGATACTTGAGTCATTTTTGTCTCAGTTATTCCTTAGAATGGTTCCAACATCAAACTTTGTGGGTTCTTATAGTGAAAGCGCGGACGTGATGGAAAACATCCCCTAAAAACATAAAATTGATCTTACCTAGATCATGACCAAACAACGCGCGGACGTGAAGGAAAACATCCCCCTACTTTCTCATTTCATATAATAAAACCAAAACTATACTCTCCACATACGCTAAGAAACAATAAACAAACCCATAATCTACTATTCACACAAACTTACGTGAGCAGTTACAAACACAAACACAAACACACAAAATAAACAATAAAAATACCCATAATCTACTATTCACACAAACATACCTTAGCTCTTACAAGCACCAACACACAAACACATACCCTCCCACTATCTTAGAAAAGGGTTAGTGTTTATATTCACACTACTCTACCTACACATTGGCAAATTGATGGTTATTTCTTTTCTAGAGTATTGGGTAGCCCTGAAAAGGGCTGTTTTTTTTAACTTCATGGACACCTGGTTAATGGCGGCACCTTCCAGGCCTGGCGCCACATACACATCTTGTCCCCCAGTTACGTTTTACCTTTTTGGGGGAGAGAGCAGAGGCAGGATATGTGGCTTGAGAATCCCAATTTTCGGTTTCTGGGATTCTGAATTTTTTTTCTTCTTTTCTCCTTTTCCTCCTCCTCTTCTTTGTATCTTCTCTCCTCCTCTTTGTATCTTCTTTCCTCTTCTTCTTTATATCTTCTCTCCTCCTCTTCTTTATTTCTTCTTTCCTCCTCCTCTCTCATCCTTCCGTCTTCCACAATGGCTTCCGCGGCCAGTTCATTCAACAGGCGCCTGGCATATTCCAGATGCACATGAAATTCCAACAGTTTCTCCAGTCTCGTGTTCATTTTTGGTGTTGATCAATCAACAAGGGTAGTTGGACTGCCGAACGAGTTTCAATTTATAGTGAAAGCGCGGACGTGAAGGAAAACATCCCCTAAAAACATAAAATTGATCTTACCTACATCATGACCAAAAAACAACAACGCGCGGACCTAAAAGAAACACTCACTCACTTTTTATGCTACCCATCACTATTTTAAATTTTTTTATAAATCATTTTAATAGACTATCCACATACGCAAAGCAATCCAATCTAACCCCAAATTTACACCTCAAACACCAAAAAAAGACATCATTTTAATCTACTATCCATACCAACTTACTTAACCACTTACAAACACAAACACACAAACACATACCCTCACATTTTTTTAAAAAAGAGTTAGTGTTTATTTTTTCACTACTCTACCTACACACATTGGCAAATGGATTGTTATTTCTTTTCTAGAGTATTGGGTAGCCCTGAAAAGGGCTGTTTTTTGTTTGCTATGGCATTCTTTTTTAGTTTCTAAGAATACGATGTCCGCTGAGGATAGACTTTCTGGCGATAGGTCTGCTTCTTCGAAAAGAGAAGAAGAACTCTTTGGTGTCGATACGACAATCGACAAAGCCTCTGTCAGCTTCAGGTTGCTGCTGCTGTTGTTGTTGTTGCTGCTGTTGCTGCTGTCTCTGAAGTCTGTACTTCTCTGTCCATTCTTCTTTTTCCCTGTTCATTTCTTCTCTGAAGAGCTCTTCTATCAGGTCTTCAGTGATTTTTAACATTCTCACATTCTCTATTTCTTCTGGCTTCGGTATCAGACTGTGTCTGACCCTATACAAATTCACGTAGGCTTCGTTGAGCTTAGCTAGTTTGGAGCACATCTTCGTAGGAGGATGAGTCGACAATGGATGGTTAGACTGGAAACAACCCCGGTTCTTAAAGTCAAAGCGCGGACGTGAAGGAAAACATCCCCCACACGGTTTTTGAGTCGCAACGTTTAGTGAGTGTCATGAGAAGGATAGTAAGAAATGAAAGAGCATCAATCCAACATTCTTATAGCTAAACAAAAGACTAAGGCATTTTTTTCAAAACACAACATTTTTTATTCAAAAATCACTTAACACTAAACAACAACTCTAACATTTTTAACAATAATCCAACAATATAACATTAAACAATTTTTTCAAAACACAACATTTTTTTATTCAAAAATCATTTAACACTAAACAACAACAACTCTAACATTTTTTAACAATAATCCAACACTAAAAGTTTCTCCACTAGGTAAAGAGGGATAACAGTCTTCCATGGTTTCTAGTAATCTAGGATGACTTCTCTCAAACTGTTGATTTCTATGGTATTATCGAATTCTGCATACAGGATGACGTTCACCGTTTTATCAGGGTCTCGGTCTTTAAACTGAATTTCCACACGAATCTGGCCGGATTTTATAGGGTGGAAATGTCCCTCGTCGCTGCCTTGGTCTGGAGTGAAATCGAAAGCCCACAAAGCGTAGCCTCCTGCATAATCCTCGTACGTAATACCGTGACTGGTATTGGTTCCTAACTGTCCGGTGGCTTCGTACAGGGACCAGTACGATCTCAAGTAATTCTTCTTGGTAAAGTCAGGTTCGAAAGGTCGGGTACACAAGGTCTTGCCATCGCGACTGACTTCGATTTTGGACACGCCAAAGTGTTGAAAGTAGAAAGGATTTTTTTCGGCAGCTCCGTTGAAGGCTGTATTCTCGACGATACCAACGATCAAACGTTTGGGTAACTGTCCTTGGAACAGATGATCTTCGATCATGGATCGCTGTCCCTTGGGAATGGTGAAGGTTTTCACTTCCACGCGTCGTATGGGATACTTGGCAGTCGTTCTGCTCAACGTCTGACTGATGTCATTTCCCACTTTAGGTAACACTTCCACACGGCGTACGTAGAGTCTGGCTTCTAGGATTTTGGTTTTGTAACCGTCACTATCAGCCATCAAATGGAAAGCGGCACTGCTACGATTCAGTCTCAGGCGGACATCCACCCCGTTCAGCAAATACTTTTCTTGCAACCACATGTCCAAATGCAAACGATCCATCAGTTCTAAACTTGTGTCGGCTCCCGTGATTCTCTTTCTTCGTTCTACAAATCCATGATTGTTGTCTTTCTTTTCATCAGTTTCCAATATTTCAAACTTGGTAGGTTCGTCAGCTTCCCATACCACACAGGCATTGAGATGAGTGTTCTTGGCATCTATTCCGTACGTCAAGAGATTTTCCAGGTAGGCACGATAAGGGTAAGTATCCCTGCTGCTACTGACCAGTTTGTTATTCAGGTACAAGTCCACTCCACTGAACAAGGAATGCATGCAATTGTTGACGGGAGCTACTGCTTCATCGTCTATAGCACCTCCAGTCTTATCTAGAATTTTGACTTTCAGGTACAAGTAACTGCTATTCAGATCGATGTAATCTTCGGGCTGTCCTTTGATTTCAAACTCGATGGGAGCGGAATCGGTCAGTGAGGAGACGGGGTGAAATTCCACCCACTGGGATTCTTGCATCGTCATCATCGTGGGGGGGCATGGCAAACAGATCCAGTTCCGTCTTGGAACAAGCGCAAGATTCTCGGTGCATCATTGTTTTGTCTCTTTTCTCAATAATCGAAAACGTCTAAGTCTCGAACGGTTCTTCTTTTCTTGGTCTTTCTCGCTTGAAGTCTGGTGAAAGGGTGTTTTCTTCGTCGTCTCTTTCTGCCTTGTCCTTGCTGAATGCCTGACTCGGTAGCGTGCAGGGCATTTATAGGTGTTTCTCGTTGGCCTAAAATGTCTTTGCCCGTTTGCAGCAAGACATTTTTGCCTGCCCTCATGAAGGCTTCTTTAGGGTTTTGTTTGTCGATGATGACATTTTGGAGAAATTCTTTGCCTTGTGTGAATGCCGCATCTTTCAAGGCGTGCAATCCGCGTGTCACCATCGGTTTCAACACCGGGGCCACCGAACGAAAGGCCGATTTTAACATATCTCCTAAGCCGTGTCCTCGCTGTCGAGTAACCCCTCGGTACACTGGATACATGACTTAAGAGTCGTGAGAGAACCGTTTTCGAAAATGTAGTTTCACCGTGACTTTTCCTTTGGTGAATGGAATATTTTGTCCCAGATCTCCTTTTATAGCAATGTTGACCGTGTCCAAATACGACTTACTGACAGGCAAATAGTGAGGATGGACAAATTCGCGGTGGACGTGGTAAGTGTTTCCACCTTCCTCGTCAGCGTTCGTGGCAGAATCCACTTTGAAAGGAATGACACGCAGTAACGGTACGGAGGTGTGTCCCACCACGTTGTACTCCACCACATCGGAATACACGAACATCAAATTCAGTCCTTGGTTCAGTTCTACCGGGGCACGAAATAACTTGCTAAAAGACTCGTTGTCGTAAAAGATGGGTAATTCGTTTTTCTTGAGCATGGCCTTTCTCATGTCGATGTCTCCGCCCAACATGTCAAACAATTCAGGACAAAATAAAATGGACATGATTTTACTTCGTTCAAATTTCATCAAGAAGCGACGAGCTGCTTTGTGGTACTCCATGGTGACACTTTTGTTGACATGCTCCAAATCTTTCAGAAACACGACATTAAACCTGGAGGCTATAGTGCTGACCAAATGTTGACCACTAAAATAATAGCCTGGGGGAATGAACAAGTGATAGGTGGTGTACTTTTGTGTACGGGTTTTCTTGTCATATTTGACATTGTTATCCATCCACTGTTGCATTTGCTCGTCATGAACTTCCACATCAAAAAAATTTTGATTGGGAAGGACATTGAGGACTTGGGTCGGGTGAATCATTTCTTCTAAAGCCACTTCCCAATGGGCTTCGTGATCTAAGGGGATGGCCTGAGGTAATTTGACCGTGTAACAGCACAGCGTGTTCTTGGGAAACACCTCCATGGAACTGTCACTGGGTAAAGTTAAGTAAAATTGGCTTTGGTGACTCATAATTCCAGAGTTCTGTGGCTGTCCGAGGGGTTAGTGGACGTCAAAGGCGTGTCTCCGTCTAAAATGGGGTTCTGGTTGTGGTTGAAGTGGTGACTGGCACTGGCACTGGACACAAGGTTCCCGTGGTTCCCGTTCGAGGTGAATTTCAGGGAGGGATTAGGAAGCAGGTAACCGATGCAACTGCTCAATAAAATGGTCCACAATTGTTTGTCTCCTTGTTGCAAACTCAAATTGGCGATGGCTGCCCCGATGACACAATACACCACGAAGATTTGGCAGAAAAAGACGATTTGCTTTTTAGGCACACGTTCTCCACACCACACCCACAAGGGTTGTTTTTGTAAATCTTGCACAGAAGAACTGGGTGAAGGAGGAGTGGTCGACGTAGCTGCGTCTGTGTGAAAAGGCATGATGGTCACTTCTTTTTATAGTCGATGACTTGCGAAGCGTCGATCCAAGAATCAAAACTGGGCGGATATCCTTTCCAACGTACTTTGACTTCTTTGACACGTCGTTTGCCCACTTTACGGGTTCTGCGTTCGAGAATGCTTTCGATGTCGTACACGTCGTCTTCTTTTTTGGTGACACGTTGTAACTCGGGCAAATAAAACGTTCCTTTGAGCACTTCTCCGTTCATGTCTTCCAATTTATAGACGGCAGGATGACGGCCATGCACTCGTCCAGTGACGCGAAACAGTTCGGTCGTCCAGTTAGGTAAGTAACCTTTGTCAAAAGTGCGTTTGGTTTTGCCAATGCGCACCCAATCTCCTACGGCCAACTCTCCACTTTTCTTGGGGACAGCCCTCGTCGGGGACGTACCAAACAGACGCTCAAACACCAGCACTTCGGTGTCGGGAGTCACGTCTTGCGGGGCACGTCCGATGCTTCGATGGTAAGATTGGTTGTACGCTTGCACCAGGTGCGGTAAGATGTCGATGTACTTCAGAGTGTGGTGATGCGTAAAATATTTCCACATGCGTTCTTTCAAAGTGCGTTGAAAACGTTCCACGATGCTGGCTTTGGTTTCGGGATTCTCGGTGGTAAAAAAATGAATGTCACGTTTCTTTAATTCTTTTTGGAAAGCTTGGTTCAGAAATTCGTTACATTTGTCCTTTTGCCATCGAAGAGGGTGACGACCGCTTTGTTTCAACACCCGTTGCAGGGCTCGCACTAACTCGCTGCTCGATTTGGAAGTCAAGGGTACGACCCAAGCAAATTTGGAAAAGACGTCGATGACACAAAACAAATATTTGTAGCCACGATTGTAGCTGGCCAAATGAGAGACATCGGCTAAATCGGCTTGCCATTGATGATCGATGCCTTCCACTCGGGTGCGACTTCTGGCAAACTTGCGTCGAATGGGTTTGTGTAAAGTGTAGGTAGCTTGTTCTTGTAACCATCGTTGCACTTGAGGTAAACGGAGACTTTTCAGTCGCGTTTTGGCAGCACGATACAATTTTTGAACTCCTGCGTAACCTGCAGGATGGGAGGGATCGTAGTAAATGCTGGCTAAGACTTTTTCCATTTTTTTGTGTTGGTTCGTGTGTTAATAAGGCACCCACTCTTGGAGGATGCTACTCTTTTTCTCTTGGGATATTTTCTTGGATTGCAATGCTTTGCGTGTGCGACCGGCAATAGGTGTTGAAGAGGAGGAGGATGTCTGAGCGGGGGATATCGGTTCTTGTTTCACTTCTGTCTTCACTTCTGTCTTCATTTTCTTTTTCTCTTGTGATGAAGAAGGGGTGGCCATCGTCTTTTTAATCCATCCAATTCTGGAGGTAGGTGGTGTTGTTAACTTGCGTACTTTTTCTGGTGGAGTTTGAAACCCTTCTTCTTCTTCTTCTTCTTTTCCTTTTTCTGTCTTGGTCACTGGTACTGGTACTGGTACTGGTGATGGTGCTGGACTTTTCATCAAGGTCTTAAAATCTTTCAGAGTGGGTAGAGCTGTTTCGTCTAAAGCTTTCTGGTGAAAGAGTTGCAGTCGTTGCAAGAGTTGACCGTACTTTTGCGATTTTTCTGTTTCGGACAAATCTTGGCGATCCATCAAGGACTGCAATTCGTGTTGTAACTGGGAGATCTCGCTCAAATTGGGATTGGGAGGTAAATGGGGGGTGCGTTGTTCTTGCCACCGATGGTATTCCATCCATCGTTTGTAAGGCAATAAAACTGGTTTTCGTCCTTCCATGGGGTTGTCAGGGGTCGATTCTGAGATCTTGGGACTTCCAAGGGCCTTTTTATCTTGCTCCCACCAGTCCTCCCAACATGGTTCCCAAGACTCCTTTCAGTATGGGGCCTAACAAGAGAGGCAAAATGCCTCCACGTTGGACCAACATCTTTTTTTGACGAATGGGAATTTTCTTTTGAACCATTTGGCGAAGAACGTGACGATGTTTGCCTAAGCATTGTTTCTGGTGTTTGGACAAAGGGATCGTGCCTTTCAAAACGTTCAAACAACATTCGCACACGGTATCGATGACCTCTTTGGAGGCTGTTTGAATGAGTTTTTTTCGTAGAGGTAGAGAAGCTTTGGACAGGACAGATAACATGTCCCCATGTTTGGCTAAACGTGGTGGCAGTCCTTTCCTTTTCTTTCCTTGGGGTTTTCTGGAGGGTGACATCTTTGAGTCTTCAGGAGCACCAAAAAACACTGATACCCGACTTGGTCACAGGCCTTTTTTATACTGGAACGCGTCGCCACTGATTGTCTTTAAGTCGTATTAGTTTGAGGACAGGCATGACACGTCGTGCAGGGGTACGTAACGGACTAAATCGAGCCAGTTCTTGCTTGGACAAATCCAGCAAACTTTGTAACATGCCCGATCTTTCTTGAACTTTGATTTTGGGAGAAGGTACTTTGTGAGCAGCAGCCACTGCCACTAAATTGGAAGGTCCTGCCACTGGGGAAGTTCTTTTGGGGGTCATCAACGGAGAAGTTCTTGGTGTGATCAACGTCTCCAAGTACTCTTCAGTTCTGGGTGTCATTAACGGAGAAGTGGACAAACGTGAAGCTGCCGGAGACGCAGTCACCGCCGTGGCAGGTCGTGGTTTGCGAGTGTAAGGTTGCGTCCTGGCCGAAGTGCCTCCCTTGCGACTAGTTTTCTGTGGACTTTTCTTTTTCTGGGGGCTTCTTTTCTTTTTCCGGGGTGGTGGTGGTGTCTGGTCAGAGGAGGGTCCTGCCACTGGAGAAGTTCTTCTTGGGGACCTGGTCTTTTTCTTCTTGGGACTTCGTTGGACTTTTGTCTTGGGGATAACTTTGGGGGCATTAGGATCCCATCTTAAGAGTGAGCGAATGATGACCCCTCCTAGAGTACCGCTCCCTCCAGGTTTCAAAATGATTTGTTTTTTGGTTTGAGTGTCGATGCGGGGATCGGCCAGTTGGACCAAAGCGACTTTGTTTCGATCGAAAAAGCGTTTGGTTTGATGAGGAATCTGAATGATTCCTTGGAGTAATTGACGTGCCGTCACCGTGAACCATCGTAAGACTTCTTTGAGACTAGCTTCTAAGACACGAGCTCGTGTTTGTGGATCTTTTTCTCGACTGATGCCATACAAGGCACGAATCAATTTGACGGGAAGATGCGACTGAAGGGACGTCATGTTCGCACTGAGAGTGAGACAGACGAAAAAGGGTCTGAGGTTTTTATAGATTTTTTTATGGGGAGTGAAATGAAGTCGAGGACGGAGACGTGTACAGGACAGGCCCTCCGTCTTGGCACCAGTGGTGAAACAAGTGGGTACGAAATCGCAAATCCTCGGGAGTCGTAGGTTTCAAATCGACGAGTAAATAGGCGTGTGGAGTTTGAGTGGCATCGTCGTACGCCTGAGTCAACCAAGGCGTTCCTAACTGTTTGGCTAAGACTTGCACTTGCGATTTATCTCGAGGGCTTTTAAACAAGGCCACTTAATGCGCATTGAGACTGATGGTGCGATGGGCTTTACTTTGTTGAAACAAATTTTGGGTGATGTAAACGACACTGGCATTACGGTGATGCCCTTTGCGCGTGAACCACAGTTTAATTTCTTCTTCGTCTTCTCCTAACATGTCGTCGAAAATGAAAAATGGGTTAGACGGGAGTCAGAGACGATGCCATCGTCTTCTTTAGGAATGCCTTCCACAAACACGATGAAATCGCCATGACTTTCTCGCAAGAGGCTGTACGCCGATTGCTACTCTTTGTAACACCACACGATCCGTTGAGGGGGTCGATCGATCAAATGATGTTTATGTTCGATCAAACGTTTGACGAATTCGGTTTTGCCTGAACCGCTAGGTCCAGCAATGAGCATGTTAAAGGGATGGCGAAGATACAAAGCCTCCCAACTGGCACGATCTAAGTGTTCGTCGATGACTTTGACAGTAGAGGAAGAGGGAGCAGAGACAGCAGAGGTAGCCATGGTGTGAGAAATGTCACTTGTGACACGAAAAAAAAACAAGACAAGAGTTTATATACTTATTCAGAACACGTTTATTGAATGTTTTTTCAAACATGAATACGAAAGACAAAAATACATAAAAGCCAAAGGCTTAAGTACAAGAATAAAAGGCACATGATAACCATGAACGTGGAATAAACACAAGTGTCTGTACAACATGTTTTGGGTAAAGTTCTAACCAGTTCTATAATAGGGGTAAGGTCACACAAGTGTCCTCCCGAAAGGGTCTTTCAGGCCTGTCCACGACAGTCCTGTCCTGGGTGACGGGTTCTTCTGGCACCGTCACTAACACAGGTTGAAAAGTAACTTTTTTCCTTGAATAACTCTCGTGCATACTGGGCCACCTCTTGTGTCCAAGCCTCAAAACCCTGGTCTCGGTGATGTCCAACATTTGACGCCTAACCAATCTGGTTTCTTCTTCGTCAACGGCATGGTAAGTTACTTCAATGAACAATGAACTATCGATCTTGCCTAGGGTTCCTTTTTATATACAGACCAATACCGACGTGACCGTACGGTAAGGTGAAGTGATTGGGAAGTCGCACTCGCTTCTGGTATACAATTTGATAGACTTTTTCCAAGGGTCGACTGACGATGTGGTGAGTGGGTAAACGTACAATCTTGTTCGGGTGATAGGTGGTCACTTTAAAGTTTCCATCCTCTCCCGATTGCAAGGCTTCTTTCAATACCCCAAAGTTGACCACTCGACTGGTACGATGATTCAGAGTCAGTCCTTTCACTTTGCACGTCGTGTGCACTTCTCCTTGTTTGTCCCGGTATTCGTAGCCGTAATTTTTGGGACCACCACTGACGAAACTTAGAATCTTGTCGTCGGGATGCTCGTCTGTCCAGGCTCCTAAACGGTCTCCTTCGATGTCAGGGTGCTGTTGAATCGGGTGATGGATGTAAATGCAACTGTCCGTGTCAAAGTACAGGACGCGTTCTTCTAACAGTTCTAAAGCTTCGTACAATTTTAAGCGAGCATGAGCTGTCACGTAAGCTGCAATGATGACATTTCCAAAAGGGTCGTCTTGTACAAAGTCCAGATCTTCTTCGTAATTGACCAAGATCAAATTCTCTCGAACGACGTCCACGTGTTTCATGTATTTGGTTTTGTCGTGAATCATCTGGAAGTAGCGGGAAGGTTCTGTCAAATATTCCGTCTTGGGTAAACACGGTCGTTGTGCCATTTTACCCCACAAGCAATTTAACATCACTTTGGCAAACGATCGCCTGCCTTCGTTTTTTTCGATGTGGTCTAAAGAGATGCCTTCTTGTGCGTAGTATTTCTCTTTGAATTGAATTTGGTCTTCGGGAGTGTGACACCAGGAAGGATAGCCGCTGGCTTCTTGTTTCAGTTTCAAAAAGGCATCCACGTAGTCGGCGAAAATGCCTTTCTGAGTAGGGTCACCCTTGTGGTATTGTTGTGTCTTGGGAAAGTGGCAAATTTCGTACACTTCTAACAGTTGGTATCCCATGGCCAGAGCTTTGAACAATTCCACGCTGACCCAGGTTCCCGTCAAGGCACGTTCTTCCTGGCTGCGGTGACAAGGTTGGTCCTGGTTGCACGTTTCGGCCCAAGTACGGCACAAGGGAAACATCCGTTTGCCTTGACAATGGTGAGGTAAGACGGGATGGTATAGGTTCGTGGGAGGCAAAACTTTACACTTGATCAAGCCTTCGTATTGTCGAATGTTTTTCAGGTCGATGTGTTCCGTGAACAATTGCGGGTGCCCTACAGGAAAGCGACAATATTTGCACACGTAGGGATACAGCGAACACACGTCCAAGTATTTGATTTCTTCTCCTTTCTCTTCGTCGGCTTGGTACAGCAAACAGGTGGCATTGGTCCTTCCTCCGTACAAACTATCCCTCGGGTTCAGCGGGTCCATGAACTGGTAACTTTCCACGAGGCGTTTAAACTCGGGATCGGTTTTCAAACGGTGATCGTACTCGTGTTCCCACATTTCCACCACTTGGTATCCTTGCTGTTCTAACTTTAGGCGTCGCTGACAAGTGTCCTGGTACAAGTCTTCCATGGTTCGTTGCAAAAACTGATTTTTAGTGTCACGGTCAGGGTAACAAATGGGACATCCGTGAAATAAGAAACCGTTAAACTCGTACACGATCTTGGGGTTTTCTAAGTCCCAGCCATCTACCGAATACGTTCCGATGGTCTTTTCGCCTCCTCCGTTGCGGGCATGCTGAATCCATTTGTCTTCCTTGTCGCACAAGTAATGTAACCAAGGTAGGGCTTTGACCGAGTATTGACGCTTGACATAGTGGGTCGTTTGAGGACTGATGACAGCCACGGTGTTTTCAGGCATGAATCGTTGGCGGTACACTAAGGAACACGCTTTGGCAATGGTGCAAGCTTCTTTCAAAGGGTCGACCCCTCCGTGTTCCATGAACAGTTCTCGAAATTTTCCACAGCAACGTCGTAAAATGTCCACGTCGGAACGACAATACTTTAACATTTCTTCATGAAAGTCGAAAGGGTCAGAGGCATGAGTCTGGTACCAAGCGTAGAAAGCTTCTCGTTGTTCGGTACGCATGTTGTCGGGGTCGTAATAGTGAGCCTCAGGTAAATGGGGTAGAACGGCATGTTGATTGGCTTCCGTATTGAAAAAGTGTGGAAAGTACCCTTTAGCCATTTCTGTCATTCCAAACGTTTTAGGCATTCGACTCAAAGGCATGGCCAAGTAACTCATCGAATCTTTAAACTGTACTTGTCCCACTTGCATGAAAATGATTTTGTCTCCGTTCAAAGTCACTTTAGGACGCTCGGTGCCTTGTTCCGTATAGTATCTGAGAAGAAACTGTCTATCGTATCCGGAGAAATTGTGAGCCATCACCGTAGCATGACGATGACAATCTCCGTAACGTTCGATGTCCTCTTGGCTCCACGTCTTGTCGATGGGGTCTAAGACCCATTGGGCAAAATCGGCTAACGTGTTTGGTCCTCGAAAGATTTTTTCACGTCCTCCAGGAATCTTGCTGCAGTGAGGGCAATGACTGAAGATAGGTTCTTGAATACACTTCTCGCACGCTCGATGAGCCACGCAGAAATTAGGAATGTGAATGCCGGTCTCTTCCATGCATTCGAAATAAAAAAAGATGAAATTGCCTTTCTTCTTGTGACCGTCCTCTTCCTCTGGTGGGGGTTGGTATTTTTGCACGTAACATTGGTGTTCCAAGTCCACGATGTGGTGACAAATGTGACATTTTTTCTTTCCTCGACATACGTGTGCCTTGGTACTATTGGTACGTATGCCTTGTCCACACGTAGGGCACAATCTCAGGAGTTGACAAGCACATTTCTTCTGTGAACCTTGTGTTTTCAAATGTTGTTGGTAACAGGTAGGGCTGACAAACGTGCGCAGACAAGTTGAACAAGGCACTGGTTCCTCGCTCAGACAGGGTGGAGAGGCCAAACATCCTGGGCATTTCCATCCACAAGACTTGTGTTGCTCTCGATTGTTATAACCATAATCACATTTCTCACAATAATAACCGTATCCCAGGAATCCAGTGATACTGGTAATGGTATCGAAATGTTCATCGTTATAATAGACATGAATGTATTTTCCGTCTTTAAAATCTTGGCCTCGAAACAACAGAGTTCCACGCATTTCTTGAGGGTGCACTTTCAAGGTGTAGCGTGGAGCTAGGGCATCTTGCAATTTTTGCATCTCAGGAATGCCACATGGTGTGTCTTTGGACAGTCCGGCTTGTTGTAACAGGAGTTCTGCTTCATTTCGTTGTTTGGCTCGATCGGATCGTTGGATAGTTTTCCAGGTTCTTTTCCATTCTACCGTGTCGTTCTTGTTGGCATAGGTTCGTCCCACCACGATGGCACGGGCTAAACACATCTGGTCTTGAGGGTTGTGAATTCGGACGAGACTTGTTTTGGTGTTGCGAAGGTTGTCCACCAATAACATCTTTTTGCGTCCTGTCCCTTGAGGAAGAGAGACGTGGGCCATTTTCAGTGTGGCTTTACCATCGGTGATGTCAAACTGGTCATTAGATTGTTGTACGTGTTGAATCTTGTCCATGATTTTGGAAGGGGTTAGTTCTGCGGGTCTGCTAAACTCGATCCAAACAGGAGATTTCAAGCCGTCGTGATCTATGGATAGTGTCAAGCGATCGTCTTCTTTGGGTTGACATTGTCGCTTGAGTGCGGTGAGGAAAGAATCCCACGTCTCGGTGATAAACCCTTCTGCTTTCTCCAAGGGTCCGTCGACCTTGAAATCTTTAAACTTCACCGTGTAGGTGTAAGCCGTGGTTCTAAATTTTCTAGAGGAGCGCTTTTCCGTCTCTCGAATGGAATAGTACTTTTCAGGGTTGACTAAGGGTGGTGAACTTGGTTTAGAGGGTTCTGATTCTGGTTCACTCATGTCCTCTTCAAAATCACTGGCATGAATTTGTGCCAAGATTTCAGCCCTGGTACGAGGCGATAGATCACGTTTCTGCCTCTTACTTTCTTCTTCTTCTTCTTTCTTCTCGAATGAAAAGGATCGTTTCATCTTGAGTGCAAAACGTCAAATGACTCAAGTTCAAACACCATAGACTAATTTATAGTCATGGCAAACCAGCGTATATAAAAAGGGTGTGTCTTGTCCTTTCACTATTCATTTCACTCTCAAACCGAGGAGAACGATGGAAGAGACTAGCCAAATCGAACGTTTCGTCAGAGCTTTGTTGGGGGTCATTAGAAAATTATCTTCAGACCAGCCGACAGACTCCTCTCCTTCCTTTCGAGATAAGAGTCAGGATACTTGCTATATCTGTCAGAAGAAAGGGCGTTGGTCTTCAGAGTGTCCAGACCGTCAAAAAAGAAACAAAAAACAGGGGCTAAAAAATACAAAAGTCAAGATACCTGTCATTATTGTAAAGTAAAAGGACATTGGTCTCCAGATTGCCCAAAAAAGAAACAAGAGGAGTCAGAAGAAAAGAAGGATTCTTCAGAAGAAGAGAGGGATTCTTCGGAAGAAGAGACGGATTCTTCGAAAGAAGAGAGGGATTCTTCAGAGGAAGAAAGAAGACACTTCTATTTAAAAGAAGCAAAGAAACAGGAGAAGAAAAGAAGAAGGGAAGAAAATGAGGAAAAACGGTGAAGAAATTCAAAAAACAGAGAGACTAAACAAGGAGAAAGAAGAAGTCAATGAACTTTTAATTAAAGTGCTGTGTTGTGAATTGGATTGTAAAAAATGGATAAAAGAATACATGAATGATATAAGGTAAGTGTCTTTGAGTTTTGATTTTAAAATAAGAAGCTACACTCACGCACTCATACACAGACAGTACTATAAGGGTAAAATGGGTGGGGTTTATTTTTGAGTTATTGGCAAATTGAAATTGTATTTCTTTTCGAGAAATGTGGGTGGCCCTGAAAAGGGCCTTTTTATTTTGGTGTAGGGGTGAGTTTAACCAATCAACTTTAACTGCCTTAAGCCTTTGCCACGGCCAAGGCCTACTTCTGATGATTGGGTTGAAATCACTAAGGGTGGTACGACAGGCTTAGTCACAGGGTTGGCGTGTTTAGCTCGGGAAGGTCGTATTCTCTTCGGTCGTGATAAAGAAGTCTGATACATTTGTTTCAGACTTCTTAACTCCGCTAAAATGTCCAACAGTACCGTAGCCGTTTGATTTTCACCCTCTTGTTTCTTTGCTGCTACTTCTTCTTGCTGTTGTTGCTGTTGTTTTTTTCTTACCTCTTCTTGTTGCTGTTGCTGTTGCTGTAGGAGAAAAGCTTGTTCCGCTTCCTTTTGTCGTTGCATAAATTTCTCCAATTCTTCTTTCTGTCTCTGTCTAAAATTCTCCACTTGCGGTAATGAAGAAGGTAACGAAGGTTCCGGAACAAATTCTTGCGAGGTAAGAAAATCCACAAAATCCCAATGTACCTCTTCTGAAAGTAAGTCCGGGTTCCCTTGGGCGGTCTCCCCTGCTGGTGCACCCCAATGGATCGTTTTCTGAGTTTCCGTCATGTTGAATCTCTGTCGCATAGACTGACTGCACACAAGCGCTAACGAATCTATATAGACCACGTGACGTCACAGACTGCTCTCTTCGGATTGGATGCGAGCTGACTGAATTTTGTAACGCGTGTTCGGATTGGTGAATGAATTCAATCCGTTTCAATCCTTCCTGTACCTATAAATAAGCGCAGTTCACTGCATTGATTCACCTTTTCTCGTCGCTTCAAGATGTGGACCACAGTTGAGTCATCCACCCTTGTGTCTTCCATGATGTTTAGGACGGACATGCTCATGTATGTCAGGTCCAAGTGGACTGTTGTTGATAGGACAGATACTAGTCAATGGATGAGGAGAGTTTACATAGAAAGAGAAGGATGTCTCAAGAGGGTACTTGTGTATGGACCGGCAGTTAGAAGGAGTTTAAGAAGAAGAAGAAGAAGAAGATGTGACAGATGCCATCTATGTTAATATTAATATTGACATAAACCCAAAGGCCCTTTTCAGGGCCAGCCATATTTCTCGAAAAGAGATAGCCTTTCCATTGCCTACCCCTTTTTTTAAATTTAAATTTAAATTTAAATTTAAAAAAAAAAATCCCATATTCAATTCCCCTTGTCCCTAGACAAACCCAAACTCAATTCCCATGTTAATTTCCCCTCGTCGCTAGACAGACCCACACTATAGTTCCATGTTAAATTCCCCTTGTCGCTAGAGTGACCCACGATTTATTCCCATGTTAATTTCCCTTGTCGCCAGATTGTCCCAGGGGTGTTTGTAATGCTAATTCCCATTGTCGCTAGGGTATCCCCATTTACTACTTACATACGTATTTGTAAGACGACCACAATTAACTGCAGATACCTGTTGTTAAATCAGTGTATACATAAATGTTGCCGTACTAAAAGTCCAGGATTGAATGTTGTTTATATTAGGAGAGCAACGTGATCAAAACGTGTTCTGAAAGATAATCGAAATGATGTCACTGTTGAGGGTGTTCGGCTTTAAACGGAACTTTCATCACCTTATTTGACTAAATCACGAAATGAGAAGCAAGTACCTTTCCCAAGGATACATCAATGTTGTCGGCTCCAGGTGTCTGGGACGGCATCGAATCCGTAGTATACATATGTCTGTTAACTCAGCGTACATGTCAGTTAACTCAGTATAAATAAATAAATAAATAAATAAATAAATAAATAAATAAATAAATTAAAAAAATTAATAAATAAATCAGTTAACTCATTGTACTATATATTTTAACTCAGTGTACATGTATCAGTCAGTGAACATGTATCATTTAACTCAGTGTAGATGTATCACTTGTGTGTGTGTGTGTGTGATTAGGATTTTTATCGTAGCTTTAACAATTTGTCAGTCATCTCGCTACGATGTCTGCAGTGTGGAAGTTTATGGTGACGTCTAGCACCAAGGCGTCATGCCGCAGACATTTAGCATAATGTCCCACCCAGGCACATTATCATGACACCAAGCGAGGCAGATGCTAGTACCATTTTTATAAGTCTTTGGTATGACCCACCCGTTATTCGAACCCGCGACCTCCCGCATCTGAGGAGGCCGCTCTCAGCACTTAGGCTACTGGAGTGGTATATATGTATCCTTTAACTGAGTGTACATGCATCGGTTAACTCAGTGTACATGTACCAGTTAACTCAGAGTACATGTATCACTTAACTCAGTGCACAAGCATCAATTAATTCTTCGTACATATATTTGTTGACTCGATGTACATATATCAGTTAACTCAATATACATACATCTGTTGGCTCAGCATGCATATATGTTTACTCGGTCTAGGTAACTCAGTGTAATTATAGCAGTTAACTCCAAAAGCCGATTTATGAATATTAAACATTCTAAGCACTCCAATTAAAATTATCAAATTTTGTTTAAAGTTCATTATGATTTAATTTTTTAAAACGCAATAGAATGACCGTCAAAGCTATATATTTCAAACCAAAATCTACAATGCCCAATTAATTACATATAGCGATTAAATATTAGTGCGGAACATTTCTTGAAAATTATGAATATACACAAAATTCTTACTAGATTTAGGATTAGGATTTTTTTAACGTAGCTTAAACAATTTTTCAGTCATATCGCTTCGATGTCTGCAGTATAGCAGTTTATAGTAATGTCAACCATTTGGTGCAAGCAGCAGAGAGGATGAACAGACCATAGAATTCCGACAAAACAAAATAAAAACAAACAAATAAAATCATCTCGTAGAAAGGTCCAGATTTTTACAAATTAACGTTTCCTTGAGATGTTTTATTTCTGTAATGGCCGATTATACTAATAAAACCTCAGTTCGAAATAGTAGCTGAACAATAAAGTACTCTACGTGTTTATTTATTTTTTTTGTTTATTTTTTTGACGACCAACGTTGGTAGGTACCCTCTCTGCTGCTATTAATTTATGTAAATTTACCACCATACCAAGTTTGATGAATATTTCTCAACGCGTCCTCGCTGTCGTTTCTCCTCATCTGTTTCATCTTTATTTGTTCTATGTTTCAAGTAATATTCAAGTTCTGATGATGGTTTTTCTATTTTTGGATTTATGTTCTTTCTGTGTTTATAATATAACATCAAACTTCTGTATCGATCTCCACCGCAATTTTTGCAAATCTGATATAATCCTCTAACGCCGTTGTTACATCCAACACAACTTCGTGGACCAGCATGAGGATTTTTCTTTATAAGATAATTATGTTTTTTGCAATATTCTCCACGGCATTTTTTACCACATTTGTTAGTGGTTCCTTGACGCAGCCACGCACAGTTGTTCATTATATGAATGATATCTTTTTAATTAAACTTATTAATTTATCCAAATATTTTATCAAGACCCACACGATATCTTGTTCTTGGATCATGTAAATTTATTGTTATAAATCCGTGCGGAGTAGCTTGCGCTCGTGAAAAGAAATTTTTGAATCTAATTATATCCATGTCACCACCACACCAAGTTTGATGAATATTTCTAAGTGTGTGTGTGTCTACGCCATTAAACACAACTAAAATGTTGCACTTGTCTCTAATCACCTTCGGAATTTGTGTGTATCGTTGAGTAACATAGATCACGTCTGTATTTTTATGTCTACCTCGGGAAAATATTCTGCCTGGATTTGATTGTTTATCTAGCATCACATCGTCGTATACAACTAAATTATGAATAAATCCGTCTAAAACATATACGAATGGTGCTTCATCAATATCGGTTATAAACTCTATAACATCATTACCTTCATCCAGTAATAGCGCGTTTTCATTGAAATCTTTAAGTACATCATAGCATCGTTGATCATCAGCGGATGGTGCTACTAAATACAATTTATCCCATTTCAACCATCTCATTATCAGATGAAGTAATAACTGCGTCTTACCCGATCCAGATGGTCCTATGATAATCATTCTAATGGAATTTGGTAACGCAGGGTGGTGTTTAACTGGCTCTCGTTTTCTTGTTGCTGAGAAATCAAATATATCCATATATATTATGTCATGAATTTATATTGCTTACGCTGTAGAGTTAAAACTCCAACTACTGATTTAGCTACGGTTACAACAAGAAACAAAAAATAGCGTATGGTGGAAAATGTTCTGTGTGCGGTAGAAAGAAATTTTCGTTTTTACCTAATAAGCGCGGTGGTGATATTGCTAATTTGATGTCAAAGTTTCCAGGTACTCCATGGGCTAAGTACAGCGGAGAAAAACATCAACCAGGATATAATTATTGCGGTCCTGGTACCAGACTTGATATCAGGCTCGATAATCAAGATCAACCAAAACCAGGCGAGGAACCAATAAACGCTATTGATCGAGCTTGTCACGCTCATGATGTAGCTTATAAAAGTAAAAATCTACAAGATAGACATATTGCAGATGTGAAATTAATTCACGCGTTAAATTCCATAAAAAATAAAAATATTAGAGAATCATTAGCTAATTGGTTAGTAAGATCCGCGATGAAAGGTAAATTAGCGCTTGGGGCTGGTAATTAATAATGGAATCGATTTATTATTCACCAAGAGGATACTGTAGAGGTATAGCAGCAATTGGTAAACTTGCTGATGCAGCAGCGGTTAAACATTCTACTGCTAAAACGTGGTTATCCAAACAAGCAATATGGCAAATTTATCTAGCACCACCGAAACGAATTCAGTTTCGTATCTTGATGTCAGTGTTCCTAATGAAGTTCATCAAGCTGATATTCTGTTTTTACCGCATGATACTGTGCGTAGAAAAACATACAAGTACGCGTTAACCGTAGCTGATGTTGCAAGTAAATATAAAGAAGCAGAGCCGCTATCAGCGAAAACATCATCTGAAGTAGCCGATGCGTTTGAACGAATTTATCAACGAGGACCATTACGATGGCCACAGCTGCTACAGGTTGATCCTGGTAAGGAATTTCTTGGTCCAGTATCATCGTTGATGAAACAACATAATACCAAAATACGACGAGGTCATACTGCAATTCATCGTGATCAGGCAATTGTTGAGCGATTTAATCGAACACTCGCTGAGCGGTTATTTGGATATCAATACGCGAGGGAATTTATTCAGGATAAAAGATCTCGCGAGTGGGTTGCAAGATTACCAAGCGTGATAGCTGCATTAAATAGCGAGATCACACGAACAACCAACATGAAACCCATTAATGCAATTACAAAAAAAAAATATACCAACACAACGAAAAGATGTTGAAAAACAAAAAATATTGGGTGATGTTACAGTTAGATATTTATATGAGCCTGGTGAACTTGAAGGTGGTAAAGCGAGAGCGACTGATCCTATTTGGAGTGTTACCACACACAAAATATCCACCGTGACAAGATCCTCAGGTAGACCTGCAATCTACAGATTAGATTCGGCTGCTCCTCAACGTGGATTTACACGTGAACAACTACAAATAATTCCTGAGGATACACAACTACCACCGCGATCACTTAACTAGCGCCAAGGGTGCTAGCACCCCGACGTCGATTACACTCAAGACAGGTCAACATGGTATTTTCTCGTGTATGACCGCGACTATTATCTTTTCTATCTACGGTAAATGGTCTTGAATCATTACTCGTATACCTCCACAGCATTATACAATTGAAACTTGCGCAATGATTATTCTGCTGCTGTTTTAACTCAATAATAAATTCAAAATCAAGATCAAAGTCGCGTTTTTTTTATCAGATTGTTTGTATCCGATTAATTTTTTTCTTATTATATCATCATCGATGATGTTAAATTTATCAACGATTTCAGGAATTATAATTCTACGTAATTGAGATATTTTTCTGACCCTCGATACCGCTAAATAAACTAAATTTGACCACTCGATGCGATCGTCTACAATCCAGACTCGTGTATCAGAAATAGTTAATCCCTGAGACGAGTGGATCGTCATAGCGTATCCCAACACCCATGGAGATTTGTCAGCGCCTAATGCATCTTCGACCACACTGATATCAACGGCGACAATATCATTTAATACGAGATTCTGTTTTTCAGTCTGTCCTGGAATATCAACATTAATATTCTGTTTTCGTGTATCTGATGGTCTATAACACAACGGTATGGGTAATTCTGAGTATTTTTCTTTATGTAGTTGAAATAACTGCTGTTGTAAATCGTCTCTGATCATTTTTCTGCTTGCTACGATCAAATCGGTGGGTCTCCATAAATTTAAAAAATCACTCATTGAGGTCTCTGAGATCACTCCACGTATTATTTCACACTGAATTTTGTTTGATTGTAATCTGATTAATTTTTTAAACTCCTTTAAATTTGCATCGAGAGCTCTATGATCATCATCTATTTCTTCGTAATAATCAACGAAATTTTTTAACCAATCATGTGGAGATGGTCCAACAAAAGGCGGCGGTTGACCATGATCGCCACACATTATTATAGCGGCATTTTTCGTGAACAACCAATCAAGAAACGTTTTTAATGTATCCAACGACACCGTGCATATCTCGTCCCAAATAATTATTTTAGGTATATATTTTTCTCCCATTCGTTCAGGAGTCCATGTATCCCCGCGCCACCGAAAGAAACTATGATACGTACACGATTGTACTTGCCGCTGTTTCATCTCGCGTGCAAGTCTATGTGTGGGTGTCAGCACGATCATATCTGAATTTCTAAAAACATTAATTGCTCGAGTCGTTTTGCCGCATCCACCAGGTCCATTGAAATATACTGTCTTATATCTAGTTATTGGATCACTCAATGATGGCGCTTTCGACATTTCTGATATTTTATTACCCTTACGATAAAAATCTCTCATTGGAACATCTGCTGATTCTGTGTAATTGTGTAATAATTCTTTTTTTATTCTCCACGAACCCCATCGTACATCATTACTTGTAAATTTCATAACAGATTCTAAATATTTACTTGAAATATAAAACGAATCTGTTGCGACTCTGACTGCGGTCTCAGGAAATCTATTAATCATCGATAATAAATTTATGGAAACATAAGCCAACATGGAAGATCTTAGATGAGTATACTGTGGGGAGACGTCATTTATGTAACTAACGATCGTACCCAATTTTGTTCCGTCGGATAAATAAACACTTTCTCGATTTACAAATATATTTCTCGCTGTTGTATCAGCGATTATAAAATCGTACTCGGCATCGTCTAGAATTAATCGTGCGTGATGTCTTCTATGATCGTATGCACCACCTTGAGTAAATTTACCTATAATTTTTCTACCGAGATCTTTTGCGGTTTTGAGTTTATTCTCGAGAATTTTAGGAATATCATCTTCGGAAACATCAGGATATTTTTCCTTAAACTCGCCAATAACTTCATCGAGATTGATAGAATCTGACATGGGCAACCAAACTTTCGTCTGTGCATGATATGATATAATCGCCTCACTGACCACCAACAATGTCAGTATCGCACAATCTAGCATATATCGTAATAAAACTATAGGTGCCCAACGTTTTTCACAAAAATGTCTACCAAACCAAATATAACAAATCTTGTGAAGATTTTCGTTAAACTCGAATGATTCAATACAGGCGAATCCAGTCAGATCAAAATCAGGTAATGGTCCATTAATTGCCGCTCGCGTCATCTCGTTTGTTGGGTGACCAAATCTTTTAAAGTATACTGAACAATCTCCGTATCCTAGAAAACTTCCCGGATAACATGCAACCATATCAACCGAAATAACATCATTGTAATTATATTTGGTATTCCATAATCCGCCATGTCCGTATTCGACGCAACTTGCGCGTACGTCCTCGAGTAAATCAAATCGTGTTAGTTTCCATGAATTTTTTTCTCTGGCGAAATGAGCCGCAACAGATGGAACAGTAAAACAATTAGTAATTTGTCAGTATTTTCCGCGTGCTTGCACTCTAAAAACTTCTCCGCGAGATTTTTCATCTCGTCATGGAGGGATTCTGTCCGATATATTTCACCATTTGGTCTGACAAACTGATCAAATTCACCATCCTCATTACTTTTAAATAACCATACTGATACAGGATCGTTTTTAGTTATTTCGTTAATAAAATCAAACATACTCATATCTGAGGGGTAAAATCTAACAGTTCGATCACGTGGAAATATTGTTACTGCGCTGGTCCATGCATGCGCGTTATGATCAATAATATTTATTGGAGCTCCTTTCGATTTATATTTAGATTCGTACAGTACCTCTCCCGTTATTGTCGCTACGGTTATTGGAAATTTTAATATTTTTCCTAATTCAGCAACATCTTTTATTGTAGCACCGGTATCCTTAACTGAATCAGCCCACGAGTTTATTTTTTCACGCCTTAAATCAGTTAATCCATTTCCACGCATCGCGTTTGTAAAGTGTTCTATTACTCGTTCGGCTACACAATTTAACCTTGAAAATTTCATTGGTGCCAGTTTATCAACGTTGGGTTTTTTATTTATCTCAGATTCCATAAATAACCGCTGTTACAGGATACGCTCGCTCATAATGCGGTTTGTCAATACCCGTCAATAGACCCGGTCTGGAATTTTTACTTAATATGACAGTTTTATTATTGCCAAGGACAGGATCATATTTGTCACGGATAATCCAACTACCTGTTTCTGTTAATACAATAAATTTTACTCTGAAGAAATATTTTTGATTGCCCTCGTATTCAGCGATGTAGTTAATGATAGTTGCCGCTCGCTTGCCATTCATTGTGGCGTCCTTGACAGTATTGCGTATAATCTTGAACGTTGACCATGTATGAGATGCACCATCCGTGTAAAATTCTTTCTTGGCGTCGTGAATTTTCGAGATCAAACTTTTATTTTTCGGATCAACCAAATCTCGCACTGGCAAGTCTAGAGATAATCTGTCGAGGTTGAATTTATATTTAACAGGCCTAGTTTGGGATAATCTCTCAAACTCATTCATATAATTAAAACAAATATTTAAATAAAGAAAATTATATATATAGAATGTCTCAATGCAAATGGTTGATGATCGGCTCAGTAAATCGATGCAACAAATCCTGCAGAAAGGAATTTTGTTGGATGCCCTCACAATGCATACGACGAGGAAGTCTAGGACCAATACCATGTCTGCGGTGTGGTATTGGAGTGCGAGGAAAAACAGGATTATGTGGAAAGTGCGGTGGAAAATGGTTCAGAGAACTTAAAAGATATTATGACAAAAAATAATAATGGTGAAAACGCTATAAAATCCGTGGAGGATTATATATCAAGATTTCAGACAAACAATGATTTAAACAAATAATATTATTGTATATATGGAGCAAAATAAATTTGTCCCACATCCCACAATAACAAACTATGAATCAGATATTAATGGTGTCATCAGACACTGCAGGTTAAAAAAACCAGTTGGTTATATTAATAATCATGGTTATCTAATGTTCACATACGAGGGAGGAAAGAAACATTATCTGTGTCATCGATTCACGTATGAATGTCATAATGGGATGATCAATGACGGTCTTGTTATTGATCATATTGATGGGGATCCTCAAAACAATAATTTATCCAACCTTCGTGTTGTCACGCAAAGCGTGAACTCTGCATGTGGTAATACAGGAAGATGTAAAACAATCGGAAAGAGGACGGTAAATTCCACAAACACAGAAACTGGCAAAGTAATTATATTTCGTTCGATGCATTCAGCTACGAAATATTTTGATATTAACCCGCATTCAGTACAAAAAGTGAGCAGAAAATATATATAAAACCGCTTTCTCGAAAAAATATAAACAGAGAATCACCTTCCGATATCAATAATTATCATTACCACCTCGAATTAATTTTTTTAATTTATGTCACAGAATTTCCCCCATACACTACTTATTTTTTGACTCATGAAAGGGAGGTAATTTTATGATCCTCGGTATATGGTCATAATTATCTACGGTTTCTAACTTACAAAAATATGCAGTTCGTGTATTTTTCTGTTCTATTCGTGAAACATTTAGAACAACACAACACATAGACAGCATATACATTACATCTAAACTACAGAAAACCGACATTTATATTCCAGCTTACTGAGTGTAGAATCCAGCGTCTAGTCTGTATCGATCGTGGCGGGTTAATTTTAGATCTACAGTACAGGGATCCTGCATGTATTTACTCGATTACAGAAATACGTGTATATAATGTTTGGAATTTAAAATCAGTTGCATTTTCCTTGTTCAGAGCAAAATATATTTGTATACGTATTTGTGTGCGTATGTGTGGTTACTTTTTTTATCGAGTAATATTAACAACTAAATACCCCCTTGACCATATGTTCATGGATACAGATTTACGAGTGGGAAATCTCGTAATATATATTTCGCCATAGAACAGATATAGAGAGGACTGAAAATCTCGTAATAGCCATAGGAAGGATGAAAAAATCTAGCAGTTATGTTATAGGAAGGATGAAAACATCTAACAGTTAGATGATCTATCATAAATGGCGTGGTATAGTAAATAGGAAATTCCTTAATCCAGCTTTTATAAATCTAACTTGTTTGGTGAAAACGTATTTCTTGAATTCAGAATTGTATTTTGAGCAAGTATATTTGAAATTAGTTCCTTAGCTTTATATTAACTTCCGAAACATATGTTTGTAACAAGATTCGATGGCTCAATCAGTATCGTATTGGACTGTGACGCTTGCGGTCCAGGATCGAATCCCCATGGCTGACAACTTGTCGGTGGTGCGCATAATTTCGATTTTTATAATAATTGGGGAACCGCACAACCCCCGCTCATCAAAATTCAACCACCATATCGTCCGGTGGTTGATACATATTTTCGTATCACCCACGGGATTGATTATTGTGGGTGGGATTTTGCTGAGCGTATATGTTTGTACTGTCCTTGCATATATTCATTGTATATATCCATTTCATTGTATATATACATTTCCTTAATTAAGTTATATGTTTGTGCCGTCCAATGCATAATCTGAGCTCGCTAATACACTCGATAGGGGCTCGTCATTCATAATCTGAGCTATCTAATACACTCGATAGGGGCTCTTCATTCATTGTATATGTTGTACTGTCCTTGAAACATCCCGACGAACTCGCTAAAGACTCGATAGGGGTTCTATAGGGATAATTTGTTTTATTTTAAAGATTTATATATTAGATAATGAACCATGAAAATATCAATGACATTATTTCTGCTATTAAAAAATTGAAAAAAGATGGAATTAATATATCCTATGAACTAAATCCTGAAAAAATAGTTTCTGATTTTGAGATTTTACAAGAACGTAAAAACCAGGGAACACACTGTCATCTGAATACAAGCTCATGAAACGGAATCAGGCGGCAATGTTTCAGTCGCTAGCTACCGTAGAAGATAATCAGGTGAAGGAATTCGTTCCTCTCTCTGCCACAGTAGAAAGAATTAAATCGCTGTTATCCCACGAGTACGAGGAAAAGAAAACAATTAGTACTCGCATAAGATTATTAAGAAAAATTATGTTAGCGAGTAACCCCGTTACTGGTGAAACGATCCAAAGTAATAATTCTGATGAAAATGAAAATGAAAGTTTCGGTAACTGGGGTCCCTGTCAACGCTGACCACGTGTAGATCTTTGATTAGAAAATTGATGGGCTAGAATTATGTAAAATGATCAAATTTTCAGAAAAAAAAGTATTTCTGAATAAAAACATATTTCAGAATAATTTTTTTTGCAAGGCTGATTAATTTGTACCAATCACCATATCAGCAATAAAAAAATATTTTATTTATTTTGAAATATTATTTTTTTTTAAGTTGATCGAATTTAATACAGCGGTGAGTCTGATCTCTGTTACAAATGTTCTCGACGGAGCTCATCTAACTGTTAAGAAATCCTCGTGTCCGTGTTCATCAATAACTAAATTAACGTTAAATTGCTCTGTGTTTTGTGAAAACACTGTTATGATGGCGTTTTCAAGTACTTCTTTGTCATGTATAAAAACCCTCACGTGTGGTACATTACATAATATTTAAGATTTCACATACAGATTTATCACAAGGTCTTCTCCACGTATGTCAATTAAGCGATTAAGGTGGTCTGTGAGCTTAAAATTGATTCGTGTTAACATATTATTGTGACACCGCAGATACACAGGATTAGTTGGTTCCTGCACGATTAAACTTCCGGTGGGAACTTGTGGTATAAATGTATATAAAATATATCCTTGTTGAGCCTGATTTGATTTTCCGAGATCTATTTGATAGCTGCCATCGACTACGTCACAAACCAGATTGACCACGATTGTCGATGTTATATTAACGATTCCCGGAGATACGTGTCTCCCGCCGCCATGTGGATCATTATGATATCTAAGAACAGTTGCTAGTGGTGCTAGTTTTTTCCACGCATCGAGTATTTTAGGAAAATATTCATCAATGACATCATTGACAGATTTTCTTAATTTATCTGGATTAAAATCAGGAAACTTAAACGTTACAATGTCAGCTTCGGGTATTTTGTACTTGGTTGCGAAAAATCTTCTATGATCGCCCGATGATTCACAAACCAGGTTTATGATTCTATTATGAAAACATTCAATAGTATCAGCTATATTATTTAAAATTTCTACTCGTTTAATAATTTCTTCACGCGTAGATGTCAAATCAGACAAATATTCTCGAAAACTATCACGTAAATTGTCTAGTTGTTCTTCGTGATTTGAATTTATGATATGAATGACATTACTGATATTCAAATCGTAAAATGAATTACCACCATCAACGTTGTGTAAGAGCCAGTAGTACTCACCAGTTCGCTCGACACGAAATTGATCCCGTTTATCCCATACACGTTTTTCTGTGTTCCACCAGAAACTTGTATAATTCATTTTAATATTATGATGAAAATTTTTCGATGATGTAAAATCACCCCTCGTTGGTTCTGGTAGTCCTTCATATACGGGGGGAATTTCAGGCCAACATAGTACGGATCTTATCGTGGATTGATAAATATCAACGACATAATCGGGAGAATGTATTTCAATCGTCGAGGACAGGGTCGGTTCATGAACATTAATTTATATTTTTGCTTCTTTTCCGGTTATTGATTTTATTCTACGCTGAAATTCCTCATTGATTTGTTCGACCTCATAACTGCCAGTTGGTATTCCAACAACAACCCAGTCAGGTGTTCCATCGGGTTTATTTTTATTAGCAAATACAAGCGAATTATTTGCTGGTGTACCATGAAATGATTTTGATCTGATATTTGGCCAGCTGTAATATACCCGTAATTGCGCTAGTGCTATTTCTTTTACTGGAATTGCAGTAGGAAAATTAACACTAAATTCAGGGTTAGACGAACTTACCGAGATCATCGTTATCTTTGGCGGAATTGTGTTGGTCACGATCTGCTGGAGTAATTCTGTCATTATTAATACTTGCATCTTTAATACCGATACCTTCGTCGTATATTTTAGTCATCATTGAAAACTCGAAATCAGATATAATTCCATCACTGAGACTCGCTGATAACAACGAGGATAATTTCGTGTATGCTACCGTCGATGTGTGTAATTTTATTATGTAATCGGATAATTTTTCGTTCGTGCAAGTACATATTTTTTTGCGATGATATTAAACACACCTGCAATAGTTGTTGCTGCTGAAATACAAATAGTTACAACTGCTGGTGCCATCATTGTCACCGCTGATAATACGACACCAGTTCCAGCAACAACAGCGGATACTGAATAAACAATCACATCAACGATAACTAATCGTCGTCGATATTTTTTTACTTTTACTGTATATTGATCGACTTGATCTTTTAGCGCCGCCTGCCATTCACGCGCTTGATTGTACCTGCATTGTGCACCGTCCATATATTTTTTTATGCAGTAACCAATTGAGGTGTTTCAGCTACAAATTCCAAACACCACCAGTAAGATGTTGCGGTTAATTTCTTATCAGCTGCTTCCAGGATAAAAAATTTCTTCGGTTCCGCTATTTAATTTAACAGATACCACCCCGGAAAACCTATCGGTTGAATGACGCCATGGAAACGTTGTAAATATTTCAAATTTTGCAGCACTGAACACGGACAACCTGTACACGCCAGTTACTGTTGCGGTATATTTGATAGTTTTATTTTGCTGTGACCATGTTGCGAATCCCGATGATACCGTGTATACGATGTTGGTAATATGTCCGGGAGTTATTCCAGCTGGAATTTTAATCAAATTGGTTTTGTTGACAATCTCAGGAATTCCCGCTACGATGTTTTGCTGTGTTTGTTTGATCGTGTCTAGGTTAGTTTTGATATCAACGAGTTTTATGTCAATGGCGTGCGGAGTACCAAAGAATTTATCTATGGATTCGTCGGTTTTTTGAAAATTTCTTCGAAATCTTGCAAAAGCACCCACGTGAACATCATACTCGACCCGCAGCGTGGATAGTTTTCCATCCACGTTGTCGACGTATATTTTTATTGCTGAGTCTTCGTCAGATGTTGGATCTCTTAAAACTACTATTTTATTTCCGTTCATGCTGAGTTCACCTGTCATTGTGTCGCCGGTGTTTTTCACGCGATTAGCAACGCTTCTTGCAATTTCATTTCTAATTGTTGCTAATGATACACTTGAATCTCTGATTTTGCCGCTGTCAGTAAACACGGGAATATTATCCGTAACTGCACCGAGTACTCGTCGAACTATATCATTCCATCTGATATTGCTCGTTTTTTAATTTACCATGTCGATCCTGAAAAATAACAACCTCATCTGGGTCAACTCCAGCCAGGTTCATGATATCAGCGAGTTCATCTTTAGTCGCATACTTCGACAGATCAACGTCATCGAACTTTTTCTTAACGCGTGAGGATCTTCTTAAGTAAATATCAACCATTATAATAAGACCTCTTGTTTAAAACGCTTTACGCGCAACGAATCGGTTACTTGTATAATCATGCACAACTTTATGTGGTGGTTTGGATGATTTTGATATAGCGTCGAGTACATTAATTACTTCACGGCCGCATATTGGCGGATCTGTCATTGTTTGTGTGGGTAGCGTTGAATACCAAACTTTATAACCAGAGGTTCTTGCGTGAAGTGGTGCGACATATTTGATAAATTCAACGGGTGGAGCTAACCCGTAGGAATCAAAATAAACGATTCCACGTGGATCAATCGCGTAGATTAATAATACCTGTTTCGAGTTTGTTTGGTTGTTTCGGTAATCAATCTCGCATAAAAACACCTCTAAAGGCTTTTATTTTTAATTTTTTAGCAGCATCAAGTAAATCAAAATTTGATGCTGCAACGTCTAACGTGGAAGCCTTAGACCTCTCCCCCAACGAGATCCTGGCAATCTTAGGCCGCGTCCCTTTTTCTTGTATCCATTTCCTGTTGCTTTCTTTAGAGCCATTCCAGCAGCTGTTCCAACAGCACCTAACGCGGCTGCTTTTGCTACGGCTGGAGCAGCAGCAGCTATTAACGCTGGAATAGCCGCAAGAAGTGGAAATATACCACCGGTTTTAACCATGTCTTTGATGGCGCTCGGGGAAAGATGAAATTGAACTCCAGTTTTTGATTCCGGGGCTTTATTGAAATGTTTAATCTGATTATTTGTCAACGATAATTTGTTTGGACCACCACTAATCTGATCTCGTTTTAGTGATATTTTAGTTCCGCATTTGTTGGCGGTTTTTGATTGAAGCTTTTTTACCTGACCAGGAGTCAGAGTAACATTAACATGACTATACGACATTTTTTATATAAATAATATTTTTCTGAATAATTAAAGATTTTCCACTGGTGCATCAACGACTCTCATTCGACCACTACCACCTTCAAGTAACATGGCTTTATCGCTAAGTATGACCGCGATTGCTCTGTAATCAACATTACCGGTATCTAATGTTGCTTTGAGATGTATATCAACGACAGATTGTTTTGATAGATCAAGATGTTCTAATGAAAAATAATAAATCGGATATAAAGTCCTGAAATCATGTTGCGATATTTGCAATCCAGTATCAACATTTTGATCAGGTCCCATGAATGACATTAAACGATGATATGCACGTCCAATACGATTCTGATCATAATTTAGTTGTATATTCTCTGTTGGTTCTTGTTGCCCGTTTATCCGTAAAGAAATATCTGTGATACCTAGTTTATCAAATATCATATGAGAGCGAATTTATGAGCCTAATCGATCATAGTTCTGAAAAGCAATAAAAATATGTCGTGGTACAGAAACACCCTGTTGTGATGCTATATGCCATGTAACTGACCGTTAACGTTAGTTTGCATGCTATCCGTGCTTGTTGTTAACCATGACAACAATAATTTACCACCAGTGTCCATGAAAGAAATCAACTTTTGTTCTTCTGCGATCGTTGGAGTCATTACCGGCATCCACAGTGAAAGTTTCGATAATACTACTTTAATAGCATCAGTAGCGGGTCTACACAGAGCATCGTTATCATCACCTTTTCTCACAAGAACAACCGTGTGTCTAGCTCTAAAAATAACCTTTCTAACATTTCTACAAAATCCAAAAATATGCGATAGTGGAATTGTACATGAAAATCTTCTATCGGCTCCTAGCAACATACTTTTACGCGCTGCAAATCCCAGGTTGAAATTTTCGTTAGAACCATGAACTACTGGCGCCACATCAGCATCACCGGTATTGGCATTGTTTCTTGGTCGTCTTATATCATACGGATTGCTTTCAGGATGATTGGTGTTATCTTTCACAAACATCATTGTGGGATCTGCTGATCTTGTATAATCATCAGAATACCTTGCTAATCCTATTATTGTTGTAGCAACGTCGACATCTTTCTGAATTGATTCAATATTTTTTCCATCGACCATGTAAGTGGCGCTATCAAACAGTGCCATGATCCCGTTGTTGACAAAACCAACTTTTATCGCATCTGCGTAATTAGTATTATCCGTTTTTATAATTGTACCTTCTACCTCAAGAAAAGCATCAGCGTGTGAAAAGTATCTACTTGTGTTATGAACTTGTACTTCAATTCTACCACGTTGATCTGGTACTCGTGCGTCATAAGAATAAAACTGATAATCACGTACCGATTCATCCTTAAGGACTGGTGCTTCCTTGTCAAATGCTGTGTCGGATACGCGCTTGAACATTTTATTATAATTATTTTCGCCTAACACGTTGATTACCGCGTTCGGGAAATTCCACTTCCGGATATCAAACTTGAGATATTATTTCCAGATTCACCGAGTCCTTGATCTGCTAACGCTGCTAGTTTTTGATTTGCAGCTTGATTTATTATTTACTGACATCTGCAGGCATCACTTCAGTACTTGGTAATTTTACAGATGGTTGTCGTTTTCGTCGCAATAATCGTGCTAGTCTTTCTTTGATCGCCGAGAACGCCTTACCAGCAACATTGACAATTGCACCACGAGCTTTATCATGAACAATATCAATGGCCTTCATCGATAATTGTTTTGCAACGGGTGCTACTTTTGGAGCTATCCTTGTAAATAATCCCTGAATAACATCACCAAGTCCATCTCCGTAAGTAGCTCTGTAGATTGGTAATCGTGAGTTTACCGCTGTAACCTGTACAGGTTTGCGATGATTATTATGTATTATCATCTTATTTTTATTTACCATTTATCTAACAACTAGTCATCAACAAGTTCATCGATAAGTTCTCGGTAAACTCCGATATCCATGATACTACCTTGAAATAATCGCCGACAAATATCAGCTGCTTCATTAATTAATTCTGGTGAATTATTTCCGGCTCGTTTTCCTCCTATGAGAACCTCTAACCGTGACACATCATTGATGATATTATCAGGACATAAACCAGATCCTGTTTTAGGTTCATCTTGAGATGTTTTGAATACTGGTGGTTGCATTTCCGGAGTAAGTACTTCAGTGATGACCGGGGGTGTGTCAGGTGAGTCACTTCTTCGAAATCCACGTGGTGAATCTACCGGTGTAAATGTCATTGCCGGCGCAGGAATTATTTTACGTAAAGGTGGAGGAAGTTTCCACTGGGAGGGTTGTTCTAGTCTCTCTCTGTGAAGTATTTCTACTTCTTTATGAAGATTTTTATATTTCGAATCATCATTTCTAGCTTGTCCTTTATTTGCATGTATGCGATATATCCATTTATTAAAATTATCATCCTTTGTTTTTTCATGAAGGGGGTTTAAAACAGCAGATTTGTCAGATATATAATCTAATATTTTTTCGGGTAATTTTTCTATTTTAGTATTTCTAATTTCTTTAACAACCCCTTCCTTAAATTTTGCAATTAATTTTATATTTTCTTTTACTGGCTTGAATATTTCCTCACCAACAGGTGGAGGCTGAGCCGCAGCTATATTAGTTGGAAGATCTCGTAAAATCTCCCCTGTCTGTCTAGTTCTTCTTGCTATCTCTTCAGTCTGCGCTGCAGTTTGTTTTGATACCGGAAGAAGATCTTCTTTGATGACAGTTGTAACTTTCTCAGTAGCTGCAGTGACGGGTTTAAACAGTTTTTTAGTGTCCTCTTCGTATTCAACTTGTGCTTCTTGCTGCGCTTGTAGAGTTTTTCTGAATGAGTCTCTGACAGGAAGAAATTTTTTAATTTCTTCTAATCGTTCTCGAGCTATTCTTGCAGTATGAGATTCCGAATGTACCATTTTATTATAACATAATGATTTAATTAATATCAGCAGAAGAGGTGTAAATTTAATTAAAAAGATATCATTCATATAATGAACAACTGTGCGTGGCTGCGTCAAGGAACCACTAACAAATGTGATAAAAAATGCCGTGGAGAATATTGCAAAAAACATAATTATCTTATAAAGAAAAATCCTCATGCTGGTCCACGAAGTTGTGTTGGATGTAACAACGGCGTTAGAGGATTATATCAGATTTGCAAAAATTGCGGTGGAGATCGATACAGAAGTTTGATGATATATTATAAACACAGAAAGAACATAAATCCAAAAATAGAAAAACCACCATCAGAACTTGAATATTACTTGAAACATAGAACAAATAAAGATGAAACAGATGAGGAGAAACGACAGCGAGGACGCGTTGAGAAATATTCATCAAACTTGGTATGGTGGTAAATTTACATAAATTAATAGCAGCAGAGAGGGTACCTACCAACGTTGGTCGTCAAAAAAATAAACAAAAAAAAAAAAAAAAAATAAATAAACAGGTAGAGTACTTTATTTTTCAGCTACTATTTCGAACTGAGGTTTTATTAGTATACTCGGCCATTACAGAAATAAAACATCTCAAGGAAACGTTAATTTGTAAAAATCTGGACCTTTCTACGAAATGATTTTATTTGTTTGTTTTTATTTTGTTTTGTTGGAATTCTATGGTCTGTTCACCCTCTCTGCTGCTGTGCATCATGCCGCAGACATGTAACATGATGTCTCACTCAGTCACATTATCCTGACACCAGGCCGGCCAGTCCTAACACTAACCTCTTAATGCTGAGCGCCAAGAGAGATAAATATTAGTACCATTTTTGTAAGTCTTTGGTATGACTCGGCCGCGGTTCGAACCCACGACCTCCCGCTTCCGAGGTGAATGCTCTAACCACTAGGTAACAAGATTTAGAGACATAGCGTTATATATACATACATAAATAAATACAAACACACAACAGAAGAATTATCCCTTGGTTTGTGCTAAATTTGCTAAATTAAAAATAGTGAGCTTTATTTTGAACCAGCAGCAACATGTAGAGTATATCAGAATATGCATATAATTATAGTTGAGAAAATGAATAATTAATTAGTAGATACATGCCTCACTTGTTTCCATTAAAGGTTAGATATGCTAGTTTTGCAACACCAGTGCCTCCCATTTGCAATATGACGTGTAAACTTGGACATCAGCGCGTTGACTATTATTGTTTGCTAAAGTTAGGAAATAGTACGTAAAATAAACAAACATATTGGAGGTACGATATAATATTGTTACAAGCACATGGGTATTTACTTGACAGAGCGGTTGTCAAACCCTGGCGCGAGTCTCGCTAAAAGTCATAAGTTTACCCCAACTATCCAAAGACTTCCATACAACTTCAGTTGTAAATTAGAAAACCCGACATGTCCATTCTATACCTAAAATTTACTCTAATTAATGTAAGACCACAGATAAAACAACCTGCCAAATATCTATCAACCGCACATCTGCATGTTTTATCTTCATCATGTTTCCGTACCGCCAACCGTTTACGCCTTAGAAAATATACTAGTATTCCCTAACACTCGGAACTATTTTAACTCCGCCAACTTAGGCCAGTCAGTGAATGCTTTCCAGGCACATTTCGCCAATATAACTGCACCACTTTTGCCCACAGGTGCTCGACGCGAGCTTGATGTTAAGAAAGGAAAACAATAATCTAAAGGAAAAAAGTCATACAGAGTGACAAAAATACCCTAGATTACCCCGATGACCCGTTCTGACACAGGACCCTCTCTATCATAATATATAAGAGAGAAGGTACGGAACTTCCAAATACTTCGCTCCACCCATGATCCTCGATTTCCTTCTGCTATTTCCGTCTGTAAAGGCACGCGACCATACTATATGGCTTGTTTTACTTCTGAGATATTTTTCTATCCATCAAGCCATCATTGACTTTTCTGCGTTGTACCAAACTGAAGTTACGGGCTGCGAAAAGTGCGATTTTCGCGAAGTTTTCCTTTGTGGACACTTCCGTGCTCCTTTGATAATAAGAATAACCTTTTGAGCCAATCATATTTCGGCGTTGACGTTAGTGCCGCCTATTTTCAAAATAGAGATGCATGTATACGATGTGTTGTGCAGTGAAGAAGACAATATATAATACGTGCATGGAACAGGATTCCTAAAGTTGAATCGAGGTAATGGTAAGTAAACAACTTACTTTTACATCTACCGCTGTTCTATAATTCAAGAAGGGATGCACCATAGAGTTAAAAACATTGTCAATATCGCTCTTGTCACCGGTTTTCGGATGAGCACGGAAGTGTCCACAAAGGAAAACTTCGCTAAAATCGCACGTTTCGGAGCCCGTAACTTCAGTTTGGTACAACGCAGAAAAGTCAATGATGTCTTGATGGATAGAAAAATATCTCAGAAGTAAAACAAGCCATATAGTATGGTCGCGTGCCTTTACAGACGGAAATAGCAGAAGGAAATCGAGGGTCATGGGTCGAGCGAAGTATTTGGAAGTTCCGTACCTTCTCCCTTATATATTATGATAGGACAGGTCCTATGTCAAAACGGGTCATCGGGGTAATCTAAGGTATTTTTGTCACTCTGTATGATTTTTTTTCCTTTAGATTATTATTTTTTCTTAACATCAAGCTCGCGTCGAGCACCTGTGCTTTTGCCCACATGGCGACATAAACGGTATCTGTCAAGTCCCTTGTTGTTGTTGTTGAGTTTAATTATAGTGGCTTGCGCACAATTATGCATATGCTACTTTTTCTGACTGCACCGCAGCCTGCTAGTTGTTCCTGGGGAAGGGAATGGTGCCACCTCCCCCAGGCTTGTATGGGTTCAAGGAACCCTGATAGTTTGGCCTCAATCTCTGGGTCCATAAAGGTCCTTACAGTTGAATGGTTGGCTGTCATTAATGGGAAGGAGAGCTCTGGAACGGTCCTGGTTGCTTCAAATCGCTGGTTTCTTGTTGCATTTGCCTGGTGTTTCTTGCGTTTTTTTGTGGGTTTTTTTTTCAATGTTCTAAAAGGGGGGGGGATCTATGCTGTTTATAGAGGTTGTTAGTATAAATCATGTATGAAGAGAGATTTTCAAGGTTATCATGGTATTACTAGTCGAGGTGTTTAGGGTGTCCTTCCTACGTTTTGTTATTTATAAGTTTCTAGATATTACCTCTTTAAGTTATTTATTTATTAATGTTTTTAGAGATTGAATGTTATTTATACTTTATTTAGCAAGAGACCGGATTCTTAGCCGATTACACGGTTCGTTAAGGACAAGATGGCCGCTATCGCTTAACCGGTTTGAAGCAGCTTCGTTATTGTGTTCATTATGTGTTGGCTGTTAAATTCGTATGTGTTTCTTCATCTCCTTGTTTTGGAAACGAGAACAATTAGACTTTTTCTCAGCTGTCTTGCTCCACTGTTTTTGAACAAACCGCCATCACGTGATACTCGCCAGTCAACCCGTTTATGCTACGATGGACCCTCATTAATTGCTTTAAATGATCATTCCTTGGCTCTCCGCACTACATTGTGCTCTAGACTAAACGAACTGGGACTACATTCATCATTACCTAAATGTAAACAGAAGCGAGAAAAGAAACGTTGTTTCAAAGCTGGCCGGCGTCAAACAGGAAGAAGAATCCCAGTTATCTCCCTTATTTCGGCTCGCCAATTTAAAAACAATTCGACCGTTAATATAGATAACCTAATTCAAATCGCTATTAATTCGTCAACCTTTGTGTCAACTATCCAAGAAATACCTCTGCGCATTGCATTATTCAATGCACAGTCAGTAGGACCACCGGAAAAGCGCACAGAAATAGTTAATTTTATCAACGACCAAAATGTTGACATATTTTTCCTGACAGAAACATGGCTTAAAACATCAGGCAATGAGCCCAAGTGTGCGGATCTAACACCCACTGGTTCCTCCATCAAGTCGTTCCCCCGTAATTTTCGCGGAGGTGGAATTACTGTCATCACAAAGAACACCATGATTAAACGTCTTAACTACACCACGACATTCAATTTCGACCACACATCGTTTGAACTAGTCCAAACCACACTCACACTGGAGCAAAGGTCAGTCCATTTTTTCTGCCTATACCGCCCTCCTCCTAGTAGAAAAAACAAGCTGGCTGACTCTCTCTTTTTGGAGCGGTTTCCGAATCTCCTGGACTATGGAAATTCGATAGGTGGCAACCTGATTATTCTTGGAGATTTCAACTTTCACTTTGACTGTCCCGGAAACTCAAATACATCAAAACTCATAGATTCCATTAATATTTTCAACCTCAAACAGTCAGTTAACCAACCCACCCATAAACATGGTCACATTTTAGACTGGATTCTTCATAGACCTGATGATAACATTATACGGTCCTCTCTGGTATCTCGTGACCTTGCATCAGATCACCTCTGCATTATATGCCATCTTGACGTATCAGTCCCTAACCCTCCACCTTTATCTGCTACTAAGAGAAACCTCCGTATGATAAATAGAACCAAACTAATGCACGACATCCAAGCTAACCTAACAACTTGCTTACCTCCTACCGCAGAACAACTCGATAACTGTCTGCGTTCATTGCTTCACAAACATGCCCCAACTACCAAGTGCAGAGTATCAATTCAAAAGTGTTCTCCACGGTATAGCCGTGTTAGGGACCAGCTTCGCACTGCTAAAAGAGAGCGCCGTAAAGCTGAGAGGCTCTGGCTTTCGACCAGACTCACTATTCATAAGCAAATCTATGAAGTCGCTAAGAAGAATGTCACAAATATAGTCCATGCAGCGATCATGGAAAGTCCCAGCTGCAATGAGCTCTTCGAGATAACAAACAAGCTAATGTCAAGGAACAAATCAACACCATTTCCAACTACCTTCTCTCCAGTCGACCTTCCGGACATATTTGCAGATTTGTTCCGTGACAAAGTACAAACCATTAGAGATAAGCTTGACACCACAATTTCAATTGCCTCGTCGTCACCATACAGTTGGGATACAGAATTTGAGCGGCAACCATTAGCAGCATTTGAACCTGTCTCTATGGATTTCGTACGTACAATCCTGATGAAGAGTGCACCAAACTCATGTGAACTTGATCCAATTCCAACATCACTGCTGCTTGAGTGCTTAGATCCAGTATTGCCTTCACTAACTGATGTTATTAGTACCTCTCTCTCATCCGGGGAATTCACATCATTTTTCAAAACTGCCATTGTAAAGTCTCTGCTGTAGAAACCAACACTAGACCATAACGATTTAAAGAACAACTGCCCAGTTTCTAATCTCCCATTCGTATAAAAAATCTTAGAAAAGGTTGTTCTATCCCAGCTTGTATCTCATCTAAATTCAAACAGTCTTTTTAGCAATGTACAATCTGCATATCGCCCTTGCCACAGTACTCTCTCTGCGTTGGAAAGCGGAGAGCTTACTGTCCTCACCCTCCTTGATTTGTCTGCAGCATTTGACACAATAGACCATGATATATTACTTCACCGTCTCCAGAATGTATTTCACATTCATGATACAGCCTTACTGTGGTTCAAGTCCTACTTGGTCAACAGGACACAAATTGTATCTGCAAATGGAATACACTCCAGCCCAGTTGATCTATGTTGTGGTGTTCCACAGGGGACTGTGCTTGGACCTATTCCTATTATCTTCATTCTATACACTCAGTCGCTCTCAAGTGTCATACATCATCATTGAGTGTCTCACCAATTGTGGGGGCCCCGAGTGGCCGAGTGGTCTAAAGCGCTCTTCGTTACGGATCACTGCCATCTCACCTCTGTCTGCGGCGGTTCGAGTCTAAGATTCAGCCAATGTGGGCATGTAAGAAAGCTTGCCAGTAGCTTCTCGTGGGTCGGTGGTTCTTTCCGGGGTTTTCCGGGATCTTCCTCCACCATTAATACTGGCCGCCATGTATAGCCTATCGTGCTGAAAAATGGCGTTAAACACCACAACAACAAACAAAAAACTCACCAGTTGTACGCTGATGACACCCAAATATACAAATCTAGCCACCCAACTGAAGTTGATGCTACCATCCAAGGTGTAGAGAGTTGCATTTCTGATGTGAAATCATGGATGACATGTAACAAGCTGCAGATGAATGATGATAAAACTGAGGCCATTCTGATCACAACACAAAGACTTTCTCATTCACATCCTTTACCTCAAACAATAAATATCAGCAACGCCAACATTAAATTCACACAATCAGTACGAAACCTATGTGTTACTCTGGACAGTACTCTCATATTGCACCAGCATGTCATGAGGCTGCATATCTTGAGCTGAGACGCATCAGCTCAATTCGCAAATATCTTTCAGTTGATGCCACTAAAACACTTGTGTGTTCATTAGTACTTTCAAGACTGGACTATTGTAACTCAATTCTGTCTGGTTCATCTCAATATCTACTCTAGAAACTTCAAAAAGTTCAAAACACTGCTGCTCGGATCATACTTTGAGTACCACAATCGGAGCACACCTCCCCACTGCTCTGTACCCTACACTGGCTATCCATTCGATCCAGAATCAAACACCAAATTTGTTCTCTGTGCTACGTTTCAATGTCGGACTCTAGTCCAACATACCTATCCGATCTCACCCATGTGTATATACCGGCAAGAAACTTACGTTCCTCTTCTGACAATCGTCTACTCATTATTCCCACTATGAAAACAAAGTCTTATGGACAGCGTTCTTTTGCATACCAGGGCCCAGCAACGTGGGATGAATTGCCCAGTGAACTTAGACACAAAGATACAGTGATCACATTCCAGAGTGCTCTCAAAACTCACTTATTTCGACTGCAAGAACAAACTTAAAGATCTAATAATGTTTCCTACCTGAAATATTATCAGCATGTTTTTTATTTTTTAATGTTTTTCTGATTTCATGGTATTTGTTTTTGTAATAATGTTGTTATATGTTTTTTATCTTAAAGGTATTGTCTAATGTTGTAAAGCGCTTAGAGCTTCTAAAGATTAGGCGCCATACAAAGTCTTCAGTATTATTATTATAATTATTATCTAGGAACGGAGTCTTAGCTGATTATTCGGTTAGTTAAGGACATCTAGGACATCCGATTTTGCGGTTTCCTTAGTTTTTGATAGGTGCTTCGTAAGGGAATTATTTATTAATATTTTTATAAAATTGAATGATTTGTTATGGTTTTTTATGTGGGAGCTTCTAAATTTATTTAGCTAGTTACTGGGTCTTTTGGTTTTGTCGGGACAGTAATTATGTTTTTTTCCTAAGTCCTGCTGAGTCTATGAATTTATTTATAATTTTATACGCTGATTGTTTATTTTTATTAGAGTCCATAAGTAACTATGGGTATGTGTGTGGTGATCCAATCTCTTCTTGGGTTTTGATAAATATTTTCCTAGCGGGTTGATATTTTGGGCATCTATTGAATACGTGGTGTAGATATTCGGTGGTGTGGCAGTTAAAGCAGTTAATGGTTTCTGGTTTGGGTCTTATAAACCTTCCAAAACTGCTTGATAGTTTAGTTTTTCCAGTTATTATACTGTTCTAAATATGTACCCTTAGGTAGATGTATGGTCCTATCTACGGTTTTTTGGGTTTCATGGTGCTTTTTACCTTTTGTGGAGGAGTTCCAAAAATCTTGCCATTTTTGGTCTATATTTGTTTGTGCCAAGTCCCTTCTTATTTATTCCCTTGTGTAATTTACCTGTTTCCTACCGTAAATACTGCCAATGCAGTCACACCGCCAATGTATACCACTAGATTTTAATATGGACTATCTTACGACAGGGACATTCGTTCGGTTTTGGCCTGAATTCACTACTAGTGAACCATGGCAACATGTAAACTCACTTACACGTCATTCCGTGACGTTTGCTCCTATTAATTGGCTAATTATTTCGGGCTAGGAATATTTCCATTGCGCCGAATTCCAGTAATCACACAAGTAATCACACAAATTTAAGAAGTCCTTAAAACGGGGCGTTATAACCAAATGCGCATACTCCATATTTATTACAATATAATTATATTTTGATTCATGAATGCAAATAATTTTCAAATAAATGCATCAGAATCGAGTTTTATTCAACATTTGTAATCATTATGAACATATGTTAGACACACCAGAATCATGGCCGGGCTATCCTCTCGCTGAAAAAACAGCACACTGTCAAGAACTGTGTATGGATCTTCCCGAAACTTACTTCATCTCTTAAGTCTTGAAAACAAAATGTTTGATATCAAAATCTAGGGTTGGAACGTAACATGAATAGAGTAAATTATTTCTTGTATGGGTCTACAATAATAACCTTTCCGTACGACACCTTTTATAACTTTATAATTCCTGTTTACGTAATACTGCACCTCGAAATATATAATTGAAATCACAGTGAAATCAGTGCTCCGTGCTCATCCCCTATAATTACAATGGAATCTGAGTTCCATGATTAGTCAATAGAATTACAGTGAGTTCCCTGTTTAGTAATTGCATTGAACTCATGCAATGTGCTCCTTACATGTTTTAATAAACGCATGGAAACTGATTTTTTCCTTGAACATGGAATCTGAATGCATTCTATGTGGTTGAGCCTAACACTTTTCCTTCAGATGTTAGTGACATGCAACTATTTAGTAACGATCACGTGAATACCGTGATCGCTCATTATAGTCAACCAAACGAGAACAATGACGAGGTCATCAGTGCTGACGAAGTGATGCATGGAGAATTGTGTTGTAAATTGTACACACCAATAATAAAGTATGCAAGGAGCTGAATCACTATACAAAAACCTGTTTAAATGAATATAAATTACCTGAACGTGAATCGTCTAATACAAATTTCGCACGTATTTCCAGTGTTAACCTTGAGCGCGGATTATCAAAACCAAAGTTTTAAAACCAAAGGTGTGGTGCAAACTGACTGATAATTCTCTCGAAGAACTTGCTGGTGTTGATATAAAAGATTTTGATCCGATGCCAAGTCTCTACGAATTGGAAGGGACCTCGAAGCAGACATCAATATGAAAAAGAAAATATTTCACCAAATAGATTAACTTAAATGAGTGGGTTTATCATAATGCAAATGTGGCAACATTATGATTGGTGACAAGAATACTGTGTAAATAAGTGTTCAAAATTGTGCAGAATTCCATAGTAAAACATAGAGAAAAGCATAATGGTTTGTTGCTACCACCTGATGAGACTGATGGAGGAGTGGGAATGAGAGAGAGAGAGAGAGAGAGAGAGAGCAAATGAAGCACTGCATTTGCTAGAAACACCATTGTCATAATATTTTCCGACCCAAATTAAATGCGACTTGATTCCTCACACGGTTGCAGTTTTTAGATTGCTTCTTGCAAATACTATTATGTTATTAGTTTAGGCTCTGATAAAGAGTAATAAACGAAAGAGTGAAAACAACAAGCTTTGAAAAAATTAACAAATAATTGATTTCCCTGGAAAAACACTGACAAAATAAAGAAAAAAGAAGAAAAAATCAAATCCAAAAGTAATCCAAGAATAATCCACGAATTAAACTTTAGAAGTCCTAATAATGAAATGTTCTAATGAATTCAAGTTCGAGGCCCGACGAAAAATCCAAAATAGAAGGCGATGATGTATATTGTAGTCAGTATAGTGCTGATGTTTACAGTCCTTTGTGAACCACAGAAAGTAATATTCCGGTGTTTGAATTCCGAATAAAATTTAAATAAGTGTTGATGTCCAAGAATTCTGTATGAGCAATCGAATATTTCCAGGAAAAAAAATTAATCTTGTAGAATCCAAATCATTTGAATAAATATTAAATAGTAACTCCAAACTGGTCACAAACACACACTTTCTATTGTAAAAGCACAACTGAGAAATATCTCTATAGAAATCGGTATAAAATCTGACTACTGAACAACTTCGGAAAACCCAGAATTGCGAAATTGAGGCTGTTTACATATACAATCGCATGCTCTCAATATGACCTTGACAAAACCAATCATTTTAGTCAGATAATAAAATAAAAATAAAAAGTTGTTTACTTGTCACAGTGAGTTCTTTGTCAAGGTCGGGCGCTAAGTAAAAATAGAAATGGAGTTTTTATTATTAGATGTTTATGAAAAAAGTCAGGTAAAACTGAATTTTCTGGAAAATATCAAATTCTTAGTAAACAAGATTACATTCCTTTGACATGTAATTAAAATATTTTTTAAAAAATCTTACAAACAATTAGATTAAATCAAATATTAATTAAATCAAACATACGTAACAAAACACATCTTTCGCAAGTTCGATACCTTTTATACAAGCCAATAATAATATTCCTACCGCATATACATGTAACAGGAACTGATGGTAGCAAAGTTCTCTTTTCCTGATTAGAAAACTACAACACACTAAAACACTTAACACGAATTTTAAAATGTTAATTAAACAATCGCATTTCTATTTTCAGTACAATCGTCACCAGAGATTGTAACATTTTCCCTAGAGGAAACAAATATATCTAGAACCAGGACATATGTGCTGTGTGTATAGACATACCAATGCTGAAAACTGATATATCTAGATCTAGGATATGCGTGTTGTGTTTATAAGTATACCACTGATGGAGACCGAGATATCATATGCGTGAATTTTAGAATGCAACACTTGACTCATGTTATGATATGCGTGAATAATAGAATATCAAACTTATGTTACCAAGTTATGATTTGCTTTAGTAATGGAAATGCTACACTAATACCATATGGGAGCGGGGGAGGGGGGCCTCAACAATTATTTTTACTCTGATTGAGAAAAGGACCGCTCCTATTAAAATAATTGATTTCCTGGTAAACTGTTTATGAATATTATGCATCTGGGGATGAAAACAGTGAACCGCGACCAGGGAATATATTAGTTTCATTGGGATGAGTCAGGAAGTTATCTGTGACAACTAAACATGGAGTCAGGAAGCTATCTGTGACAACTAAACATGGAGTCAGGAAGCTATCTGTGACAACTAAACATGGAGTCAGGAAGCTATCTGTGACAACTAAACATGGAGTCAGGAAGCTATCTGTGACAACTAAACATGGAGTCAGGAAGCTATCTGTGACAACTAAACATGGAGGGGAAATAATTAAGATTACTGTTTAATTAATTAGAAACTTTATAATATTATTACATATGATTCGAAAAGAATGAATGCAAAAAGCCTCCACTGAGGAAAGACCACACATTTTTGCCAGCAACGTGTCCATGAATACTGATGGATACATGCAGATAGTGTGAGAATGGATGGCAATCCTATTCCATGTGAAGTATGTCACATTGGTGTGCGTGGAAAATATCCATTGCGTAGTGGCCATGGTGGTTTGGAAGCGCGGAGGAAACTCTAGTATGAATCATCCAAACTGCATGCAGGAAATAAAATGTCCGGGTAGAAATCCTGCTAGAGATATCAAATCCTGCACACACACACACACACACACACACACAGAACAAGTATTTTCAGCTCATTGACATAAAATTTCCCTGGCCGTGTTCAATTTGTCACGAAATGACCTTCATCAGCGATTGCAAAAAAAAATCTTCTTGATAGGAAATCGACAAATCATACACTGAAAATGAATTTCAGAGGTTGTCAGTGATCGAACATAAGCCAGCTAAACAACTATTTGCTATTGACAAGACAGTGACGTATGGGGATAGAAGTCCAAAACAATTTGCAAAGCTGCATCAATATTTTCTTGATACAAAAGATCAGTTTGCCGTCGATGGAGCCGCCTACGTGTATTCGATGTGGTCCATTGAGCAGGAGGGGCCAAGTCAAATGTACGATGCTCGCATGAACAGTTCACGGGCTCGAATATTATGATTTTTGTCCCACGCCACCCAATAAGTGGTTCTCAGGATCAGATTTATCACCGGCGTCAAGGACAAATGGGCGATTAGAGACAAAATTGATCCAATACGTGACGAGCGCAAACGTGGTGCGTATGTTGTTAGGCTGGCGTCGCGGTGGTCGCCTGGGTTGTTGATGGGCATCGATGATGTTTACTACAACAATGCATATCCACTCACCGCGGTTGCTGATGGTAATTACGTGATGAATGAAACTAATCGCGATGAATTGGCTCCTATAAAAACTTTTACAATTAATTGCGTGGCTGAGCCTGTTACTTAGCATTTTTCAGGAGAAGCACGCCGAGTTGGTTTAAAAGAGCATCGACACGCTTAGATATCTCAGTGGAAAGAGCTTGTGAAAGAAAAGGCGCTAATCTCAGCGACGTTACCGCGCTGAATTGCGTTTTGAAATGTCTAATTGTTATTGCGACATAACCAGCGAAGTTTTGTTGATACTGGACTATATAGCATGGTAGTATTATCAAATTCATTGAACGCAACGCAAAAGCGTGGTCACCAACACAGCAATTTCCACTCCGAATCACGATTAAATTTTATTTTGGTGGCGTTTAACAGACAATTGTGAACAATTGTAAGAAAACCTATGGTGATAGCCATACAACTGTTTTCGACCAACTAGTGTTTCCGAATGGACATTACTACCACACGGGTATCTGCTGTTTCGTAATTTACATCAAAAAGGATAGATAACTGGAAACAAACTCCAAATTTTTTTCTCGAAAACGTGAAATGATCCTGTGTGGACATAGTGCTCTTCGAAAAACCGATTACTGCCCCAGCGACGTTTTTTTTCCGTCGACATGGACGCATGCTACCTTACCAGATTTCTTGGATGTGGTGAATACCTAACATACTTTGAGCATTTTGGTCATCCCACACACGAACGCGTGTTCAATCATCGGGTCTCTACCTGACATTGTCTTGCCTGGATTTGTCTAGACCAACAGTTTTGAGTTTAATGGAGGTTTTCATCCTTTTATTCTAAAATGGTTTGGAAGGGTCTTTCATGCTCCTGCAGATATAAATCAATACGCAATGAAAATTCCAGAAATGTGCTTTGTTGGACTCCTACTGTTCTACTGCGCTTTTTGATCGACGTGCGCATACTAATACGGTTAACTGCCTGAAGCAATCATAGCAAATAAACTGCAAAATCAAGTCCGCATTCCTGAGTCGTCACCATATGCGATACGTAAAGAATTTCTGGTGAGCTAAGAACCTGGGCCCGAGATTCATAGCTAAATTTATCACGTGGCCCCAACGGCTTGCAAACGTCTCAGTAACAAAGCTTGCTATCGACGAAGCTGAACTTGATTTCTCATCAAGGACGCTGTACAAGGTTGTACATTTATTTCGAAAACCAGAGTGAAATTCACCGATGAGATCAGTGGCATATCGGTGCCAATAGCGACCACGAATCTTCACAATACATTCAGAATATTTGCATATGCAAGTAATAATTTGATACTGATTTCCAACCACCGCTCTTGGAGTAACCACATATACCTTTGACAACGAACGAAAACACCTTCATAAAGTTACTGTGTTAGTTCTGACTGAACGTTCGTGCTGGGCGACGAAAACGCTGGATGAATTTGTTCCATATGACCACTGTGCCGATTACTGTGAGGAAGGTTTCTACGGATATCGTGCAAAGGATAAGCTGCTGGACAGAAGGCGAGAATGCATTTCAAGTCCAACCAAGTACGATGGAAATAAATGTGTGAGACAATCCCCGAAACATCACAAAGAAATTTTCTCAACGCGCGAACACTGGTTGCTTTAATAGTAGTTTCTCAAAAACAAGTTCATACAAAGCTTCAGCAAGAATTACTTTAACCTCACAGCGTAAACTATTCCAGTAAACTTGTCCCTTTGATGTATCGACCAGCTCACGCTCGTCGTCACAATTTCAATAAAATATCCATGTATCGCGACCTGGGAGGGATACATGCAGAGAGGACGAAAAAGCTCTAATTGGTTCACTCTCAAATCGTTAAAATAAGCCTGCCTGGAAATCGCGAAAAAAATCGCAAAGAAAAGGATCGCAAACTGAGTGCCAAGTAGGAGACTTCACCCGCTGCTTTGGTTAACAAATTTTCGTATCGTCCTCGTTGCTGCTCCGTATGTAAACATAACAAAATAAAATTCGCTGATCACAACCGTGAGAAAAGGCTGAGTTTTGTATTTTATCTGCAACGTATTGCACCGAGCGGGAATAAATACCAAAATATTTTCCAGGTGCATTTATTGACTAAAATATTATTTCGTTAACGGTATCTACATTGAAATATTTAACCGCTTTCCTTGAAATAGTCTTGAACCGACCAGCATTCCCTTGTGCAGAATTGTCACTCTGTTTGATAGCTTGAAGATTCTGTAAAGAATTATTAAGTTTATTTCCGTCCATATGATCGAGTACAAGACCGTCTTTGATCTCTCCGTAAAAAACCTCAAATATAAACCTGTGATTGTAATAACTTTTTTCCCAGCTTTAAATTTAAGATAACCAGCATTATTAACTAAACCAACTGGTTTTTTCCGCTGACAGTGTCTGATTGTACCATCAAGAGATGCTTCATAATTCTTGATGGAATGTGGGACAAATTCTTTTTGCTCTATTTATATGTAACACTATGTGTCTAAATTATAATTTATCTTCAAATCTGGCTATATAGTCTTCAGGAGTTCTTATAACCTTATCAAGGACAGGGTTATTATTTTTCTTATCATAATAACGTTTCAGTCTCAATATCTTTTAACACCACAACGCGCGCACAGCTGTGTTTTTCCTCTAACTCCAACAACAGATCTTAAACAGGGTTGTGGAGCAAGACTTCCTCGTCGTACGCTTTTCAAATGTTGACCGCAGAATTCACTCACGCAGGATTTGTTACAAGGAGTTGCAGACGCTACCATCAACCATTTGCAGTGGTTTCTTATTTGAGTCATCGTATATATAATATTTTGTATTTAAATATTTGTCTGAAATATAATATGGAAGAGTTTGAGAGATTATCTACAATCCAGCCTTGGAAAACTTCCAGATTCGATCTTGACAGATTAACTCCTGACTTGCGGAAGCGAGCTCTGACTGATGTGATTAATATTATCAGAGATGCTAAAACAGAATTTCGTGATGATGGGGCATCTCACACATGGTCTACATTCAAAATTGTACGCGATGACGTCATCGATGCTACAATGAACGATACGCGGGCGAAAACGATTATTGATTACCTTGATATTCATCAAGGCGATCAGAAATATTTTTTTCAGAATAATGTTTATTGTGATAGCAGATTCCGCTACGTGGATTATTCGTGACAAACGTGACTCTGTTCTTGCTAATGGAAAAACCGTTATGTTAAGTAAAAATTCCAAGCCAGGAATACTGACTGGTATTGACAGACCATATTACGTTCGAGCGTATCCCGTGACCGCGGTTGTTTATGGAATTTATCAGCTAAATGATAAACCCAACATTACTGATCTTGCTCCAATGAGATTTTCAAAGTTGAATTGTGTAGCCGAGCGAATAATGGAACATTTCACAAATGCGATACGTTGAAACGGGTTAACAAATCAACGACGTGAAAAAATAAATAAATGGGCCGAATCGGTCAAGGATACCGGAGCTAAAATAAATGATGTTGCCGAGTTATCAAGTAAATTAAAATTTCCAATAAGAGTAAAAATGTTAACCGGAGAAGTTTTATATGAATCAAAGAACAAGGGAAACGGAACTCCTATTGAAATTTTTGATCATAATGCTCACGCCTGGACCATCGCAGTCACAACATTTCCACGGAATCGTACTGTAAGATGTTACCCAGAGAATTCTGGAAAAAGCACGTTTAATTTTATTCACGAAATAAGCAAAAACGATCCTGTGTCAGTTTGGTTATTTAAAAGTTCTGATGAAGAATATGATCAATTTGTACGACCTAACGGTGATTTATATCGTCGAGAATCTCTTCATGAAACAATGAGAAAACTCGCGAGAAGATTTTCAACAGAAAACATTAACCATTTACTGAGTAATTGTTTTACAGTTCTGTCAGCCGCGGCTCATTTTGCCAGAGAGAAAAATTCGTGGAAACCAACACGAACTCGATTTCTCGAGGATGTTCAAGCTAGTTGTGTCGAATACGGGCATGGCGGTTTGTGGAATATCAAGTATGATCGAGACGGTATGATATCCGTTGACATGATCGCGTGTTATCCGGAGAGTTTTCTAGGCAAAGAAGAATGTCGTGGATATTTTAAGCGATTTGTACATCCCATGCACGAGATGACAAGAGTTGCCATAAACGGACTGTTACCCGATTTTGATCTAACTGGATTCGCTCGTGTTGCATCATTCGAATTCGCTAAGGATCTTCATCTGGTTTGTTATGTTCGGTTTGGCAGATATTTTTCAGAAAAACGCTGGGTGCCAATGGTGTTATTATGATATATGCTTGACAGCAAAATATTAATATCACTGACGGCCAGCTAGGCAATTATATCATATCAGAAACAAAGTAAAGTTTGGCTACCAACGCCACAACGTATCAGTCTTGATGAGGTCATCAAAGAATATAAGCAGGAATGTCCAAATACTCCTATTGATGTCATCGTTGATGATGCTCCTAATATTCTCAAGATTTAACTTAGTAACAGTGAAAAAACAGCAAAGGATCTCGGTAGAAGAATAATCGCTAAATTTACTCAGGGTGGTGCATATGATCTTCAACGGCATTGTGCAAGATTGATTATGGATCCTGCCGAATATGAATTTGTGGTCGCTGATGCAGCAGCGAAAAATATATTTTGTAATCGGGAAGACGCTTACTTATCAGACGGAACAAAATTAAGCACAATTGTTAGTTACATTGATGGAAAATCTCCGCAATATACACATTTAAGATGCTCGCTTATGTTTCTATAAATTTATTATCAATGATAAATAGATTTCCTGGCACCGAGTCAGAGTTGCCAAGGATTCATTTTATATCGATAAAAAATATTCAGAATTAATGGCTCGTTTTACAAGTACTGATGCATTATGGGGTTCGTGGAGAATAAAAGAAGAAACGTTACATAATTATTGTGAATCCGCGGATGTTGCGGTTAAAGATATTTATTATAAAAATAATCAGATATCAGAATTGTCGTCTGCGGCGTCCGTGTATTATCCACGAGTTATTGAATTATTTCGACAGAATTCAGATGATACGATTGTGCTAACACCAACACATAGACTTGCACGAGAAATGAAACAACGCGGAGTCAATTCTTGTACTTATCACAGCTTCTTCAGGTATAAGGGTGACGCATGGACTCCTGATCGAATGGGAGAGAAATACATTCCAGGTATCATCATTTGGGATGAGATATTCACAGTGTCGCTAGATATATTAAAAATGTTTCTCGATTGGTTATTGTTAAAGAATGTAGCTCTGATAATGTGCGGTGATCACGGTCAATCAACACCGTTTTTTGGACCATCTCCACATCATTGGCTAAAGAATTTTGTAGATTATTACGAGGAAATAACTGATGATCATAGATCAATTGATGCAGAATTAAGAGAATTAAAAAAATTAATCAGACTACAACCGAACAAAATTCAAAGTGAAATAGCGCGTAAAATGATTTCAGAAACTTTCATGAACGAATTTTTGCAAACGTGAAAACCAAATGATTTAATAGTGGCAAGTAGAAAAATAGTCAGAGACGCACTTCAACGGAAGTTATTTCAGTTACACAAGGAGAAATTCTTAGCGTTACGTGTACCGTTGTATTACAGACCAACTGATACGCGACGACAAAACATCGACCTTGACATTCCAGGACCCTTGGCAGAGTCAATGGAGAAACAAAATCTCGTATTAAATAATGTTGTTTTAGTTGATGTCAATGTTGTGGAGAATGCATTATCGTTGGATAAATCTCCGTGGACGCTAGGATACCCAATGACGATACATTCATCTCAAGGATTGACTATTACTGATACATTTGTTTGGATTGTTGATGATCGTATCGAATGGTCAAACTTAGTTTATCTCGCAGTCACTCGGGTCAGGAGAATATCTCAGCTGCGGATAATTGTCATGGACGCATCAGTGATCAATGATAATATTGACAGCGATATAGTAAGAAAAAAATTAGCCGGTTATAAACAAGGTGACACAAAAAAACGAGACTTTGATCTCGACGTTGAATTTATCAACGCGTTAAAACATAAGCAGAATAATCACTGTGCGAGGTGTAATTGTAGAATGTTATGACAGTACTCGAGTAATAATCCAAAACATTATACCGTAGATAGAAAAGATAACAGTCGCGGTCATACACGAGAAAATGTGATGCTGACCTGTCTTGAATGTAATCTACGTCGAGGTGCTAGCACCTTTGGTGCAAGTTAAGTAATCGCGGTGGTAATTTTGTGTTGTCGGGAATTACTTGTAACTGTTAAGTGATAGCGGTGGTAATTGTGTGTCTTCGGAAATTACTTGTAACTGTTCACGTGTAAATCCACGTTGAGGAGCAGTTGAATCTAGTCTGTAGATTGCAGGTCTACCGGCGGATCTTACCACGTTGGAAATTTTGTGTGCGGTAATACTCCAAACAGGATCAGTTGTTCATTTTTTATCAATTCAAGTTCACCAGGTTCATATAAAAATCTCACAGTCACATTACCCAGCACCGGTTGTTTTGAAAAATCACGACGTTGTGTTGTTATACGCGCGCTTTTGATTGCATCAACGGGTTTCAATGCAGTTGTTCGAGCTATTACATTATTTAACGCAGCTATCACACTTGGTAATCTTGCAACCCATTCGTGAGATCTTTTGTCTTGAATGAATTCCTTCGCGTGTTGATATCCAAAAAATCGCTCAGCAAGTGTTCGATTAAATCGTTAAAAAGTTGCCTAACCACGATGAATTGCAGTATGTCAACGTCTGATTTCGACATTTTGCTATTATATGCTATTTTTTCAAAATGAAAAAAAATCTTTAGGTATACAGTTTTTATCTTAAAATGGGGTACTAATGTAATATTTTGGCAGAATCAAAACCTGAAGTTTCGTAAGAAGGGTGTTTTCTTCTTGTCATCTATAATTTCTTTAATCTAAATTGCATTTCTGTTTCTTTCTTTTGTATGTGCATCTACATTTGCCTTTCTTCTCTTCGTCTTTATCTTTCTGTTTCGTCAGTTCCATTCCTTTCTTCTGGATTTGTTATTCAATTTCTTAGTTGTCTTTTTCAAACTGAAGTTTGTTTAGCTCACTTTCCATCTGGTGTTTTAACTTCACTTCTCATAATTTCGTTTCACCCAGAGCACTTAAATCTAAAATATTCTTTTCCACCGAATCTTTTGTCAGAAACGTTTCTTGTTTTAATACAGATTGTTTGCGTCCAAAGGAGAATAAAGGCTGGCATGCTTCAGCAGCTTATACTTTTGAAACACCCCACCTCAAACACATATCTCTCCACCGTACATAACAATACGAAAGATAATTCCGAAATAAAAGAATTTAAATGGAAAAGGATATTTTATTTTCTCTGACTCTGTGTTCATAATCTAAGTAACAGAAAGAATCAAACCGAACAAGTTTCATAAAACTTAATAATTAATTTACTTATCAATGCTATTATTGAACACTTTAAGAGGAAATTGGGCTGGAACTGAATCCAAAATAATCCTGAGAAAAAAAAGTCATTAATGTCAAATGTTCAGTACAAATTTGAAATTAAGATTATACTGGTCCTCCAACATTCCTGACGCCTCAGAACGTGAATGTCAAGAATTCCCTTGAATACTTTAAATTAGTCCCATGACAGTAGTATAGTCCAATTAGTACTTACTATTTTCACTGAATAATTTAAGCAAATGTTTCCTCTCAAAACATATCTAAAAACAGCATATTAATAAGTCCACGAACTGCATGTTACAACAAATGCACAATACATAGAAATGGAAAAATTGATCAGTGACAGGGATTTATATACAGACATAAGAGATTTTAATTACGCATTGTGTCACTACTGCTACGTGACAAATAGTCAGTCTCCAACATTAAAAAAATCATGATCTTACCCTCTAATGGGAAATAGCTTAATTTTTCTAAGCACCCTGACGACCGACTTGTCCAATAGGAAACAAACTGACACTTTTCAACATACATATTTCTGAATAATGTAATATTAGTTACTGTAAACACGTGCGTAAACATCTATTTATAGACCCTATGCAATTTTAAGTTATTGATATCTTAAAATGTACCAACGCAAGTAGGAAATATCAACTACAGACAATCACTGCAATTGTGAAGGCTTAAAGTATACTATCTACTATCTACGTATCTATTTATTTTGTACATACTGTTTTGTATATTTAATAGAATTATTTGTTTGTTATTTTTAAACCTTTTCAATTTATTACATGTTATTGTAATGTACAAGTGTATGCTGGACTTGACCTTGTCCAAAACTGAGTTTATTCCTGCTTGAATTGATTGACTTTTTAAAATCTTTTATTTAATTTCATGTCAACAGCTAATGAATAGCTAAATTATTCCGTATGTTTATGGGCTTGATATAAAATCCTTATATAATAATAGAAGTACATATGTTGATTTTGGTCAGGGTCTTGGAATTTCCAAAGTGAATTTTACAGGTTATTGTGTTGTAAGTATATATATGTATGTATGTATGTATGTATGTATGTATGTATGTATGTATATATATATATATATATATATATATATATATATATATATATATATATATATATATATATATATATATATATATATATATATATATATATATCCATGTGTGTGTGTGTGTGTGTGTAACTGAGATGATTTTACCATACGTACTTTAACATCTAGCACTTTTAAGTTGTTTGATATCTTGTAACCAGGAGTGCTCTGATAACATTCTTGGATACATGCATTCACTAGAATGTATACTGAATTCAAATCTAGAATTATATTTCTGTCATTCAGAAAATTGATTTTGACACATCAACACTTTAATAGCTGCCACAGCCACGTCATCGACTTCAGTTTTGGGATATTTTCTGGACTTTTGCTGATTGTTTTCAGGACTTGAAATTACTAGAACTTGTATCTGTAATTCTTGGATTATTTTGGGATTTAATTCGTAATACCGTAAGTTGTTCTTTCTCATTTTCACATTATATTATTTGGAAATAAATATATTTGTTAAATTTTACAAAGATTGTTGTCTTTCACTCTTTTATGTTTCCTATTTTATGAAAATAGACTCGTAAAAATACAATAAGTACACTACAATACTTCCCAACACTTTCTAACATCAAACTTCAAGAGTTGTATAGACAGTTGACTTAATCCTATCTTTGTTATATATTTTTTACAAGTTGTACTTGGGTATTTTCCGTTTTTAATCATGAATTGTTTGCTTGGTTTCTGGTGATAATTCTACTAATTGAATAATCATATTGTTCAATATCTTTTGTCCATTATTTAGTAATTGCCTTTAAAGCTTCTCCGCCATGATTGTTTCGTTTTATGACTTTGTATTCTCCCTCATACCATATAAACAATCTTTTATTATAACGGTTTAGTCGTATCTCTTCCTAACTCAAATATGTAATCTAGTTGGGAAACATGATGCTATTTGTTAATTATTATTTGAAATTGGTTCATTTAGTAACACATCTAATGGATTACATGGGGTACTATTTATTATCAAAGAAAATAATAGAAGAAACAAATATGCGCATAGTGGCATAACTTTTGTAGCTAAACAGAAATGTGTTAAAGTCGAATTTATATCCTCTCTATTAATAGTTTTATCACGGCCATTTGTTGTTTAGTCTACTACACTTGAATTATAACGTAACAGACAATGTTCGGCATTGCAAACTCAATTATTGATTGTTACAGTCTGGCTCAATTGTTACGCCATTATTTCAAAGTCAGCTTTATGTAACTCGATATAAATTGAGAACAATATTTGAACCTAGCGGTTTAATCAACGTATTCAATCTATTAACATCAAAATGTCTGAAATTAATATTTATGATGTGTATACTGACCAATTAAATTATGCGTTTGAACAAAATAATACATATATATTTCACCTCGTGGGTGAAAATACTGAGATTTTGTGTCCACTGGTTTAAATATGTACGTTACTCAACTTATAAAATATTTGCGTTATTCACTCTATTAAATATGTGTGTTAATCACCATATGAAATATATGTGTTAATCGCTCTATGAAATATGTGTGTTAATCACTCAATGAAATATGTGTGTTAATCACTCAACACACAAACTGATAAAAATGATATAACATTAAGATACTACGAAATATGCGTCAAGCAATGAAGCTATAATTACTGCAATGAGTTAAATGAATACGTTCACAATGTGGTTAATCAGTTACAGGATCAAAATATGCATAATCTATGAGAGTGTATAATTACGATAACTTATTTATTTCCGCAATTCAGCAACAAAGGAAATATTTATTCAAAGTCATCACTATTATAACAAGTTTCATGAATTAACAAAATTAAATGAATAAAAAATATAAATTAAATAGCATTTCCTAGAAGAAGAAAATTGTTGCTAAAATGAAAAAAACACTAATTAGTCAATAACAGTTATAACGACTACAAATATTAACATTGTTGTATTCCAATATTGTTTATGGAAAGACTTTTGCTAGGAAATTCCAACACAAAGCTAAACACGCATTCAAAGACTCTCAGAACACTTTAATTTTTACAACTTCTAATTGTTTACTAATCAATTTAAAAAAGGAGAACATTATTAAACTTCTTGCCAAGTTGTAATTACGCATAGATTTAAATTAATTTTAATATGAACTATTTTATTTCATATCCAACTGTTACAACAAACGCCCAGTATGGCGCTGCTAAATGATTTGGTTTGATATTGTATCCAGTTATCACAAACATAATGATAAACGTTTCCTTGACAATATGATACAATGGGTAGTACACAATTATGGCAGAAAATAAAGGTTCTTTCAAAGTTTTATACTGTGAATTGTACATTAGATATTGTTGAAAACAAACTGCCCAGCTGTCAACAGATACAATGCGTGGTGCATTCGATATGATTGAGAATAGACCTTCCTACAAACAGTGGACACTCTGTGGTACATTATATATTGCTGAGAATAGACAGTCCTACAAACAGCGGACACTGTGTGGTACAATATATATGGCTGAGAATAGACCGTCCTACAAACAGCGAACACGATGTGTGGTATATTAAATATGGCTGAGAATAGATCTTCCTAAAAACAGCTGCCACAGTCGGTGTACGTTAGATATGTCTGTAAATAAGATAACCTAATAATGTGTAACTATCAGTGACTTCGACTTGATAAAGTTAATGTTAAGCATGGACCATCAATGTTTTGTTTCAAACAAATGTTCAAAATATATTTGTGTTGAAAAATACGTGCGATGGGACAAAGCTAAAAATAAAGAGCACAAAATGATTGTATAATGTACAAACACAGCAACCCTAGAATCCAATTAACAGCACCACCTATAGAATGAGATCGAAATGTAGGATAGTGTGACATACAAAGAATGTAACATAGCAGTTTAAAAAATGCTTGAACTATGCACTAATGTTAAACAAGAATACATACAGATTCATTTGTGATATTAAAATGCCCAACCCAATCATCGTTTAGTTATACCTAGCATGAAGTTTAAAATCTTTAATCGGTTCCTTTTCTCGTACATTTAAAACATTATTAATCGCTGTTACATGTTATAATATACACGTAAAACAATGTTATACTTATTAGCTTTTAGGAATTACATGCGGTTGTCTATAACGTCTTACTAGTTGTCCCATTTTATAATATGCATGTATACAAAGTTATGCTGATTAGCTATTAGGATTTACATGTCGTTGTCTATAACGTATTGCTTACTAGTTGTCCCATGTTATAACATGCATTGTATAATAAGTTGTGCTGATTAGCTATACGAACTGTAATGTATATATCTGATGTTGACACTTTCAGTATATAAGATCTTGCTAGTTTAGAATTATTAATTTGTTCATAACGTTATCCAATTCGGTTACACTTTTTAATGGTTGCACTTACCTTTATTCTAGAAAGTGTCCTGTTATAGTCTGATGAGGTTTCTTTATATTACTAGAACTGAATACAGAAACATGCCTCCAGTGATAACGATTTGAGAATGATAAGGGGCATTTCATGAAGCAATATGTAATTCAACTATCCTAGTTATTCACAGCTTGGTCCAATGTGAGCCATATTTGCTAATACCATAGTGCATTTTTATTTTTCTCTCCGAGGAAGTTGGTGCCGAAATGAAATTGTCAGGGTATTAATAGGTGAAAAAAAATTGAAATTTGGAGTCATATTGTGAATGAATGTTCATTGCTACAACTTTTCAAATTGACTTTGAATGAATAGATTTTAGTATTTTTTCGAGTCTACGAAATATCGTGATTATGGACTGGGTTTATATGAGAGAATTACACATGAAATAAATGGGATTGAATAAGCGAGGGAAAAGCGTGTTGACATGTGCAAATGTGTTTCTGTTTCTGTCATTGAATGTTTGAAATAATAATTTGGGAAAAATATGAAGTCTTTCAATTGCAATTATCTAAAAGACGCTATGGAATTTAATGCTTATTTCATTTTGAGTGCCGTAAGGAGGATGTAGTTGCACTTATATTCGAAATTACGGTACAATTTTGAAATGCCTAATCAATATTGAGAACCTATGACATGGCTCATGTAATTCGGATTTGCGGAACTAAGAAAGTACATTTTGAGGAAATTCCGGATGTAAAACTGTAAGTATATTTTTTTCCCATTCCTATCACCAGCTAAAGAAGACAGTATATGCCTTGTCAGTTGTATATTATTTGTAAGGACCTTTTCTTGTGTCTGTTGTATAGCTAGTATAAATCCGAAACATTGTATCAAAAAAGTTGACGCAGAATGTGCCAAAGCAGCTGGTATGTGGCAGTTCACGAAATATCTGCTTTACTTCATTCAGAAACAAATTGAAACAACCACAACGTAAAGCGCCTACTACGCGAGTGTATATGATTTGTTTACAAATCAAAAGTGCTGGCGTCTGCGTCCGTTGTTTGTTTACAATAGAAAGTAGTTACTTTATGTACGTGAATGCAATATGTGTATTTGCAAGCAAGTTCAGTATCGGGTAATATTGCACGATACTGACAATGTAAAGTTAACGGAGAAAAAAAATGAATATATACTAATGTATCCTTTGTTGGAAATGCTTAAAAATATAACAGTATTATGCCGAAATAATAAAAAGACGAGCAAAGTTTGGTAATATAATATAAATATAAATTTCACAAAATACATAATCTAAAACCCCGATATCTCTCTCTTTGAGATAATAATAATAATAATAATAATAATAATAATAATAATAATAATAATACTTGAAATCACGTCACATTTCTCTTTCAGATCATCGACCTTTACCATGGCAAGATAGTTTGTCAAAGAACTTGGATTAGAATGTGTGTCTTCGAAACAGTTTGCCCCTTCATGAATAATGCAGAGAATAACCGTCTGAACATCGGACCTGAAATAAATATTGAAATCACGCACAATATCTCCAATTAAAATAATCCTGGAAAATTAAAAATCATATAGTTTATTTGAAACACGAATGTGGTAAATCTCGGATGTTTACAATACAACAATCGTTATTTAGTCAGCTGTGTCGGGAACATTTAACTTTAAAACATTATTTTATTTCCTTCTTAATTTCAGGAAACTGACCTTATCGTCACGTGATCATGTATACCTCTTGGGTAACAAATTGTACTAACTGTATTAATCCTTATTTTAATGTTCTTCGCGTACTTGAAAAATGTGTTTTTTCATTAAATAAACACAGAATTGAACTCTTACAAACTATGGCAATAAATTAAAGGGTTGTTTGAGAAGTGCAGTATTTCATTTTCATATTGTCAAATTTCGTATTTCAAATAAACTACATCAGTTTTAACATTCCATGATTATTTTAAGTGGAGATATTGACACGTCGCCTTTATTTAGAATGTCATCACAAGAATGACAGAGAAATTATATCACCTATCTGCCATTGTAATAAAGTAATCGTTACATGTATATATAACAGCGCCGAATAGGTATATCAGACATTATAATAAAGAAATAGTTACATGTATACATAACAGCAACGGACATATATATATAACAACTCTTACCTGCAATACATTTGCATCATGGTGGTAAAATCTTGCTGCATCAAACCGTCTCCGACAGCATTAACAGATGTGTCAGTACACCTGTTAAGTGCTGTTTTATCACACACACACGCAACAAGAGGTGAAACGGAGAAACCTGAAACGTTAGAGAGTTATATTTTATTTCATTTAATTGTTTTCTCAAATGGTTTGTTGAAGTTTCGATGACAATGCATCTCTTTGAAAGCAGTTTCCGATAATGCCGCTGAGCATCACTGTGACTCCTCAACAAAATATTCTCATCATATATTATGTACAAAGGACCATTACAGTTCTCGGTCTAAACAGAGTAATCAGAACATATTCGATTTATGTGGATGTCGGAGTTATTATTAAGATTAAGTATGCTTACTGCTGTCAAAATTACCTTATCGAAATAATCGGAGCCACCAAGTGACGGATGGCAATAACATCAGTTACCTCTTCAAAGAACAAATCGTTTGCCATGCAAGCAGTCGGAACAAATTTCCAATCTGAGTAGACAGTATCATGAAACCATAGCGAGCGGTTACAAGATTTAAGTAAAAGATTCTACAAAATTACACTTAGAACAACAAGCAGCCATAAAGTGAGTTAATAAATCATAATGTACGCCGAATCTAACTTACTCACACACTACTATTTAAAAAAAACTTCTTAGTAAGAACTTTCATACAATTGAACATGATCAAAGCCTTAAGAAGCAGCGAACTACTTTTAAATTTCGATAGCAAATTGGGGCCATTGCACCATAGTAGTATATGAAAGGAGTTTCCGAACGCAAGCTGTGATATTTCACCTTAATAGGTTCATTTGGACAGGAGAGACTCTTGTCATAGCCCCTCTTTTTGCTTGGGTCTGTGTTAGCCTAAAGATGGCCGTCGGGACTACCGCTTTTGTTTACTCTGAAATTATTTGACATTTTTTACTGATGATAATCACATAGTGTATGTTTTACCCAGAAAAAAGGATATGGGGACTACCACCGATGTGAACAATATCCATTTAATTTTTAAAAGCTAATGTGTTTCCCATAACCAATGTAGCGCAGTGCCCATTGACACTGTGTCCGGTTTTCACAACTGGTCTTTACATCAAACCTAGATCATCTGAGCAAGTATCTTCAACATTTCCTCCAATATCAACATACACGGCCAATTAGCTCTGTAAATCCACAGACAGGTGAAAATAGAATTTCCATCAATAATCAAACTGGAAAATATGCTATTCGCCCAGCTTCAGTACGACGTGTTGCAGAAAGGATAAATAACTCCATATTATCGATGTGTAATAATACAAAATGATAGATTTAATTCTGCTTGAAAGGCATCGTTGATTTGCTCGATTTGCTAGCAAAATTACAGTCTGGGACATGGGTGCCCATTACATCGGTTTTTGTTTTCCATACAAATACCAGTGAATTTTTTGGGGATAATTATCCAAATGACATTGCCCTAATATTTGACTAGCTGTAATATGCACGATTTTGCCAATGCGATTTATCTGTCTGTGACGAAAGTAGGCAAGCTAACGTTGAACTCCCTGACGTTGCTGATATCTACGTTTGTGTTGGTGTGTTGTATTGGCGACAATGTTGTCTACTTATGCTCGTGTCTGGATCGCTTTACGATCTGTTGTCATTATTGTTTAATACAGACTCTAAATGTGGTACTGTCTGTGACCTTTGGATCTTTCAATAACGAACATGTGTCATAATAAATATCAATCATTTCCGTAAATTCTTGATATGATATTATACCGTAGTTTAACCCCGCATGTCGATATCATCGATGCTAACTGCTCATGTGCATGGGTTGCTTTTGACAATAGTTCTGTATGTTCATGTAATTTCTCAGTCATGCATATATATATAGTGTCTTTGCAATGATATTAAGAATGCCAGCAACATCAGTGATAACGGAAACACTGATTAACTAGTATTGGAACTATCACGTAAGTTACTGATAATGTATTAATTATCGTCATTGTTCCAGCTACCATGGTGGATACCGCATACACAACAAATTCGATAAAAATGATGCGTCTGTTTCATTTTGTCCATGTCCGTATCGATGGTGTTTTTTAAATATGATTGCCACTTACCACTGTGTTCATATCTGTAGTATTGTGCAAGACGGCGAATTTCGCTCATCATGTGAATGCTAAGGAATTAATTGAGGTGTCTTGGCGACAAATTCAAGACACAACCAATACGCCGTTGAGGTTGATTTTTTTTTGTGTTCGGGATATATTATGAATATTTCCTCGACAGTCTGATTTAACAAGACTGACAAAGTTCCATACAAGTTGTCAGATGAATGACGTCAGGAATATATGATACAAATTCTACATTGTGCAGAGCTTAAAACAGAGCTAATACACACCGGTGATCCCATTGTTATATTTGATGAAGTTTGATGGAGTTATTTTGGTGTGTACACGCCGGTGACCACAGCGGGGTGTTATTTTGGCATATCTACCGTATTTCGTTTTCTACAGTTTTCACTCTGCGCAATAGCTCCAAGAGTTCGTAGAGAATGATTAACTTTATCGTCGTCAAGGTACTCATAATCAAATATATATGTCTGATATCCTTTTCCCCAACATAGATCATGTAGTAACCGGCGTTACGAACAAAGCCGAGGAGGGGTCTTTTTAACCGACAGTTTCTGGTTACATCATCTTTTATCTGAATTATAAATTTATATTGCTAGGAATATATATTATTGAGTAGTCGGATATGTACAATTGCAGTCGTATTGTGAAGCAATCTAATCATATATTTTCTCTGTAGCAAATCTTTTGAGCTAATCATTAGCAACCCCTATTGTAGTCTCATTTTATCATAATGCCCTGAATTTTGCACCATTTAAATGGTCTACAAAGTTTTGATTTGCCACGCGCACCAGCGCTGCATTTCCCACATGGTTTGGCCCTAAAAGCACTCGTCGAATACTCGGTTGATGATAGCCACATTAATCATAGGAACAAGACTTGCCACATGGAGTTGTTGATCCAACCATGAACCATTTGCAGTCAAGATGCGCTCGTGACGTTGTTATATATTAATCTAGAAAGATCTTTTTTTGGAATATATATTTGCCTTAATTATATAATGGAGGAGTTTTCACCATATTCCATGTTCATGCTTTCCATCCTTGGTTTGATTTTGACAAATTAACCGATACGAAAACGCGCCCATAATACCAAATTTGCAATTACGCAATCGTATCCGTGAGGCCAGGAAAGAGTTTATGATCGATGAAATAGTGCACGTTTCGTCAAAGTTCAGGATTTTTCAAGACGACAACTGTATCGATGATGCAACGAATTGCCAACAAGCAGCTACGATTACTGATTTTCTAGCGATGAGAAATCACAACACCACCCGGGTGTTGTTACGTCAAGCAACAATTACAAACCAGGGATGCTGACTGATATTGACAAGCTATATTGTGAAAGAAATTTTCCTGTGACGGTAGATGTTTACATGATTTATTCACTGAATGATGAACCTGGAGTTCTTCTTCCGATGATGACTACAACAAGCAGTGTTATTTTCATGAGTGTATCCGAGAAAATCACAGAACATTTCTGTCCCTTAAAAAAATGAATGAATGAACTGAAAGTGTATGAGAAAATTTAGCTATAATAAAATATGTCGCTGCGTTGGAAAAGAAATAAAAATTCCAAATGCAAGTAAGTACAATAACCAATGAGATCTTGTACACGTTGATGTATAAGCTGAGGGGTTCACCGATATTAATAATTAACCATAACACTCACGCATGGACCGAGAGCATAACAAAATTACCCACCCCCAAATATTTTCGATTTTACCAAGGTGAGATCTTTCAATGTATTATTAATATTAGTAAAAGCGAAAACTTGTCGGTATCGCCATCGCGAATAGCTTGCAATCTGACAATACATAAACACTATACAAACAAATGACTGAAATACACAGCCGACACAAATCTAGTAAATGAATTACTGAATAATCATTTTACAATCTCATCTGTCGTTGCTCATTTTGATCAGCAGAAAAATTCATTGCGACCAAAAGGTATAGAATTTCTTGAAGATATTAAACGCTCATGTGTTGAATATGGACGCTAAGGTCTCTAAAATATTGAAAATGATTATAAGGACGTAATATGTTAGCAGGTTATCCCGGAAGCAGGTTTTCCCGGAAGCATTCTTAGAATGGGTGATTGTAGGCCTTATTTTCAGAGATTTGTGCATCCGACACATGAATTTACTCTAGTTGCGATAAATGGCCCAGTTTCGGATTTTGATTCAACTGGATTTGCCTAGCTTGAATCATTCGAATTTACCGAGAATGTTTATCAAGTCATTGCTGTCTGGTTTGGTTTTAATTTTAACACACAAAATCAAGAGATACACAATAGCGCAAAGAATAAAATGGGTTGGCCTCCAAAAGTGAGATATGTACTCGCTAAAACTATACTGACATCGCTGACGGTGAGTGAGGTAATAATTTAGACCACAAAACCAGGTCTGGTCGCCAAAAAAAAAAAAGAAAAAAAAAAAAAAAAAAAACAATGATGAGAACTCATTTACAAAGGATGCAGGTCTAAAACTCGTTGGTAAATTTACACATGGGGCCTCACCTGATAATAAGCACCGTTGTACAAGATTGATCATACATGAAGCAGAACTCGAATTTATAATCGCAGATACTGCAAAACGAGTGTATTAGTCACCAGAGAGCATGCAAAACTACCAAGTGGAACTATTTTTGGCACTAAAATCAGTTTATTTGATGGTGATTCTCCGCAGTTTACTCATTTGAGATACTAATGCTCGCATATGGGTTAATAAACCTTTTATAGAAGATCAACCGATTTCCTAAGGACGCTGTTAGAGTCGCCCCAGATTCGTTTATGTCAGCTAGTCAAACATAGGGTTGCTAGGTAAACGTCCGGCAAGTGTAGGCGACGTTCCATGGTGACAATGGCGAATACAAATGAGATGCTATGTAATTATTTAGAATCTGCAGATTACAGGTCTCATCCTCAGTATTACAAAAATAGACAATTGTCACATCCGTCATCGGCACCATCGATATATGTAACCGTGTCGCGACATAAAACGATTTATCTTAATGGCCCTTTTGGTAAAGCTACACGCATGTTAAGATTGTTTATGGGGATCATCGGATCCCGCCACCGGCATGGTAGTGTTAACCCCAACTCACCGATGTGCCAGAGAGTTGAAATAGAGACGCGTTAAGTCTCGTACTTATCAGTTTCTTTCGATAGCACGGTGATGCGTTGACTCAGGAAAGAATAGGGGACAAATATATTTAAAATATTATCATCTGGGATAACATGTGTACTGTTTCTAAAAATAACTTCAAAATGTTTCTTGATCGGCTGTCGACGAAATCAACGACGATTATAATGTGGGGTGATCAAGGTCAACCACCTCGTTTTTATCGGAGAATCAGCACATTGATGGTTTATAGAATATGTAGATTATTACGAACAACATATAGAGGACCACGTGGCCACATATGACTCATTTAGAAGCTTAAAACAAGGATGAGACTTACATCCAACAAGACCCTAAGCTCGATGATGCGCAGTGTAATTCCAGAGACTATGTTTGATGATTTCTGGAACTTATGGCGCCCTACTGACCTGACAGTTGCACCAAGGAAAATAGTTTGTGATATACTAGAAAGTAAATTAGTTTCACTTTATAAGGAGTAATTTCTAGATCTACCCAGTCCCATTATCATATCGCCCAACAGATACCCATGGACAGAATATTGACATTGAGATTCCCAGATCCGTAAAGAAACAAAGACTGTTCTTCATGATATTGTTTTTGTCTGTTGAGAAAGCTTTAGCGAAGGCATCGGAGGATAACAAATCCACATGGACTCTATGATATGTTGTAACCATTCATTCATCACAGTGCTCACAATCTCAGATACCAATATTGGGATTATCGATGATCGTGTAGAATAGTCAAACCTATTGTACTTAGCGGCAACGAGAGTTATAAAAATGTCCCAGCTACAAAAAATGTTGTATACTGTGGAATATAATCAAACTCAGAAAGGCAGAGATGATATAGTAACGAAACATTTAGCTTGGTTATCAGCGAAATGACAGGAAATATAAACGTGAGTTTGATCATTACATCATGACGATGAAGCAGCGTCAAAAGAATCACTGTGTTTTCTGTAACACTATAATGTTGTGGAGATAATCTCCGAATGACCCACAATTTACCGCAGACCGAATTAATAGTTGTCTCGGCTACACACGCATGAACTTGATGATGACCTGTCTTGAATTTAACAGACGTGGGGAAGCCTGTGCTAGCTGCTAGCGAATACAAGCTGGTGGTAAGTTTGTATTTTCATGAATTAATTGTAATTGTTCACTTGTAAATCCTCGCTAACGATCCGTTTAATCCAGTTTGTAGATTACAGGCCTTCTTGTAAATCTTACCACACTGGAAATTTTATGTGTGATTACACGTCAAAATAGGATAAGTTGCTCTTTTTAGCACCTTCAGGTCCGCTAGGTTCATATTAATACCTGACCGTCACGTTACCGAGCAACGATTGTTGTGAGTAAGAGCCCCGTCGTTTAACTCGTATATATTTTTTCAACATTGCGTTAATGGGTTTCATAGAAATTCATCGATAACTTCGTTGTTTAAAGAGCAATCACACTTGGTAGTCTTGCAAACCATTCTCTCTTGTCTGTGGAAATGTCATGAGCATACTGATATCGAAATAATCGCACAGCAAGTATTCGATTAAATTGCTCAACGATTGCCTGATCGCGATGTAATGAAGCGTGTCCTCGTATGATTTTAACCTATGTTGTTGCAACAATGATATAACTGCACCATGAAATTCTTAGCCAGGATCATCCTGTAGCAACTGTTGCCATGGTAAAGGTCCACGTTGATAATTATTTCAAACGCGGATGCAACATAAGTTTCTGTTTCAGTTGATAATGGTTCAGCTTCTTTGTATCTACTCGAAACGTCGACGATCGTCAACGTGTATTTATATGTGTGCGAACGACGTTTACTTTAACCAGCGATAGTGTCAGTTGGTAAAAAAAAGATATCTCCTTGATGAACTTCGTTAGGAGTTCTTGCATCAAATCGTCCGTATTGAATCTCTTTAGGTGGCGGTAGTTAAATTTGCCATATTGCCTGTCTGGGAAACCAATTTGGGGCAATACCACGATATACACCTACTGTACCAGCAAGTTTGTCAATCGCTGCTCTACCCGTCTAGTATCCTCTTGGACAATAATACATTGACTCCATTATTATAATTATCGGACAATTAATTATTGACACATACGGCTCACTTACTAGTCATCACCGATCTTGACAACAAATTTGAAAGCGATTCTCCTACAAATTTATTTTTTGCAGACTTCAACATGTGAATCAACTTAATGTCTGCAGTATGTCGTTGTTGTATATCTTCATTTTATACGTGACATCATGAACATGACACTCTATATCAATGCCATTTACTGGATACTCTCCTGGTTTTGGTTGATTTCTTTCGTCAAGCCTTATCTCAAATCGAATTCCACGCCCACAGTAATTATATCCCAGAGGTTTCTAGCCAGCATACCTAGCCCTTGGAGTTCCTGGTAATTTCCCGATTGCCTTAGTGACATCACCACCGTAGATAACAGAGCGATCCGACGTCTCCACAAACTTGTATTTTTGTAGCACATTTTATGCAAATACCTGTAAGTGCACGTCGACGATTCCCAGTGACCTGGATCTGGATGGGTTTAAGAACTTCTTAGCCAATGCTCAGAAAAACCCTTACGGATTTTTTACAATAAATGTACACGATCATCAGACACGAAATCGCATTGGTCTCGATACAACCTTTTGGATGAGTGACCTATCACCTGACAGAGCTAATTTTTTTTTAACCACCAGCAGTGGAGGCGGTGGGTAATAACCAACACGGATGTTTGGGGTCATGAATGAAGACGCACGGAAATTTGCCACACAGGGTAATGCGGGAAATAAAGTGGCATAGCAACTGAAACGTTAGATGCCTCAGTTTATCTTTTTGACCTTATATGTCGCTTTTGGTAGACGCGTTGATTTCACAAATGGGACATTATACATAGTGATTTATTCAAACTCATTCCATTCGGCCTCCCCTTCCATTTCATAACCAACATTGTTATAAGCCTTTATCACTATATAAGGTCTCGATTGTTTGGTCTGTCCAACCTCCCTGTTGCTTAACAAGAGATACATTATGTCTGTGTAAGTGTGCTTGGGAAATCTGATTAAGCGATAAACTGGTTCGCTTTATATTCATCAAATAAGGTGAATCGAACTATACCTGGTATAAATGGAGTTAACCGAGATCAGTATTTGACAAACCATGAAATTATTCAAAAGTATCACTCACCTTAATATAATACACATAGTTCTACTTTAATGTTGAAATTGCAATTGGTCACTTTGACAAAGCCTAGTCTTTATTGGCTTACAGGATGTTTTCAATGTAATATAATAATATCGTTTGTACAGAGTGAGGGTGCCATTGCAAAGCAGAGAGACTAACAGCTCGGTATAATTTTTAAGAAAGACTGGTACATTTGGATAAATAAGGTATTTGAAATACGTCTTCTTGAAGGAAATGCAAGAGCTTTGAGCAACGGAATGGACGCCTTTACTTAAATAGAAAGATGGAGGCGTTATATCATTTAACTCGTTCTACACTATTGATGATAAAGACTTCCTTAATTCATGCAGTAGGACTGATACGTTTGCAAAATGGGATGTGAAAACAAATTGTAAAGAAAGAGGAAACGCGATTCTTACTCTGAAAGGTAACCTAGTGAATCTATAAAAATGATTTTTTCTTGTGTTATGAAGACACATTTACGATCTAGATACGGGCATTTTTCATAAACATTTTTCATTTTATACAGGCATTTTTCATAATCATTTTTCATTCTATGGAAGAAGAAAAATAAACAACCCTTCAGATATTACTAACATGACATAGAAATTTATCAAAAGAACCAGTTTATTATAAATACCACTCATTCGAGATGCAGAACTGGTTCGTTTTAAAGTTTTGGCATTGATGTTCACCTGGAATGTTTTGGATATTATTCACTTTATATATATATAAGTAGTGAAGGGGGTCACTTTAGCCTCAGTGGGAATTAGCATTAAAAACACCCTTGGGTCAGATTAGCCTCAATGGAAATTTAACATGGAGAAAAATCGTGGGTCAGATTAGCCTCAATGGAAATTAACATGGAGAAAAATCGTGGGTCAGATTAGCCTCAATGGAAATTAACATGGAGAAAAATCGTGGGTCAGATTAGCCTCAATGGAAATTTAACATGGGAATAAATTGTGGGTTAATATACGTACAAGGGGAATTGAACATGGGATTTTTTTTTTAAAAAAAAAGGGGGTAGGCAATGGAAAGGCTATCTCTTTTCGAGAAATATGGGGGCCCTGAAAAGGGCCTTTGGGTTTTCTTCTTCTGCTTCTAATTTCTTCTTTTCCTCCACCAACTTCTTATTTTATCTCCAACACTCTTTCTCTTCTTTTCTTTCTTTTTTTTCTCCTCCTCTTCTTCTTTCTTCTCTTCCTCCTCTTCTTCTTTCTTCCTCTTCTCATTTTCTTCTTCTTTTTCAATTTTTTCGTTCCATGTTCTTATTCTTATCTTTTCCTCTTCATCCTCCTTCTCCTCCTTTATTTCCTTCATCACACCACTGATCATATCCTTTGCTTTTCTTAAGTTGTTAATTTCCATTTTTACTCTATGCGGACTATAAGAATAGTGGTCTTCAACGAGTCGTACGAGCATTTGTTCTATCATGCCCAAATTGTCAAGGACGTCTTGCAATGATTGAAATTTATCCAGGTGGTTTGAAGCCATCTTCTATGTAGAATGGTTTGAACGACGAATACTGTGGGTTCTTATACTTAAAGCGCGTACGTGAAGGAAAACATCCCACCTAAAAACATACAATGGATCTTACCTAGATCATGACCAAACAACGCGCGGACGTGAAGGAAAACATCCCCCTACTTTTTCATTTCATATAATATAACCCAAACTATACTCTTCACATTTGCTAAGAAACAATAAAGAAACCCATAATCTACTATTCGCACAAACATACCTTTACTCTTACAAACACAAACACACAAACACATACCCTCACACGATCTTAAAAAAGAGTTAGTGTTTATATACACACTACTCTACCTACACACATTGGCAAATTGATCGTTATTTCTTTTCTAGAGTATTGGGTAGCCCTGAAAAGGGCTGTTTGTTTTTTTTTTTGAACTCCAGATGCACCTATCTAATGGTTGCCCCTTCCAGGTCTGGCGCCACACATGCATCTTTGACTCCAGTCTCTTTTTACTTTTTGTCTTGAGAGTGCAGAGGCGGGATGATTCTCTTCAGCACCCCAATCCTCTGTCTCGGGAATATTGTATGACATCCTCTCTCCTATTTTCTTTTCCTCTTCTTCCCTCTCTCTTCTCTCCTCCTCTTCCTTCTTTATTCTTGCTTCTTCTACGATAGCCTCCGCTGATAGTTCGTTTACTATGCGCCTGGCATATTCCAGGTGCATCTGGAGTTCTAACAGTTTCACAATTCTGGTGTTCATTCTTCTGATGTTGATCAATCAACAAGGGTAGCTAGACTGCCGAGCGAGTTTCAATTTATAGTGAAAGCGTGGACGTGAAGGAAAACATCCCCCTAAAAACATAAAATTGGTCTTACCTAGATCATGACCAAAAAACAACAACGCGCGGACCTAAAAGAAACACTCACTCACTTTTTATGCTACCCATCACTATTTTAAAATTTTTTATAAATCACTTCAATAGACTATCCACATAAGCAAAGCAATCCAATCTAACTCCAAATATACACCTCAAACACCAAAAAAACATGATTTTAATCTACTATCCACACCAACGTACATGATCACTTACAAACACACAAACACATACCCTCACATTTTTTAATAAAGAGTTCGTGTTTATTTTCACACTACTCTACCTATACACATTGGCAAATGGATAGTTATTTCTTTTCTAGAGTATTGGGTAGCCCTGAGAAGGGCTGTTTTTTGTTTGCTATGGCATTCTTTTTTAGTTTCTAAGAATGCGATGTCCTCTGAGGATAGACTTTCTGGCGATAGGTCTGCTTCTTCGGAAAGAGAAGAAGAACTCCTTGGTGTCGATACGACAATCGACAAAGCCTCTGTCAGCTTCAGGTTGTTGCTGCTGTTGTTGTTGTTGCTGCTGTTGCTGCTGTTGCTGCTGTCTCTGAAGTCTGTACTTCTCTGTCCATTCTTCTTTTTCCCTGTTCATTTCTTCTCTGAAGAGCTCTTCTATCAGGTCTTCAGTGATTTTTAACATTCTCACATTCTCTATTTCTTCTGGCTTCGGTATCAGATTGTGTCTGACCCTATGCAAATTCACGTAGGCTTCGTTGAGCTTAGCTAGTTTGGAGCACATCTTCTTAGGAGGATGAGTCGACAATGGATGGTTATACTTGAAACAACCCCGGTTCTTAAAGTCAAAGCGCGGACGTGAAGGAAAACATCCCCCACACGGTTTTCTAGTCGCAACGTTCAGTGAGTGCCATGAGAGGGATAGTAAGAAATGAAAGAGCATCAATCCAACATTCTTATAGCTAAACAAAAGACAAAGGCATTTTTTTCAAAACACAACATTTTTTATTCAAAAATCACTTAACACTAACCAACAACAACTCTAACATTTTTTTTAACAATAATCCAACACTATAACATCAAACAATTTTTTTCAAATCACAAACGTTTTTTTCTCAATGGACAATCTACTTTGAACAGGGCTGACAACGTTGTGAATGAAATTGTGATTTCCACTGTTGGAAATCATTAGGCCATTGACTGACACTACGTTTCCTAGCTTGAGACAAAAGATAAGCATAATGGTCACAAAACCATCGATCTACTTTCACATCGTTTCTAGAAGAAGAACGAGGATCAAAATGAGTCACTAAATGTTCTAAGGAATAGCCCAGGCTGCGATGATGCAGAAAATACACACAGTACTGTCCACACACCAAGGAATCTGTGCCTTGTAATTTCACGTTATTGAATTGGGTGGTTTGAGCATTTCTTCTCATAAAGTCAATGATATCGTCTTCCAAAGGGGGCAATCCGTACGAATCGAAATATTCCACACAGCCTTCTTGAGGAAAGTAAACGGCTACCCAGTGGGTTCCTGGGAGATGACTGTCGTCCGTGTTGATCACGTAAGCTTGATGGTCTTTAGGTTTGCGATGAGGGAGTTCATCTTTAGCACAGACGACAGGATTCCAAGAAGCCGTATACGAACTGTGGTTTAAAAGGTAATAAAGTTCCCAGGTATCCATTTGTGTGGTTTTTTTCTTCTTCACAGGTAATAATAAGTCGTCAATTAGATCCTGACTTTTTGCTTGAAAATGTCTGACGAATAAACGTTTATTCGTTCTGTTTCCCCACTCTGATTCAGGAGAGCTTCGATACGATGGATCTCTTGAGTGGTTAATGGTGGACAAGAATGTTCACGCAAGTCTTTATACCACTGGTGCAACACGTCTTTGTCCGAGATGAGACTCCAAGCTTCGTCCAGATACTCATCCAATTTTTCTTCTTGACTTAACATCAGGCATTTATCGTGTTGAATTTGACTGGGATGATCGTTTTGGCATCCATAACAATTTTTCTTGATCAATTCCGTCATTTTGTCGACCAAGTGTTTGGCAAAACAGGAGACTAAATGGGCTTCTTGTTCTGGCCATCTCGACTTCATCATGATTACTTCTTCTTTTTCCAGGGTCTCCTCACATTCCATCTTTAAAGTTTCTCCACTAGGTAAAGAGGGAGAACAGTCTTCCATGGTTTCTAATAATCTAGAATGACTTCTCTCAAACTGTTGATTTCTATGGTATTATCGAATTCTGCATACAGGATGACGTTCACTGTTGCTGGCAGTGCTTCTGCAAACTGAAGTTCCACACGAATCTGGCCAGATTTTATAGGGTGGAAATGTCCCTCGTCGCTGCCTTGGTCTGGAGTGAAATCGAAAGCCCACAAAGCATAGCCTCCTGCATAATCCTTGTACGTAATGCCGTGACTGGTGTTGGTTCCTAACTGTCCGGTAGCTTCGTACAGGGACAAGTACGATCTCAAATAATTCTTCGCGGCACCAAAGTTAGGCTCGAAAGGTCGGGTGCACAAGGTCTTGCCATCGCGACTGACTTCGATCTTGGACACATTGTAATGTTGAAACTCAAAAGGATTTTCGTTGTGGATTCCATTGAAGGCTGAATTCCTGACGATACCAACAATCAAACGTTTGGGTAACTGTCCTTGGAACAGATGATCTTCGATCATGGATCGCTGTCCAGTGGGAATGGTGAATGTTTTCACTTCTACGCGTCGTATGGGATACTTGGCGGTCGTTCTGCTCAACGTCTGACTGATGTCGTTACATACTTTAGGTAACACTTCCACACGACGCACGTAGAGTCTGGCTTCTTGGATGATAGTTTTGTATTCATTGGCATGGGCCATCAAATGGAAAGCGGCACTGCTACGATTCAGTCTCAGACGGATATCCACCCCGTTGAGCAAATACTTTTCTTGTAACCACATGTCCAAATGCAAACGATCCATCAGTTCTAAACTTCGCCCTTGCAGAATTTTCTCTCGTCGAGCTATATATCCCGCATTGTGAGGATTGTCGTCTTCTGCTGCAATAGCTAGGTCGGTAAACGTGTTCTCACCCGCTGTGTCAGGTTTCCATACCACGCAAGCATCCACATGAGTGTTCTTGGCATCTATTCCGTACGTCAAGAGATTTTCCAGGTAGGCACGATACGGGTAAGTATCCATGCTGCTGCTGACCAGTTTGTTATTCAAGTACAAGTCCACTTCACTGAACAAGGAATGCATGAAATTGTTGACAGGAGCTACTCTAGCATCGCCTCCTGGATTGGTGTTGTCCGTTTTGATCACTTTCACTTTCAAATACAGGTAAGTGCTATTCAGATCGATGTAATCTTCGGGTTGTCCTTTGATTTCGAACTCGATGGGAGCGGAATCCGTCAAAGAGGAGACGGGGATGAAATTCCACCCACTGGGATTCTTGCATCGTCATCATGGTAGGGGGCATGGCAAACAGATCCAGTTCCGTCTTGGAACAAGCACATGACTCTCGGTGCATCATTTTTTTCTGTGTCTCAATAATCGAAAACGTCTAAGTCTCGAACGGTTCTTCTTTTCTTGGCCTTTCTAGCTTGAAGTCTGGTGAAAGGGTATTTTCTTTGTCGTCGTCTCTTTGTGCCTTGTCCTTGCTGAATGCCTGACTCGGTAGCGTGCAGGGCATTTATAGGTGTGTCTCGTCGGCTCAAAATGTCTTTGCCCGTTTGCAGCAAGACATTTTTGCCAGCCCTCATGAAGGCTTCTTTAGGGTTTTGTTTGTCGATGATGACATTTTGGAGAAATTCTTTGCCTTGCGTCAGTGCCGCATCTTTCAAGGCGTGCAATCCGCGTGTCACCATCGGTTTCAACACCGGGGCCACCGAACGAAAGGCCGATTTTAACATGTCTCCTAAACCGTGTCCTCGCTGTCGAGCCACCCCTCGGTACACTGGATACATGACTTGCTTACGAGTCGTGAGAGATCCGTTTTCGAAAATGGAGTTTCACCGTGACTTTTCCTTTGGTGAATGGAATATCTTGTCCCAAATCTCCTTTTATAGTAATGTTGACCGTGTCCAAATACGACTTGCTGACCGGCAAATAGTGAGGATGGACAAATTCGCGGTGGACGTGGTAAGTGTTTCCACCTTCCTCGTCAGCGTTTGTGGCAGAATCCACTTTGAAAGGAATGACACGCAGTAACGGCACGGAGGTGTGTCCCACCACGTTGTACTCCACCACATCGGAATACACAAAGATCAAATTCAGTCCTTGGTTCAGTTCTACCGGGGTACGAAAATACTTGGCAAAAGAATCGTTGTCAGAAATGACTGGTAATTCGGTTTTTTTTTTTGTTCTCCTTTCTTGTTCATCTCCGTGTCACCGCCCAATATGTCAAACAATTCAGGACAAAATAAGAAAGATATGAATTTTTTGGACCCCTCAGAAAATTTCATCAGAAAGCGACGAGCTATTTTGTGGTACTCCAGGGTGACACTTTTTTGGGTATTCAGCAAAGCTTTATGGAACACGCTATTAAACCTGGTAGCTATGGTGCTGACCAAATGTTGACCGCTGAAATAATAGCCTGGGGGAATCACCAAGTTGTAGGTCCACGTTTTAGTTTTCTCATCATAGGTTTTATTGGTATATGTGCTACTAGTCTTATCCAACTCTTGTTGCAAATGTGAGTCATGAACTTCCACATAAAAACAATTTTGCTGGGGAATGACATTGCGGACTTGGGTCGGGTGAATCATTTCCACTAAAGCCACTTCCCAATGGGCTTCGTGATCTAAGGGGATGGCTTGAGGTAATTTGGCCGTGTAACAGCACAACGTGTTGTTGGGAAACACCTCCATGGAACTGTCACTGGGTAAGGTTAAGTAAAATTGGTTTTGGTGACTCATAATTCCAGAGTTCTGTGGCTGTCCGAGGGGTTAGTGGACGTCAGAGGTGTGTCTCCGCCCAAAATGGGGTTCTGGTTGTGGTTGGAGTGGTGACTGGCACTGGCACTGGACACAAGGTTCCCGTGGTTCCCGTTCGAGGAGAATTTCAGGGAGGGATTGGGAAGCAGGTAACCGATGCAACTGCTCAATAAAATGGTCCACAATTGTTTGTCTCCTTGTTGCAAACTCAAATTGGCGATGGCTGCCCCGATGACACAATACACCACGAAGATTTGGCAGAAAAAGACGATTTGCGTTTTAGGCACACGTTCTCCACACCACACCCACAAGGGTTGTTTTTGTAAATCTTGCACAGAAGAACTAGGGGAAGAAGGACTGGTCGACGTAGCTGCGTCTGCTGTGTGAAAGGGCATGATGGTCAATTCTTCTTTTTATAGTCGATGACTTGCGAAGCGTCGATCCAAGAATCGAAACTGGGTGGATATCCTTTCCAACGTACTTTGACTTCTTTGACACGTCGTTTGCCCACTTTACGGGTTCTGCGTTCGAGAATGCTTTCGATGTCGTACACGTCGTCTTCTTTTTTGGTGACACGTTGTAACTCGGGCAAATAAAACGTTCCTTTGAGCACTTCTCCGTTCATGTCTTCCAATTTATAGACGGCAGGATGACGGCCATGCACTCGTCCAGTGACGCGAAACAATTCGGTCGTCCAGTTAGGTAAGTAACCTTTGTCAAAAGTGCGTTTGGTTTTGCCAATGCGCACCCAATCTCCTACGACCAACATTCCACTTTTCTTGGGGACAGCCCTCGTCGGGGACGTACCAAACAGGCGCTCGAACACCAGCACTTCGTTGTCGGGAGTCACGTCCTGCGGGGCACGTCCGATGCTTCGATGGTAAGATTGGTTGTACGCTTGCACCAGGTGCGGTAAGATGTCGATGTATTTCAGAGTGTGGTGATGCGTAAAATATTTCCACATGCGTTCTTTCAAAGTGCGTTGAAATCGTTCCACAATGCTGGCTTTGGTTTCGGGATTCTCGGTGGTAAAAAAATGAATGTCACGTTTCTTTAATTCTTTTTGGAAAGCTTGGTTCAGAAATTCGGTGCCTTTGTCCGTTTGCCATCGAAGAGGGTGACGACCGCTTTGTTTCAACACCCGTTGCAGGGCTCGCACTAACTCGCTGCTCGATTTGGAAGTCAAGGGCACGACCCAGGCAAATTTGGAAAAGACGTCGATGACACAAAACAAATATTTGTAGCCGCGATTTTAGCTGGCCAAATGAGAGACATCGGCTAAATCGGCTTGCCATTGATGATCGATGCCTTCCACTCGGGTGCGACTTCTGGCAAACTTGCGTCGAATGGGTTTGTGTAAAGTGTAAGTAGCTTGTTCTTGTAACCATTGTTGCACTTGAGGTAAACGGAGACTTTTCAATCGCGTTTTGGCAGCAGGATACAATTTTTGAACTCCTGCGTAACCTGCAGGATGCGAGGGATCGTAGTAAATGCTGGCTAAGACTTTTTCCATTTTTTTTTTTTTTTTTGTGTGTGTTAATAAGTCACCCACTCTTCGGTGATGCTACTTTGGGTGGGTCGAAAGGGTGGTTTGGAAACGGATTTACGTGTCCGATGGGCTACGGGAGTAGAACTCGAAGGTAGTGGTGGAGGTGGCAATGGAATGGCTTTGGTTTTCTTTTCTTTTTTCACTTCTGGTTTCCCTTCTTTCTTTTTCACTTCTGTCGAAGGAGGCGTGGACATCATCTTTTTAACCCAAGCTTTCATTTCTTCTCGTTGGGGTGTGGGGGACGGGGTCAACAAGGATGCTGCAATCTTACTCGAAATGGGAGCTGCTGACGGTGTTTGAAACACTTCGCGCATCTCTTCTTCCTCAGGCCTTTGTGGGGTAGCGTCTCTGGTGACACTTGGGGATGGTAGTGGTGGTGGTAATGATGATGATGGTGGTGCTGGACTTTTCATCAAGGTCTTAAAATCTTTCAGAGTGGGTAAAGCTGTTTCGTCTAAAGCTTTCTGGTGAAAGAGTTGCAGTCTTTGCAAGAGTTGACCGTACTTTTGCGATTTTTCTGTTTCGGACAAATCTTGGCGATCCATCAAGGATTGCAATTCGTGTTGTAACTGGGACATCTCGCTCAAACTGGGATTGGGAGGTAAATGCGGGGTGCGTTGTTCTTGCCACCGATGGTATTCCATCCATCGTTTGTAAGGCACTAAAGCTAGTTTTCGTCCTTCCATGGGGTTGTCAGGGGTGAATTCTGAGATCTTGGGACTTCCGAGGGCCTTTTTATCTTGCTCCCACCAGTCCTCCCAACATGGTTCCCAAGACTCTTTTCAGTATGGGGCCTAACAAGAGACGTAAAATGCCTCCACGTTGGACCAACATCTTCTTTTTTTGACGAATGGGAATTTTCTTTTGAACCATTTTCCGAAGAACGTGGCGATATTTGCCTAAGCATTGTTTCTGGTGTTTGGACAAAGGGATCGTGCCTTTCAAAACGTTCAAACAGCATTCGCACACAGTATCGATGACCTCTTTGGAGGCCGTTTGAATGAGTTTTTCTCGTAGGGGTGGAGAAGCTTTGGACAGGACAGATAACATGTCCCCATGTTTGGCTAAACGTCGTGGCAGTCCTTTCCTTTTCTTTCCTTGAGGTTTTCTGGAGGGTGACATCTTTGAGTCTTCAGGAGCACCAAAAAAATACTGATATCCTACTCGGTCACAGGCCTTTTTTATACTGGAACGCGTCGCCACTGATTGTCTTTACGTTTTATCAGTTTGAGGACAGGCATGACACGTCGTGCAGGGGTACGTAACGGACTAAATCGAGCCAGTTCTTGCTTGGACAAATCCAGTAAACTTTGTAACATGCCCGATCTTTCTTGGACTTTGATTTTGGGAGAAGGTACTTTATGAGCAGCAGCCACTGCCGCTAAATTGGAAGGTCCTGCCACTGGGGAAGTTCTTTTGGGGGTCATCAACGGAGAAGTTCTTGGTGTGATCAACGTCTCCAAGTACTCTTCAGTTCCTGGTGACATCAGCGGAGAAGTGGACAAACGTGAGGCTGCCGGAGACGCAGTCACTGCCGTGGCAGGTCGTGGTTTGCGAGTGTAAGGTTGCGTCCTGGCCGAGGTGCCTCTCTTGCGACTAGTTTTCTTCTGTGAACTTTTCTTTTTCTGGGGACTTTTTTTCTGTTTCTTTTTCTGGGGGCTTCATTTCTTTTTCCGAGGTGGTGGTGTCTGGTAAGAGGAGGGTCCCGCCACTGGAGAAGTGATTCTTCTTGGGGACTTGGTCTTTTTCTTTTTCTTCTTGGGGCTTCGTTGGACTTTTGTCTTGGGGATAACTTTGGGGGCATTAGGATCCCATCTTAAGAGTGAGCGAATGATGACCCCTCCTAGAGTACCGCTCCCTCCAGGTTTCAAAAATGATTTGTTTTTTGGTTTGAGTGTCGATGCGGGGATCGGCCAGTTGGACCAAAGCGACTTTGTTTCGATCGAAAAAGCGTTTGGTTTGATGAGGAATCTGAATGATTCCTTGGAGTAATTGACGTGCCGTCACCGTGAACCATCGTAAGACTTCTTTGAGACTAGCTTCTAAGACACGAGCTCGTGTTTGTGGATCTTTTTCTCGACTGATGCCATACAAGGCACGAATCAATTTGACGGGAAGATGCGACTGAAGGGACGTCATGTTCACACTGTGTGAGGCAGACGAGAAAGGGTCTAAGGTTTTTATAGATTTTTTTTTTCATGGGGAGTGAAATGAAGTCGAGACGTGTACAGGACAGGCCCTCCGTCTTGGCACCAGTGGTGAAACAAGGGGGTACGAAATCGCAAATCCTCGGGAGTCGTAGGTTTCAAATCGACGAGTAAATAGGCGTGTGGAGTTTGAGTGGCATCGTCGTACGCCTGAGTCAGCCAAGGCGTTCCTAACTGTTTGTCTAAGACTTGCACTTGCGATTTATCTCGAGGGCTTTTAAACAAGACCACGTAATGCGCATTGAGACTGATGGTGCGATGGGCTTTACTTTGTTGAAACAAATTTTGGGTGATGTAAACGACACTGGCATTACGGTGATGCCCTTTGCGCATGAACCACAGTTTAATTTCTTCTTCGTCTTCTCCTAACATGTCGTCGAAAATGACCAAATGGGTTAGACGGGAGTCAGAGACGATGCCATCGTCTTCTTTAGGAATGCCTTCCACAAACACGATGGAATCGCCTTGACTTTCTCGCAAGAGGCTGTACGCCGATTGCCACTCTTTGTAACACCACACGATCCGTTGAGGGGGCCGATCGATCAAATGATGTTTATGTTGGATCAAACGTTTGACGAATTCGGTTTTGCCTGAACCGCTAGGTCCAGCAATGAGCATGTTAAAGGGATGGCGAAGATACAAAGCCTCCCAACTGGCACGATCTAAGTGTTCGTCGATGACTTTGACAGTAGAGGAAGAGGGAGCAGAGACAGCAGAGGTAGCCATGGTGTGAGAAATGTCACTTGTGACACGAAAACAAACAAGACAAGAGTTTATATACTTTTTCAGAACACGTTTATTGAATGTTTTTTATCAAACATGAATACGAAAGACAAAAATACATAAAAGCCAAAGGCTTAAGTACAAGGATAAAAGGCACATGATAACGATGAACGTGGAATAAAAACAAGTGTCTGTACAACAACCACATGTTTTGGGTAATGTTCTAACCAGTTCTATAGTAGGGGGTAAGGTCACACAAGTGTCCTCCCGAAAGGGTCTTTCAGGTCTGTCCACGACAGTCCTGTCCTGGGTGACGGGTTCTTCTGGCACCGTCACTAACACGGGTTGAAAAGTAACTTTTTTCCTTGAACAACTCTCGTGCATACTGGGCCACTTCTTGGGTCCAAGCCTCAAAACCCCATTCTTTCCAGGCACGGACATCTGTCCAATGGGGATGTAAGTCACAAGCTACACACACATCGTCATATACGTCTTGGGTAGCTAAAAGTTGACGAATCTTTTTTTCCTGTTGAGGTCGAGAAGTATCCAGATGAAACCGCAAGGCTTTGAGCAAAAGGAGTTTTTCGTGACCATTTAAGGCCATTGAGGTGATAAGTACTGATCGTAAAGAGTCCACAAAGAATCGGCTGGTAAACGAAATCCCAGAAAACAAGTCACTAAGACACACACCACTTGTCGTCCCAAATTGAATGGATACAGTTCTTGTAATTATCGATGGTAATGATCCACAGTTTGAATATGGTCATTGAGTTCCTTCCACGGAATCTGTTGGATGACATACGACATAAGTCGTGGCATAGCAGCCTGTTTTTATAGTCTCTTTGTTTCGAAAAGAATACACGTACTTTCTAGATCAGTGATCTTCGTTCTCCAATTGGGAATGTAAATCTTGCATATTGTAACCGAAACGTCAGAGTTCGATTAGAAGTTTCCTCTTCCGCTAAGTAGATTCCACGGAAAATATGTTGGTAATCCTTTACCTCGTCTTCCTCAATGGGTTGCTCTAGGTGAATCTCGAAGTAACCAAAATGATCAACACGTGGATCATCGGGGGCCTGGAAGTATTGAACAAGGTCTGACCACTGAAACAATTTCTGACGAATCAGTTCTCTTATACCATTCAGGTACCAGTGCTTAAAGATCTGGTGACGTAACGGATGCAATTGTTCTTTACGTTTGACTTGTATTTTGACCAGCTCTCGGTAAATCCTTTCTCTCAACTCCACAGGCAAAGCACGAATTTTCTCTTGTAAAGTATTCATGAATAGGTCAGTCCGTACAATTCACAAAAGTAATCCACATAGTGAGTAATTTCTGACCACTGCCATTCAGGGTAACGTCCAAGAATGTCACTGAACTCTTTTGATGTAAACGGTCTAAAGCGATACAATAGAAGAAATGAACCCTTGACCCAAAGAAATCTAACACACTGGTTGACTTTTTTCACTTTCCTCTTATGAATTTCTCGACACAAAAGTTCTACAGTGACCCACTGAGATTTCACTCTGGCAAACCCCTGCCAAACTTCCTTGTAAATCTTCTCTTGTAGTTCTTTAGGTAATGATTCAATATCGTTTTTGAAATGCAGTTTAAGTACTGGTCTCGGTGATGTCCAACATTTGACTCCTAACCAATCTGGTTTCTTCGTCAACGACATGGTAAGTTCCTTCAATGTCTCGGTCCCACTAAGGGTAAGTAATAACAATTCGGTGACCATCGAGCATGTTCTACGTAGGCCGAATCTTGCGGTTCCCAGTGGTGAAGTGACACACCGCAACTGAAGCACTTGACTTTATCTCCTTCGCCCAAGTAGAAAAATCCGGCTCTGGCTAATTCTTCGGGGGTCGGTCCTCCCAGATACTTAGGCCATTTTCCATTGAACGATTGAAGACGATTTTCAAAGTCGCAGTATTCCGACAAACGCACAGGGAACGAATATTCGTCTTTCACAGGTTCGTTTCGATGAGGGTTGAGTGACATGGGTAGGAGTTTGCTCAGGGCTGGATGACATCCGTAGGGGGATAGACGTGAAGGTGAACATTCCCCTTTAAAACGAAACCCAGTAAAATGTCCAAGAGGACGAGCGGCATCACTTTCGCATCCCACAGGTTTGACACGCACAGCATCACTTTCCATGATAGGGGTAGGGACACTAAAGTTCCCATGATGCTTTACGGCATCGCTCAGGTCACAAGGTACAGCATCGTACCCATCGCAAGGCTCACAATCGCATTCCACTTCAGAAGCCTCACACTTGAATTGTGCCCTTCTAAACAACTTGTTCTGTGTTTCTCTGAAAGTATTCATCTTGTTCGCTCGGTCTTGGTAGTCACAATGAACTATCGACCTTGACCATAGCCCCCTTTTTATACTAGTCGCAATGCAGTCTCCAGCTTGTACATCTTTCCTTTTTTACGTTTTTTATGTCCTGTTCTGGAAGGCACCATCTCTAAGGTACCGTCAACATTGTACCGTAGTGTGATGGGTGGAAAGGCCATAGAAAGGTAAGGACAGTGCGGAGACCATCGAGTATGTTCCAGAATAGCTGAATCTTTATAGATACATAAATCCATTCGTAACTTCAGTCCGCAAGCGAAACACTGTACCTCGTATCCCAATCCTGACTCAGGTCCCAAGTAGACAAATCCTGTTCTAGCTAAAACATGCGAAGAAGGTAATCCTTCCCTATCCGTAGGCCATTTCTGAAACGTGTCCAATCGACGGGCACAATTACAATAGTCAGGTAAGAAGACTGGAAAATGGTAGGGTTTGAACTTGGAGTTCTCATCGGGTTTCTCACTCGATTCTTGCTGTGGCGAAGTCATCTTTCTGGTGGGTGGCTATCCTCTTACAACCAATGTTTTATACCAACGTGTCCATACGGTAAGGTGAAATGATTGGGAAGTCGAACTCGCTTCTGGTACACGATTTGATAAACTTTTTCCAAAGGTCGACTGACGATGTGGTGAGTGGGTAAACGTACAATCTTGTTCGGTTGGTAAGTGGTCACTTTAAAGTTTCCATCCTCTCCCGATTGCAAGGCTTCTTTCAATACCCCAAAGTTGACCACTCGACTGGTACGATAATTCAGAGTCAGTCCTTTCACTTTGCACGTCGTGTGCACTTCTCCTTGTTTGTCACGGTATTCGTAGCCGTAATTTTTGGGACCGCTACTGACGAAACTTAGAATCTTGTCGTCGGGATGCTCGTCTGTCCAGGCTCCTCAACGGTCTCCTTCGATGTTAGGGTGATGTTGAATCGGGTGATGGATGTAAATGCAACTGTCCGTGTCAAAGTACAGGACGCGTTCTTCTAACAGTTCTAAAGCTTCGTACAATTTTAAGCGAGCATGGGCTGTCACGTAAGCCGCAATGATGACATTTCCAAAAGGGTCGTCTTGTACAAAGTCCAGATCTTCTTCGTAATTGACCAAGATTAAATTCTCTCGAACGACGTCCACGTGTTTCATGTATTTGGTTTTGTCGTGAATCATCTGGAAGTAGCGGGAAGGTTCTGTCAAATATTCCGTCTTGGGTAAACACGGTCGTTGTGCCATTTTACCCCACAAGCAATCTAACATCACTTTGGCAAACGATCTCCAGCCTTCGTTTTTCTCGATGTGGTCTAAAGTGATGCCTTCTTGTTCCCGGTATTTCTCTTTGAATTTTATTTGGTCTTCGGGAGTGTGACACCAGGAAGGATAGCCGCTGGCTTCTTGCTTCAGTTTCAAAAAGGCATCCACGTAGTCTGCGAAAATGCCTTTCTGACTGGGATCACCCTTGCGGTACTGTTGTGTCTTGGGAAAGTGGCAAATTTCGTACACTTCTAACAGTTGGTATCCCATGTCCAGAGCTTTGAACAATTCTACGCTGACCCAGGTTCCCGTCAAGGCCCGTTCTTCCTGGCTGTGCTGACAAGGTTGGTCTTGGTTGCACGTTTCGGCACAAGTACGGCACAAGGGAAACATCAGTTTGCCTTGACAATGGTGAGGTAAGACGGGATGGTATAGGTTCGTGGGAGGCAAAACTTTGCACTTGATCAAGCCTTCGTATTGTTGAATGTTTTTCAGGTCGATGTGTTCCGTCAGCAATTGCGGGTGCCCTACAGGAAAGCGACAATATTTGCACACGTAGGGATACAGCGAACACACGTCCAAGTATTTGATTTCTTCTCCTTTCTCTTCGTCGGCTTGGTACAGCAAACATGTGGCATTGGTCCTTCCTCCGTACAAACTATCCCTCGGGTTCAGCGGGTCCATGAACTGGTAACTTTCCACGAGGCGTTTAAACTCGGGATCGGTTTTCATACAGTGATCGTACTCGTGTTCCCACATTTCCACCACTTGGTATCCTTGCTGTTCTAACTTTAGGCGCCGCTGACAAGTGTCCTGGTACAAGTCTTCCATGGTTCGTTGCAAAAACTGATTTTTAGTGCCACGGTCAGGGTAACAGACGGGACATCCGTGAAATAAGCAACCGTTAAACTCGTACACGATCTTGGGGTTTTCTAAGTCCCAGCCATCGACCGAATACGTTCCGATGGTCTTTTCGCCCCCTCCGTTGCGGGCATGCTGAATCCACTTGTCTTCCTTGTCGCACAAGTAATGTAACCAACGTAGGGCTTTGACCGAGTATTGACGTTTGACAAAGTGGGTCGTTTGAGGACTGATGACAGCCACGGTGTTTTCAGGCAGGAATCGTTGTCGATACACTAAGGAACACGCTTTGGCAATGGTGCAAGCTTCTTTCAAAGGATCAACCCCTCCGTGTTCCATGAACAGTTCTCGAAATTTTCCACAGCAACGCCGTAAAATGTCCACGTCGGAACGACAATACTTTAGCATTTCTTCCTGAAAGTCGAAAGGGTCCGAGGCGTGAATCTGGTACCAAGCGTAGAAAGCTTCTCGTTGTTCGGTACGCATGTTGTCGGGGTCGTAATAGTGAGCCTCAGGTAAATGGGGTAGAACGGCGTGTTGATTGGCTTCCGTATTGAAAAAGTGTGGAAAGTACCCTTTAGCCATTTCTGTCATTCCAAACGTTTTAGGCATTCGACTCAAAGGCATGGCCAAATAGCTCATCGAATCTTTAAACTGTACTTGTCCCACTTGCATGAAAATGATTTTGGCTCCGTTCAAAGTCACTTTAGGACGCTCGGTGCCTTGTTCCGTATAGTACCTCAAAAGAAACTGTCCATCGTATCCGGAGAAATTGTGAGCCATCACCGTGGCATGACGATGACAATCTCCGTAACGTTCGATGTCCTCTTGGCTCCACGTCTAAGACCCATTGGGCAAAATCGGCTAACGTGTTTGGTCCCCGAAAGATTTTTTCACGCCCTCCGGGAATCTTGCTGCAGTGAGGGCAATGACTGAAGATAGGTTCTTGAATGCACTTCTCGCACGCTCGATGAGCCACGCAGAAATTAGGAATGTGAATGCCAGTCTCTTGCATGCATTCGAAATCGAAAAAGATGAAATTGCCTTTCTTCTTGTGACCGTCCTCTTTCTCTGGTGGGGGTTGGTATTTTTGCACGTAACATTGGTGTTCCAAGTCCACGATGTGGTGACAAATGTGACATTTTTTCTTTCCTGAACATAAGTGTGCCTTGGTATTATTGGTACGTATGACTTGTTCACACGTAGGGCACAATCTCAGCAGTTGACAAGCGCATTTCTTCTGTGAACCTTGCGTTTTCAGATGTTGTTGGTAACAGGTAGGGCTGACAAACGTGCGCAGACAAGTTGAACAAGGCACTGGTTCTTCGCTCAGACAGGGTGAAGAGGCCAAACATCCTGAGCATTTCAATCCACAATGCTTGTGTTGCTCTCGATTGTTATAACCATGGTCACATTTCTCTCAATAATAAACATATCCCAGGAATCCAGTGATACTGGTAATGGTATCGAAATGTGCATCGTGATGATAAAGGTGAATGTATTTTCCGTCTTTAAAATCTTGCCCTCGAAACAACAAAGACCCACGCATTTCTTGAGGGTGCACTTTCAAGGTGTATCGTGGAGCTAGGACATCTTGCAATTTTTGCATTTCAGGAATGCCACAGGGTGTGTCTTTGGACAGGCCAGCTTGTTGCAACAGGAGTTCTGCTTCGTTTCGTTGTTTGGCTCGGTCCGATTGTCGAATAGTTTTCCAGGCTCTTTTCCATTCTGCCGTGTCGTTCTTGTTGGCATAGGTTCGTCCCACCACGATGGCTCGGGCTAAGAACATCTGGTCTTGAGGGTTGTTAATTTGGACGAGACTCTTTTTGGTGCTGCGAAGGTCGTTCACCAATAACATCTTTTTGCGTCCTGTCCCTTGAGGAGGAGAGACGTGGGTCATGTCTAGTGTGGCTTTTCCATCGGTGATGTCAAACTGGTCATTAGATTGTTGTACGTGTTGAATCTTGTCCATGACTTTGGAAGCAGTCAATTCTGCAGGGGTGCTAAACTCGATCCAAACAGGGGATTTCAAACCGTCGTGTTGTATGGAAAGTCTCAAGCGATCGTCTTCTTTGGGTTGACATTGTCGCTTGAGTGCAGTGAGCAAAGAATCCCACACCCCAGTGATGAACACTTCTGCTTTCTCTAACGGCACTTCAGCCTTGAAATCTTTAAACTTCACCGTGTATTTGTAAGCCGTAGTTCTAAATTTTCTAGAGGAGCGCTTTTCCGTCTCTAGAATGGAATAGTACTTTTCAGGGTTGACTAAGGGTGGTGAACTTGGTTTAAAGGGTTCTGATTCTGGTTCACTCAGGTCCTCTTCAAAATCACTGGCATGAATTTGTGCCAAGATTTCAGCCCTGGTACGAGGCGATAGATCACGTTTCTGCCTCTTACTTTCTTCTTCTTCTTTCTTCTCGAATGAATAGGATCGTTTCATCTTGAAAGCAAAAAGTCAAATGACTCAAGTTCAAACACCATGAGCTACTTTATAGTCATAGCAGACCAGCGTATATAAAAGGGTGTGTGTCTTGTCCTTTCACTATTCATTTCACTCTCAAGCCGAGCACAACGATGGAAGAGACTAACCAGATGGAACGTTTCGTCAGAGCTTTGCGAGGGGTCATTAGAAAATTCTCTTCAGACCAGCCTACGGACTACTCTCCTTCCTTTAGAGATAAAAGTCAAGATACTTGCTATATCTGTCAGAAGAAAGGGCATTGGTCTTCAGAGTGTCCAGACCGTCAAAAAAGAACAAAAACAGGGACTAAAAAAGACAAAAGTCAAGATACCTGTTATTATTGTCAAGAAAAAGGACATTGGTCTCCAGATTGCCCAAAAAAGAAACAAGAGGAGTCAGAAGAAAAGAGGGATTCTTCAGAAGAAGAGAGGGATTCTTCGGAAGAAGAGAGGGATTCTTCAGAGCAAGAAGAGGAAGAAAAAAGACAATTCTATTTACAAGAGGCAAAGAAACAGGAGAAGAAGAAAAGAAGAAGGGAAGAAAATGAGGAAAAGACGGTGAAGAAATTCAAAAAACAGAGAGACTAAACAAGGAGAAAAGAAGAAATCAATGAACTTTTAATTAAAGTGTTATGTTGTGAATTGTGAATTGGATTGTAACAATGGATAAAAGAATAAATGAATGATAAAAGGTAAGTGTCTTTGAGTTTTGATTTTAAAATAAGAACGTACACTCACGCACTCATACACAGACACGTACTATAAGGGTAAAATGGGTGGGGTTTATTTTTGAGTTATTGGCAAATTGAAATTGTATTTCTTTTCGAGAAATGTGGGTGGCCCTGAAAAGGGCCTTTTTCTCTTTATGATGTAGGGGTGAGTTTAAGCAATCAACTTTAACTGCCTTATGCCTTTGCCACGGCCAAGGCCTACTTCTGGACTGCGTAATGTTGATAATGATGATAATGATTGGGTTGAAATCACTAAGGGTGGTACGGTAGGCTTAGTCACAGGGTTGACGTGTTTAGCTCGGGAAGGTCGTATTCTCTTCGGTCGTGATAAAGAAGTCTGATACATTTGTTTCAGACTTCTTAACTCCGCTAAAATGTCCAACAGTACCATGACCGTTTGATTTTCACCCTCTTGTTTCTTTGCTGCTGCTACTTCTTCTTGCTGTTGCTGCTGTTGTTTTTTTCTTACCTCTTCTTCTTGCTGTTGCTGTAGGAGAAAAGCCTGTTCCGCTTCCTTTTGTCGTTGTATAAATTTCTCCAATTCTTCTTTCTGTCTCTGTCTAAAATTCTCCACTTGCGGTAATGAAGAAGGTAACGAAGGTTCCGGAACAAATTCTTGCGAGGAGAGAAAATCCACAAAATCCCAATTCACCTCTTCTGAAAGTAAGTCCGAGTTCCCTTGGGCAGTCTCCCCTGCTGGTGCACCCCAATGGATCGTTTTCTGAGTTTCCGTCATGTTGAATCACTGTCGCATAGATTGACTGCACACAATCGCTAGCGAATCTATATAGACTACGTGACGTCACAGACTGCTCTCTTCGGATTGGATGCGAGCTGACTGAATTCTGTAACGCGTGTTCGGATTGGTGAATGAATTCAATCCGTTTCAATCCTTCCTGTACCTATAAATAAGCGCCGTTCAATGCATTGATTCACCTGTTCTCGTCGCTTCAAGATGTGGACTACAGTTGAGTCATCCACCCTTGTGTCTTCCATGATGTTTCGGACAGACTTGCTCATGTATGTCCGATCGAAGTGGACCGTTGTCCACAGGACAAACACCAGCCTGTGGATACGTAGGATCTACGTCGAAAGACAAGGATGCCTGAAAAGAGTGCTGATGTACGGACCAACAGTAAGACGCAGCCTAAGGACAAGAAGAAGACCAATGCGGTGCCCTTTATGTTAATGAATACATTAACATAAACCCAAAGGCCCTTTTCAGGGCCCCCATATTTCTCGAAAAGAGATAGCCTTTCCATTGCCTACCCCCTTTTTTAAAAAAAAAAAATCCCATGTTCAATTCCCCTTGTACGTATATTAACCCACAATTTATTCCCATGTTAAATTTCCATTGAGGCTAATCTGACCCACGATTTTTCTCCATGTTAATTTCCATTGAGGCTAATCTGACCCACGATTTTTCTCCATGTTAAATTTCCATTGAGACTAATCTGACCCAAGGGTGTTTTTAATGCTAATTCCCATTGAGGCTAAAGTGACCCCCTTCACTACTTATATATATATATATATATATATATATATATATATATATATATATATATATATATATATATATATATATATATATATATAGTCGAGTTTACTTACGACCCGGATTTGTTACAGGTGTCGCAGTTGACACATTTTAATAAAACTAGGAATATGATTCATACTTAGTCCCCTAACTGCAGATTCAGCCAGCAAAAGGTATCTTAATAGTGTTGTTCTTATTATTCCTATTATTATTATTATTATTATTAATATTCTTCTTCTTATTATCATTATTATTTTATTATTATTATTGTTATTATTATTAGTATTATTACCTTTCCTTCCACGCTCTCCTTCATGATGTCTTGACAGAGTCGAATAAACGAGTGGTTTGCAAGACGAGTGCTTCAGTTTTATAGCATACACATACTTAAAAATTACTTAGAAATATATACTTAATAAATCAGGCAACCTGTTTACTCGATAAATACTGAGAAACTACATTTCCTGGAAAGCTATTACACACCTAATTCTCTCTCTCTCTCTCTCTCTCTCTCTCTCTCTCTCTCTCTCTCTCTCTCTCTCTCTCTCGTTGAGTTAAAACGGACACATTGTACACAATTGAAGATCACGTTCCGATGCCTTTTTGAATCATTATACTTTCATTACAAACATATGATAATACTGATAATAATAATAATAATAATAATAATAAGAAGAAGAAGAAGAAGAAGAAGAAGAAGAAGAAGAAGAAGAAGAAAACAAGAAGATTATTTATTAACTGGACAATATTTCGTATCATACTTTTATTATCAGATGGGGTATATTTTATACAATTTACCAATCATTTAGGTAGTTTTTATCCTGTATTACATGGTTTTTTATGTGTTTGATATCCTGACAGTCTCAAGTTTTGTAGGTGTGTTAGACAGTCCGGTTTTTCCAAGCTTTTGAATGCGTGTTTCACCTCCCGTTTACGTAGCCTGGTTTTCCGAGGATTAGTACTGTATGTGTGTTTTGTAGCCAGGTAAATCCAGATATGTGTATGTGTATTTTATTCCCTGCTTTCCCCAGTTTTGTGTGTTTTGCAGTCTGATATTCCTAGTATGAACTGTAATCGTGCTTTGTTTGTTGGATAACCTGATATTCCCGGGAATAGTAGTATGCGTGTTTTGTCTGGTATTCACATACTGCTTGGATAATCTCTCTCTCTCTCTCTCTCTCTCTCTCTCTCTCTCTCTCTCTGTATATATGTGTGTAAATTGTGTCAGGCTTTGATATTACGGTCACCTGCGACGTTGGGGTCAATTTCATGGACATTTACAAACTTGAATTCCCAAAAATGGATTATTAAAAGTTGAGGGTTACACAATAATGTTACACAAGAATCAAATATACAATATGAGGGTTAATAAACAATCATACAGATATGCACATTTAATAAAATACCATACAGATATGAATATGACATTTACTAAAATACCATACAGATATGCATATGATTTTTAATAAAATACCATACAGATATGTATATGACATTTAATAACCAATCATGCAGATATGCATATGACATTTAATAAAATACCATACAGATATGTATATGACATTTAATAAAATACCATACAGATATGTATATGACATTTAATAAAATACCATACAAATATGTATATGACATTTAATAACCAATCATACAGATATGCATATGACATTTAATAAAATACTATACCATACATATATGTATATGACATTTAATAAAATACCATACAGATATGCATATGACATTTAATAAAATACCATACAGATATGCATATGACATTTAATAAAATACCATACAGATATGTATATGACATTTAATAAAGTACCATACAGATATGTATATGACACTTAATAAAATACCATACATATATGCATATGATATTTAATAAAATACCATACAGATATTCATATGACATTTAATAAAATACCATACAGATATGCATATGACATTTAATAAAATACCATACAGATATGCATATGACATTTAATAAAATACCAAACAGATATGCATATGACATTTAATAAAATACCATACAGATATGTATATGACATTTAATAAAATACCATACAGATATGCATATGATATTTAATAAAATACCATACAGATATGCATATGACATTTAATAAAATGCCATACAGATATGTATATGACATTTAATAAAATACCATACAGATATGTACATGACATTTAATAAAATACCATACAAATATGTATATGACATTTAATAACCAATCATACAGATATGCATATGACATTTAATAAAATACCATACAGATATGCATATGAAATTTAATAAAATACCATACAGATCTGCATATGATATTTAATAAAATACCATACAGATATGTATATGACATTTAATAAAATACCATACAGACATGAATACTGATTAAAGTCCAACGGTTAATAAACCACCATAACGACATGCATGTATAAGATCTGACGGATAAAGGCACAATATTAGAGCTGATAGTGAAATTGCTTAAGACCATATGGTGACATTTGTGTATATAACTTGATTAAATACTATGTGAAAGGCAATTCATTATTACTATACATTACGTAGATTTTCTCGTTATGAAATACGAGCGCTCAGATATTGTCGTATTTAGCGTAATGAATATACCGCCATCATCTTGAAAGGCGCACTCGACAGTCATCGACAGAACCGGGAAGAATTTAGGCGACCTAAATTTGCATAATTATATGTTATAGCGTGTACATCCAAGTTAGAAATCAACCAATCTATCAAACCGCACAACACGTAAAAAACGGTGAGTACGACATTCTTGTATCTCTGATCCCGTTCCTGTTTAGTTTCTACCTTGAGAGGAAGCATTTATGTTTTTTCATAGCTGTATTTAAATAGTTTTTGTAGTACAAGTAGGGTTTAAATTGACGTTCCTTGCAAAGTATTACAACAAATCCCCTCATACTCATTTCTTTGTCTTAGAAAGTAAAAATTCAGATACGTAAGTGAAATTTGTACATTTTGTAAACAAATATAGAAAAGTAACAAGGACATTATACTCTTAATTAAAAAAGCAGAAAAGATTTTATATATCATTTGATAATTAAAGACGTATAGTCCTACCAAAGAAAATAGAGAGACAACCTCATGTATATGGCAACCTTTTCTGACACCATATATAATACAAGTCTTTTATTTAGTCTTCATCAATAATTGCTACCCTTTTTCCAAGGTACCAAAATGGTCTCCTTTTAAGATCTGGATCACGGTATTTAATGATGGGGCTATTGGTTAAGCAATTCAAACAACGATGCTTACCAACATATCTAGAGTGATGTTAATAAATTATATATATATATATATATATATATATATATATATATATATATATATATATATATATATATATATATATATATATATCTGTGTGCGTGTGTGTGTGTGTGTGTGTGTGTGTGTGTGTGAAAGAAGTGTTCTAGACAGGCGGCATCCAAACATATATTTTACATTATAGTCGACTTATCTTTTCTAACAATTAAGTAACACATTTATCATTTACATTTTTATGCAAAATTCAAAATGATAACAAATAAATCTATACCATCTTACTTTACAGTCTAGCAATTAAACCATGCTAAGTAACCTGATTGCATTTTCAATAACGAGAACAACATTTACACCTGTACACAATTCATATATCTATTTAAGTCTAGCAAAGTAATGGCTACACTTTTATTCTTTTGTTTTAAACATGATGCATGTCATAACAATTATTAGTTTAAAACCACACAATAGGTTAAGATAATATTCTATATGTAATGTCATGATAAACATCATGACTTAAAGAATCCCAAAATGTCTTGATTGCCAAAAATTTATCATAACCTGAAGGGTATAAGAACAATACAATTCTTCCATATTTTACATAACAATTTGGCTAATAATTTGAATTGCCTAATCTGCTGGCATACAATTTCCCCCCTCTGAACAGGTGATTACTGCAAATGGTTCATGTAATACAAATTTTACTAGATGCAATTTTAATTTTGAAATTTCTTTAATTCTCTCAAAAACGTTTATGTATAGTTGAACATGTGAGTGCCGACGCTTAGAGCTTTCATGTACGCAGTATATGTCTAAAACATGTACTGAATGACTTGACAGGTACTGAATAACTTGACAGGTACATGGGCTATATTACACAGCTGCACACTACAGACGTGTAACAGCTGCATACAAATATGAAATTGTGACTTTCCTAAGATAAAACTAAATTGCTACATACATTTGCACTCACAATTACACAAAGATTTTAGCTAATTTTAAAATACACCGTTTACAACCACTGGGGCATCTATTTCCAAGATGGAGTTGCAAAGAATGATATCTGACACAAATAAGTTTAAACATTGAAGTTTACAAAATAGTGTGAATTTCATTTATATTAATCGTTATTCATAATAAGCGAAAGAGATAATTTAACGTAAGAATTTCAAGAAAACTTACGAAATCCAAATGAGACATACGATTTAGTTATTTATCTGCAACCACTGCAATTAAATTTTGAAAGTATCAACCATGCAATACGTCATACAAAGAAATGCAAATGATAAGGACTATATTTTACAATTGATCCTCATCTAGTAGATTATTTTCATTACTGGTTTAGTGTAGGTACTGATGTTGTGTATATTTAATTTAATTTAATTGTTTGTTTGTTAGTTTTATTTTTTTATTCCATTACATGCTATTGTAATGTAATTTTATTTACTGGATTTGACATTGTCCAGAAATGCAGGTCAGTTATGTTTGATCTGACGGTCTTTGATATACAACTAATAATATAAACACTGTATCTAGTTTCTGACTTTGATTCAGAACCAGTGATAGTTAGGAAAACCATTTTGTTTATTTTTTTAGTCTTTCTCAGAGTAAGAATTATTATGTTAAGTCTAGGCCAAACCTGGACAACGTGATGCTTATCATGTAAAAAATTTCCATTCCTTCTGGAAATATGAGCTCTTGACATCCATCCGGGAATTTGTTTTGATATGTATAAGTTTTTCGCTGTCCTCTTTATATGGATTAGTCAGTCGGGCTCCTAACAACTGTTGTGACCAGTCTGAGTTGAAAGTTTGTTTTATTGAATTTCAAGTGATTATTTTCCATGGAAATACTAGTGCTCTAAATTACTTCTTGGAAACTGTTGACAGCTCTACACTTTGAAGATTACAATAGACGTCATCGTCTTCCATTTGAGATTTGATTTTAGATGTCATCGTGATTCGAACTCATTCATGTTCATTCCGGACGTTTTATTACTAGGACTTCTATTTTCAGTTCTTGGATTATTTGATTCCTAAAACCGTAAGTTCTTTTTATTTCAGTTTTCACCTGATATTCTAAGCAAAATAATTATTTGTTAAATTTTACAAAACGTTTGTCTTCATTTTTTTCCCGGTAACTTTTTGTAAGAGCCTACACTCGTAACACTGCAGAATGCAAAACAAATGTAGGTCGATGATGCTCCAAGGATAAGCTTTTGTTGTGTAAATATCAAAGGGTTCTTTTGGATCCAATTGCAGGAGACTGTGACTTCTAGAAATGCGCAACACGTACTATTACGAATATATGGTCTTAAACTATGTAACAGAAAAAAGCAAAAGCAACAAGTTTTGTAAAATTCAACAAATAATTTAAATGCCTAAAACGACAAGAGAAAATTTAAAAATAAATTAAGGTATTATGATTTAAACCCCATATAGTCCTAAAAGTCCAAACGTTTTGAGTAATCAAAATTGAGTTCTAGTGATGTTCCGAATAAATTCCAATATATTGTTCTGATGTTCCAATAGCCTTGAAAATGTTGATATGCTAACAATTAATTTACCACAATGATATGGTCTAAACTATCTTTAAATGAATTTAAAGTATTCCAAAATTTTTAATTAGTCCTAAGATCCTCTTCAAAACAATGTAAGTTGGTGGGAGTTCTTGAAGCATCAGGTGTATATTAATTATTCTGTGTTAATCCGCCTTGAGTTCTCACCTCTACCTCATACCCTGCTGGTCCCCGAATAGAGCGATACAACCTTTTTGTATAAAGTCCCTGAGTTGGGATGTGTTCTTCTCATTGCAGGTAAGGACGGACCGTCTGCTACTTTCTTTAGTTATAACATCGATGATACTTGTTTGAAAGAGAACATTATTTTAACTTGTGTGACACATTTCCTCATGTAAACTCATAATTACTTTTCATTTAATCTTAGAGCAATGTTTCTTCAATATTCCACATTACTCTGACATGTCAAATAGATTACTGCTCATAGGCTTCACACCTGCAAGGTTGGGTGATATATAAGCAAGGATAAAATATATATTAACATGAATCAGAAAATACAGATTATGAAATATTACTTGTTTTCATAAAATAATATAATATAATTATGCAGATGCAATGTTTCTTCAATATTCCACATTACTCTGACATGTCAAATAGATTACTGCTCATAGGCTTCACACCTGCAAGGTTGGGTGATATATAAACAAGAATAAAATATATATTAACATGAATCAGAAAATACAGATTATGAAATATTACTTGTTTTCATAAAATAATATAATATAATTATGCAGATGCAAACGTTTTTATTTATCTGTTCAAAATGCAAGGGCAGAAATCTTACCAAAAGTTGTTCATACCGTCTAGCAATCTTGCATGAAAACCAAAAATGTGTTTTCATGTTTTTGGACCATTGTAACGAAACAACATTTCCCTATTGTTCGACAGCTTTGAAAAGAAGGCCGATAAAATTAAGTAAAAAATGCATGAACAGCAACCATCAGAACTTAAAGTCCTCCTATTCCAATAGCTTCATCACCGAATAATTCCAACTATATAAAACTATCATTTTTCTCAGTATACTAATAGCCTGCAATAGCTGCCAAATGTGATCATAAAGGAATCAATAAAAGAGACAGACATTTTCTTCTTTACTACATGTTATAGAGATTATAGTCTGGGTACGTTTCCAGATCATGCAGCAACTGCACACATCTCTAGATTAAAATTTCCCGCTTGCAGAAGCTGAACATTTTTTTCGCATCCTTTTTAAGCAGGTCTGGTACATAGCAATATTGTTCCAAATAATTAATTTCTTCAGTCACATTAAACATATAGCACAGTGTATACGATGTAACATAGATGTAGGTCACAATAATTAAACGAGGTTTCAAAAGCATTTATGAGCATGATACAACATACTATACCAATATATTTAATGTTAAATTCCACTGATTAATTACTCATCTCTGTCTATTGATCTCTCTCTTCCTTTTAAAATGAACATCCCATTTATTCAGTAGAATGAAGTCTTATTTTGTCCAAATATTTAGATGGAACTATAACTGGCCACTGAAAAAACATTTCAAATCCATGCACTATCGTGCTGTGGGAATCAAAAGCTAAGCGCCTTTATCAAGGAGGCACCAAGCTTACTGACACAGTGGAAGGGTGGAGTACCAAATCCGACGCCCATTTCATGTTTGAAATACACTTTCTGTGAACAACTTATTAAAGACTTAGTTGGTAATGTTAAAAACTAAACAATTTTACATGTTACCCTAAGTACTAAAAGTACATACAATAATTTCCATCTATGAAGAACACATATTCCTTCAGTAGACAAGACATATACGAACAAAGATACAATATTCATGACAGTGAAACATCACGTTCACAATCATATTCGTTTATTTCTGTTCGTTGTAATCGAATACTGGATTTAAAAATCTGTTTAAAAATTATATTTGATTATAGTTACCCATTGTTATCTAATTTTATACTATCAGTGTCCATGATTTCTAAACCTGAGACACGTGGTTAATATTGCAAAAGTAAGGAACGTGTCTTGTTTAAATACAAGTATTATCAGTTGCTGCGGCAAGTTGTATCAGTATTTTATTTTATTTTTCCTATGCGCATATATAATGAGTTGAGTGGATAGATGGGAGAAGGGTGTCAAAAGTGATTACAGATGGGATATACTTACGGGAAACTGCACAGAACAAGCTTATAGTGACATGAAACCCAATGTTAGAATATATAATCACATTGGTACTCTAGGTAGTGCTTTACCAATAGTTGTGCGTGTGGCGGAAGTAGAGAGTGGAGAAAAATAGCTATGAATACCAGTACAGCCAGAACAATATACTGGAAGCTATTTGTATAACCAGAATAAGTACAATCAAACTAATAGTTTTTGATTCATCAGGTGGCATAGTATTATTTCCCCTACCCCGAAGTTAGCTACCACTCTCCACCCTTCAAACGAAGCAATCACTGAGTGAAATATCGATCTTCGGATCATATAAACGTTTAGAATTTTATAAAGTTAATCAGATCTTTCTCCAACGATAATAATAAAACTGTGCTTTCAAACATAACAAGGAAACAAATGACAAGAGGAAAACACTTATACTGAAGACATGGGCCTACCTGTCTAACAACAACATCGGCGTTTTTTTTGTCGAATGAGAGTTGAAACACCTCCCTCACTGCTCTCCATCTAACAATCTAGTCCCCAAAGACGAACCCTTGCTAGGCTCTATTCGGTTCATCTGAAAATTCGTCGACCTTCCGTTTCGGAACGCTACTAAGGTTGGCGACCTTTACGTTTTTGCTCCTTCTTGGGAACGCCATTTTTGTTTACTATATATATTTAAATTACAACCACTTGACTCATAAACCATCCACTAGACTAAGATGATGTAACCTTTAAAGTGATCACGTGAGATTTCCGTAGCTGATCGTGACATATCAGTTTCAAATAAAGCTCTCATTCCTTTGTAACTGCATCCTCTCTCGCCTATTTAACAATTAACTGATCAAAACTTTGCAAACATGGATATAATTAAATTTAAAAAATTTTTTATGAGCACAGTCAACCCCAAACGGACTGATTACAATAAATTTACATGATCCCAGAACAAGATGTCATATAGGTCTTGATACAATGTTTGTTAATTTAATAGCAGCAGAGGGCGCGACCTCAAGTTAATTCGTTTCGCGCCTATCTGGTGAGTTTTCAGTCAGATAAATAAAATTAACTAACCTCTTCGATTGAATCCTCAACGTCGTTAGTTATTTTGATTTGGGTCATTCACGTCATTTTAATCTTTTTTTAGGAAGGCTTATTTCGGCATTTGGAACCTTCTAGAAAGTGATATGTTCACCCTCTCTGCTGCTACAAGTCACACACATCAACACCGACTATTGCAGTAATGGGTGTCACCTTTTAGAATTTCAATCTACATACCGTTAAGTGGCAAATATTCACCTCATTTGGATATATATACACCCATATGCCTTTGGAAGGTCATTATTTAGACTACCCGAGAGGCGCCGAAATCAATATTAATGTACATAGACATTTGTGGACGAAATGAACCTAAAAGTGTGATCCAGTACAATGTGGATGTCGCGCGCTGTAATGTAACAGTGAAACTTACGCATTTTGATCAGCAAATTCGTACTACCCTCGATTGTGACGATACCACTCGATGCGCTCTTTTCTTGACCCAAGTTTAATACGTTAGAATTACCCACATGACTTGTACTACAGTTAGTTCATAAACTCGTAACTGTCGGAACATATGTGGTTTTGTTTCCTAATATCAAAACTATATAATTGATGGTTACCTACTGGCGTAACACACACACACACACACACACACACACACACACACACACACACATTCTTCTATAATAACCTCTGTATAAGTGCAGAAAAAGGAATCATAGTGATAGTATACTTAGATAAGAATTAATAATTGGGTCTAAATACATTTGGCACTGATATCAGCAACTTTGCAGCATCATTATTAGTGGTTTATGAATCGTCAATGTAGTATAACGTGCTCGAATTTCCACTGAGTATGAATTAAAAGTTTCTAACCGGTTTACAAATCTTACTAAGCAAACTCCCGTGGGATTCAGGGATAGCGCCCTGTTAGGTTTATATGTGTATCTCTCTCTCTCTTTCTCTTTCTCTTTCTCTCTCTCACTCTCTCTCTCTCTCTCTTACTGTTTTGGGAATTACAATCACACTATTCCTAAATGTTTTATCGCAAGTTCGAAAATAAAGAATGTTCGGAATGAATTAAGGAAATCTTGAATATACTGATGTACCAATGTATTTCATATATCCCAGTGATAAAATTCTGAATGTATTTGAACGAAGTCTCATCAATTCCAGGCAATGGTGCAATCCAAATTGTCAATGAGCACTTGTAATTACAATAAATCATTTAGTAAATATTTCCTCTGAAATGATTCCAAAAAGACCTATATTAAAATAGCTATTAATGTTTACGTTAATCAGAACCCTATCCAACAGATTGACAGCTATTCCCGTTTTCGTCTATGCCCAAAAACTATTTCACTCAAACGTGTGTCCATGTTTTGTTTACCTGAATCATAATTATGTTAATGAGGTCTTGCACATAGAGTATACTGAAGCTATTTTTGATGTTTATATAAATGAAATAAAAAACAAAATTAAAAATGTCAATCGGATCAAGCAGATATGAACTCAATTTCAGAAGGGTCAAATCAATTAAACAATGTTACATTACAAAAGAATGAAATCAAACAAAAAACAATTAAAACTAACAGACAAATAATTAAATTGAATATATATAACACTTTCCCTCATAATGAAAAAGAAATATTTACACAATAAAGCTTTCATTTGACAATTAGTGAAATACGCATGTGGTACAACAACATAAGGTGAAATCTTAAGAATGACACAAAGTACACTTGAAACAATATTTTTATATACACGCGAAAGTGCATATGCTATTCAACTGTCTTTTCCCTTGATGTGACTGATGTCAATATTATATTCCTGTAACAACAAATTCAACCTTGACAATCTCTGATTTTTGTTTTTCATCTTGCCGATGAAAGTAAGTAGGTTATGATCTCTAAACACAATAATCTGAAATGTTTCTGCACTAACGTTAACATCAAAGTGTTGTAATCTCACTATCAATGCCAAATATTCCTTCTAGAATGTGGAATAATTTACCGGATGCTTATTTAATTTCTTAGACAAATAACAGACTGGAAGATGAACGCCAATTTCATCTTCTTGAATCAATACTGCTCCAACCCCAACAACACTTAAACCATCAGACAGTTTAAATGACTGGCTAAAATCTGGAGCTGTAAAACTGATGCACTCTTAAGCATTGCTTTCAATTGATGAAAAGCCTCCTTACATTTTCCAGACCAATTCCACTTGGTTTACTTGCTCAATAAATCTATCGGGGGTTCAGCAATTATGGAACAACTGGAATACAATTTCCGATAGTATCCAGTCGTACCTAAAAATCGCATCATTTGCTTTTCACTGATAGGCACAGGGAATTTAGAGATAACCTCGACCATACCATCTATAGGTTTAACTTGCCCATGTCCCACGGCATGTCATAGAAATGTTACACAAGCACTGCAAAACTGGATAAATTAATTGTCAAACTTGCATCAGTGAGTCTGTCAAAGAGTTTCCTAATTGTTGCTATGTGTTCTTCCCAAGTGTTGTTTTAATTGATGACAACATCGATGTAAGCATTACATTTGTCTAGACCAGAGGTAATCATGTTCATTAAACGTTGAAAAGTACTTGGCGCAGCATTCATCCCAAACGGCATCACGTTATATTGATAAAGTATATCTGCAGTCACGAATGCAGAAGTTTCTTTTGCCCATTCCGTCAGAGTAATTTGCCAAACCCTTTCAGACGATCACATTTGGTGACATACTTTGCAATTTTATCAATGCAGTCTATTGATACTTGGTAAGGAAAATTACTCTGTTTAAGTCACTCTGTTCATCTTTCTATAATCAGTGCACGTGCATACATGTTTTTTGGTTTCGGAGCACGTATAAATGGTGAACTATAATCACTTTTATTAGGCTAAATGAAATCATTCTCCAGCAAATACTGAATTTCATTTTTCAAGACTTCTTGTTTGCAATGGTTCATTCTGTATGGATATAGTTTCACAGAATTGGAATTTAAAATTTCAAAAAAAAAGGTAGATTTTGTTTGTTCTTGTAAAATCATCTGGGAATAAGTGCTCATATTCAAGTAATATCTGTTTAAGTTAATTTCTTTTTTTGCTGTTGCAAATGTGAAAGTTTCTCGTCCAGTTTATTCATTATTTCTGAATTCCGAAGATCATTTACTCCAAATTCCTTCGCTTAAATCGTTATTGAGTGGGGCAGGAACAAATAAATTAATTGTATTATAAATATGTCAACATACTCCTTTAATGCATTTATGTGGCAAAGTTGTTTTTGTTTTCTCCGCTCGGGAGTTTTCTTACTATAATTCAACTCATTCATTTTCTTCTTAAATTTGCAAGGTCCGTAATACCTAAACTGAAGAAAATTTTGATGAATGACCAAGAGACACATAACTCTATCAACAACTTCAAGAGTTCTACCCATTGTTGTTCTGTCAAACCTTAATTTCACTTTTGACTTTACATGCTGGATGCTAAATCAAGCATAATTGGCTGCAAAATTACAGGCCTAAGCTTTGAGCCTTGATGAGATTGGATAGATTTGTGAAGGCATAATTGAGTAAAAACCTTTATCAAAGCTTTTACTGTTGTTTTAGTTTGAATATTCCTCAAAGGAATTGCCTCTGGGAATCTTGTTGACGCGCACATTATAGTCAACAAATATTGATTACCAAACTAGTACTTAAGTAAGGGACCAACACAATATACCATTATTCTGCTAAATGGTTCTTCAAATGCGGGAGTAGGTTACACATGAGCCTAGGTATCGTCGGACTGGGTTTTCCTACCATTTGACAAGTGTGACAAGATCTGTAGTATTTACAAACATCACCTAATTTGTGGCCCTTATAAATGATTGAAGCTCTTGTGATCAGTCTTATCTATCACTAAATGACCAGCCAAAGGAGATTCATGGGCCACACTAAGAATTTCCTGCCTGGATAATTTTGGACCTGCAATGTGATAGTATAACTATGTGCATACTATTTTATATCTCTGTTTAATAATCAGAGATGTCTAATTCTCTGGCCGTTTTTCTTTTCTTAGTCTTTCTCGCCACGTGTTTGTGAACTCCTCAAGAGGGGTGTCTTTGTCCCTTTCTGCATTGTCCTTGCTATGGCGTGAAGAAGAAAGGAATGCCTAGCTCGGAACCGTGCAGCACACGTATATGAGTTTCTTGGCGAGTAAGCATGCCTTTAGCAGTTTGAAAAAAATGCATGTTTGCCTGCTTTAAAGAAAGCTTCTTTGGAAGTTTGTGAATGAGAAGATTTTGGAGAAATTATTTTATTTGCGTCAAAGCTGTATCTTTATGAGCGTTCAATCCTCACGTCACCATTAGTTTCAGGACGGGAGCCACTGAACAAAATGCATATTTAAGCATATAATCTAAACCATGTCGTCGTTATCTAAATGTATTCCAAAATATTATAGACATGAAATACTTAGTTTGGCCAATGCAACTCCTTTGTCTGTCTAGTTCGGGATCAATAGACCTATAACACTATATTAAATCATTTACATTTCCCCCAAAACTTAAAAGTGATATATGTAAATTCTGACGATTTTGTCACACTTTTCAAATGGTGAAAAACGCAAACAGAAGACACGCAAGGCTCATCTGCAGCATATTCCTGCATTTAGCAGAATAATGATAGACTGTGTCAGTCCCTTACCTAATAGCAAGTGAAGCAGGCAATGCTTGTCGACCATAATCACATACGATTTTCAGAAGCAGGTCCTTTTAAGAATATTTAAACTGGTACGATGGTACATACTTTGATAAATATGTTTTACACAATTTTGCCTTCCCAAAATCTGCTCAATGTGATCAAAGGTGAAATTTTATAACTGGAGTTTCGAGCAAGTAATGCATAAAGTATATTTTCAACAATTTAAGTATTTCTGTTTATCATCCTGAAAGCCATCTGGCTAAAGAAAGTTTTCAAAAAATTAGAAAACTATGATTCGGTCATATTGTTTTGAAACCGTAAATGGGACAAAGGTGAATCATTCACTGTTGTTTTATGTTAGGGAATGAGCTCATACATCGTTAAAATTCGGTCCCTTTGAACTGGTGTTCGGAAATATTGTCAATGAACCATAGACGCTGTTAAACGTCTTTTAAATGATGATACAGACAGAAATTAATCTTCTTGAATCTGTTCTAATTTTCAAAATAAGCTGTTATAGGCTTGTGAAGGAGGAAGAGCTAAATTTCACTTCACTCAGTCAAAACGAAATAAAGTATGACAAAAATACAAAGGAAAAGAGTTTTCAGGCAGGTGAAAGAGCTCTTTCTCGTTTGCTTAAAACTCACACAAACGTAAAAACGTTTGATGGCTAATAAGGGATCACATGGTAAAATTAGCAAATACAAAGAGTTATTTATGAAAAGACCAACATTTCTAAGATGTTTTTGTTTTAATTTAATAGTACACTGGGCATTGCTATATGTTTCGGACACCAATAATATACTGAACCTTGTTAGGATTGTTTAGGACATCAAAAGTATACTAAACGTTGATTATAGTGTATTTTGACATTAATTGTACACTGAACCTTGCCAATATTTATTATGGGCATCAATGTTACACTGCACCTTGCAAAAACATTTTCTTTGGGCAATCGACAATACCTTGAACCTTGAGAGGAACTGTTTTCGGACATCAAGAGTACACATAACCTTGCTAGGACATTTAACAATGATAACTGGAGAATTCTACAACGATTATGAAGCAATTCTGCGGAAGAAGAATACATAATACAAGATTGTATTAATACGAAGTGTACACATTGGCAAAGCTCGTGAGTTACTGTCGGTATAGCAAAGTGCTAATTAAATTTTGTTAAGGAACTTTTATTCAAGGGTTATGAATTTGCATAACATTAAATGTTAAGGAACTGAACAAAAGTAACAGTACAAACCTGTGTTAAAGATTGGTTATTTGATGGTTGGTGCTTCGTAGAGAAATTATGGTACAAATCCTTTTTATGAAAACCAGTTTATAATTGTTAAAGATTTCAGAAATTACGTCCATATTGATGCCACGATCTTCCTGATCATCAAAAGGTAGAAACTTAGGAAGATCCTGCTAGTACAGCTGATGTTTTTCTTAACTCAATTATTAACTTTGCCAATAAGTCTTACTCTCAGTTTTGAAAAAGGTAATCATCTCACTCTCATAGGAGTACATCCAAATCTCAATCTGTCATAGATGTTAGTAATATAGCAGCTGATACGTGTTGCCTAATATCCTTCTCTCTTCCTATTCGCACTTATTTTAAGAGGAAAGGTGACGTTATTTATGATTGCTACAGATTGAAACAAAAGATACAGAGATAGTCCCAATGCTCTTATTTCTAAGAGTTTTGTTTTAAAATCTATTAATTTGTTGGGTCAAACTAGCCCCAGTCCTATCTTAGTAAGGCCAAGTATGAACCTTTCATTTCGAAATTCTTTTTAAAATCACTTATTGGTGATTCTGCTAGGATTATCCCAACCCAGGACCTTCTCAGTCTTATATGATCAAGTACTTTGCATTTGCCAGAAAGTCTTCTGCTGGTGAAAGTGTTCTTGTTCAGTCAGTTTAGTAAGGCTTTGTAAATTTTCCTATCATTTATGTCGATTTGGCATAGGACTTTGCCTCAGGACCTCTGGACCTATGACTAACGAATAGTGGACTACTTTATCCATTGCTGGCATTCACTTATTTCTAACCGTGACCTGAAAGGAGATAAGGATTCGTTTAATTCACACTTGACTGACAATCCTTTTGTACATACAAAATATCATATCAAGGAGAAAAGACCCTTATTTATAAATATTGTGTGCAGTCATTAGGGTTATACAGAAAGAGCAATTGAGAATGATGTTAAAGAAGTAATTATTCCTTGAACTGACAAGGTATTATATTGAATCGTATGCCCCTTCTCCTAATGTCCTTATTTGATTTATACTGTACACATGAGGAGGTTAACATTTGTTTCTGACATCAGTTTTGTGTTCACGTGTCCGTTGCCACGTCTGCAGGATGTCAAAACACAATAAAAATACATGAATTATATTTAGTCATCTTTTCCATATGTTTCTTACATATGCTGCTTTTACCATGAACTATTCACTTTGTTCAAATTTGCAATATGCATTTTTATAACTTTAGGGTTATAAAGCTCTATAAATAAAGTTTATTTTCTAAAATTATTCCAAAATGGCCCATCGACAAAAATAGAATATCGAACTTATAGGTCAACTGAGAAAATGTTTCTAATAACGCTCACAAAAAGGTACTTTAATCATATAATATAAAACCTGTTCATCAATAAAATATTGTTTAATATTGAATGATTTTTATTATTATTGAATTATTTAAATGATCGTTTGATATTATTGAATATGACTGTAAAGGAGGCGTTAACAGGGGCCCGTACGCTCGCTTCTTCGCCGAATAAATGGGTTTGTTACCTTCACTGAAAATGACCAATGTTCCTTATGTATTTATGAACTATTAACCTTATATTTTCATGGCTATAAAACACACACGCACAACTGTATTTCTATCAAAAGATGAAGAAAAAAGTGTCCTCCACACCCCTTGCGGTAGTCTGAAGTCAAACTATAATCTATTAATAAACTAAATCATCATCGGTAAATATGTAATAAGGACATTAATAAGAAAGAAAATGCTATTGGTTCAACACTTTTAATGAACGTCTGGTAAATGGGAAATATGTTTTAGAAGTAATGACATTCGAGAATGTAGGAATGAAACGGACTATAGGTGTTGTACTCTCTCTCTCTCTCTATTTCTCTCTCTGTCTCTGTCTCTCTGTCTCTGTCTCTCTCTCTCTCTCTCTCTCTCTCTCTCTCTCTCTCTATATATATATATATATATATATATATATATATACCTTTTGTGTCTATTTTCAAACCTGCGCGGTAATACTGCATTACACTGACTACATGCAGTTGCCTGTAAAATGAGAGGATATACACAGTTATAAAAAAAACATATACCTATAATGAGCAAATGGAAACCCAATCATTTTATTATTTGTATTGCAAATGCTATTTACCAGCATGTAGAGTCTGCAAACATGTTGATTTGCATCGTACAAAATTTGGGGATTTATAGAATGCATGCAACTTTCAAGGAATTTTCGGTAACAAGTTTTTACATAACATTGGTTGAACAACGAGTATTTTTCTACCCGTGCATTGTTTAAAGTAACTGTATATGATTACTCTCTCTCTCTCTCTCTCTCTCCTATGCACATGTAGACGTATATCCAGTTTTTCGTAGAGACTCAAATTTGTGGTCCTCGATGGGGGCAATGAATAAATTCAAGAACGTTTAGAAAACTTTTAACGTTGTTTGAATATGTGTTCATATATGCCGTTAAAGTAAAGCTAGTCACATTATTACATTGACTGTTATAATTTGGCAGATGTCTTGAAGTCAAAATTTGTACATAAATATTTTAAGTACTGTATACTATACATGTATGCCCATATGCTTGTCCGTATTCTTCCGCAAAAATAATGTAAATATCTTGCCGTTAAGCTTTCTATATAACTGTAGGTTCATAGAAGTGTTAAAATGAACATCTATGCAAGCAAGAGACGACGAGGCATCTTATAAAAGAAATGCACTATGTAAATACATATTACCTACCAGTAGCAGTTAACCACAACTAATAATCCTGATGATTGTTAACGTCCCCGCTCATCCATCCACAATATGACGCAGAGTTGATAAACTCCTGTCGTCTGCACAGCTGAGATAACCAACTGTTACTTTAGTTGCCATTTTTTGTTGTGTATTTAACCTTCAACCCCTCATAGATTCACTTGGAGGTGACCAACTAGAAGTTGAATGTTTTCACTGTCATCAGAGAGAATAAAAAGCATTAAAAATAAACTATTCAGGCCAACATGGCCATATAAAGTCAAATTATTATTAAGTATGTCCTAAAAAATTTACCTTTTGTGTTCATTGAATGTGGTATCTTCATTGCCAGATTACCCATTAAGCGTACCAAGCACGTGATTTAGGGCATCAGCCCAACAGGGGTACCATACAAAATTATAATTATTTGCTAATGATAACACTGAATGAATCATATATAACCATTTCCGTCTGCATGTACGAGTATTTTGATTTATAATGGTGGCAGCACTGGTATTTTCAACCTTTTTTAGCTTCTGATATTTGTTTCTTTTATTTCACATTTAGTAATGGGGGTGAGTTACTATAATATTTTCAGTGATGAGTTCCATGGTTATGTATTATCATTCTCTCCTCCTCAATATCACACAAATAAGATGCCATAATAATGGAAACATCATGATATGGATGAGAATTAAAATTATATAAAATTGTCATATAAACAAAAGGAGCCAGATGACATCTTAAAAATAGTGGTCACTGTGTAGAAAAATAAGTCCTCATTTGATACCCAGTTGTCATATTCACATTCTGGAATAGATGATGGATCTTTAAGATGACTAGTTAGTGATGCTTTCTTTGTCAACTCATCATTTACCCATCTTTTGCAACCAAGAAACCATGGGAAACTAAATACATGAACACTACATGTAACAACCGGAGTACTAACCTTGCAGGTTCAGTATCATCGTTTGATGGAGTCCATGGAATATTTAAGCCAATCGATTTTACTTTTGGAGTGGCGAGACTGGATTTTTACATGTAAAAGACCTGGAAAATCCATCAGTGCTATTGCCTCATAGTGCCTATTTTCTTTGAGATGCTCATTTGCATACTTTGGAGCCTGTTTGACTTGATGATTGCCCATAGTGACGTCACAAGTAATCAACTAATATCCTGGGGAATTCATTCAGTTTCCAAGTGGATGCATCCATCTTGAATAATAATATGTGCTTATTCAGTAAGATGTTCTCTTAAAACAGGATTTGAACTTTATTCGGTTGCAGGAATTGATTCATTGTTAAGCCAATAAGTTGGAAATAGTCATCATCGGATCAGGAAGAAGGAACATCAAGGTTAAGATATGACTCTGTTTTAATTAGCTAGCGCACATTTTGTAAAAGTTATTTAATATCTGTTCTTGAAAAGTTTTCGTATGCGTGTGTAGCAGTGACAGACTGCAGGAATTCATTAGTGAAGTAGGCGATTTCCAAACGTAATTTGCAATATCTACTATTTGACTTTATGAAAATACTACACTTTGCAAAAGACTGGGTTATGGCACATATTGGGATATTAACAATATGATTTTGATACCCATTTGGTCTTTTACATACAATACAACGTTTGTATGATCTTGGGGTTGATGGAATTTGAAGTTGAATTGATTGTGGGTTCCTTATTGCAGCATTTGAAGTGTTTTAGACCATTAACCAGATTGTCATATCTGACATAAAGTCTCATATTCGTTGCGCGCTTTATGTATATTTGCAAGTATTAACTTTGACAGTCATATTTAATAATAATAATGATAGTAATGAGGACTTTGTAGAGCGCCTAATCTTTAGAAGCTCTAAGCGCTTTACAACTTTAGACAACACCTATAAGATAAGAAACATAATAACATTATTACAAAAACAAATAATATGAAATTAGAAAAACATTAAAAAAAATAATAATCATGTTTGAATATTTCAGGTAGGAAACATTGTTAGGTCTTTAAGTTTGTTCTTGCTGTCGAAATAAGTGAGTTTTGTGAGCCCTTTCGAATGTGATCACTGTGTCTTTGTGTCTCAGTTCAGTGGGCAATTCATTCCACGTTGCTGGGCCCTGGTATGGAAAAGAACACTGTCCATTTGACTTTGTTTTCATACTTGGAATAATGAGTAGACGATTGTCAGAAGAGGAGCGTAAGTATCTTGCTGGTGTGTACACATGAGTGAGGTCAGATAGGTATGTTGGACTAGAGTCCGACAGTGAAATGTAGCACAGAGAACAAATTTTGTGTTTGATTCTGGATCGAATGGATAGCCATTGTAGGATACAGAGCAGCGGGGAGGTGTGCTCTGATCGTGGTACTCTAAGTATGATCCGAGCAGCTGTGTTTTGAACTTTTTTGATGTTTCTGGAGTTGATATTGAGATGAACCAGACAAAATTGAGGTACAATAGTCCAGTCTTGAAAGTACTAATGAACACACAAGTGTTTCAGTGGCATCAACTGAAAGATATTTGCGAATTGAGCTGATTCGTCTCAGCTCAAGATATGCAGCCTTGCATCTGTTCATGACATGTTGGTGCAATGTGAGAGTACTGTCCAGAGTAACACCTAGGTTTCGTACTGATTGTGTGAATGTAATGTTGGCGTTGCTGATATTTATTGTTTTAGGTAAAGGATGTGAATGAGAAAATCTTTGTGTTGTGATCAGAATGGCCTCAGTGTTATCATCATTCATCTACAGCTTGTTACAAGTCATCCACGATTTCACATCAGAAATGCACCTCTTTACACCTTGGATGGTAGCATCAACTTCAGTTGGGTGGCTAGTTTTGTATATTTGCGTGTCATCACGTACAATTGATGAGACACTGGATGATGATCTATGACACTTGAGAGCGACTGAGTGTACAGAATGACGAGAACAGGTCCAAGAACAGACCCCTGTGGAACACCACAACATAGATCAGCTGGGTTGGAGTGTATTCCATTTGCAGATACAATTTGTTGTCCTGTTGACCAAGTAGGACTTGAACCACAGTAAGGCTGTAATTTAGTCTATGATGATACATAGAGCCTGCTAATTCCATATAATCAGTTCTTGAAGGGATGGAGCCAGACTGATTTTAGGAAATTATTGTTTTCTATCATCAATTCCTTTGTCATCCTTTTCTTTTTATGTTATATCCCTTTTTTATTTCAGAATTGCTCTGGTCTGAATATAGTGTATGCTTGATAAGCTTCATGGTTAGCGCCACCCCCCATCTTTATTTCCACTAGAAAAATAAGTAGATGGACACTCGTTTTGCTATTATTATTATTAGTAGTAGTAGTATTTTTAATAGTAGTAGTAGTCATATCAGTGGTACTTATATTCAAGCAGGATGCCCTTTGAATAAAAGATTTTCATCTGTAACTGTTATTATATATATTATTTTCTAATGTTACGATCATAATGATATGAGGTCGTCAGTCAATGAAAATAAGAAAATATGCCATTTCCATAAATATGCAATATTTAGATAAATAGTTTGAACAAACTTGTTTTCTTTTATTTTTGTTTTTGCTGGTATGGGGTTAGGAATAAAACTATTATCCTTTTCAATTAAAAAATCATAAATCAATTTAATTTCTTGGCTTCCATCGCAATTATGGACATGGTTGCCACTGTTTGGAAATGGTTTCTAATTTCAGTAATTGATAGAAACATCATCGATGCAGTAAGCAAATTTAAAATATTTATGTCTGTCTAAAAGCGATATTTCTTCATGTAGACGAGTGTTCCGACAAATGTGATAAAAAATCAATATGAAACAATGAATATAAATAAACTTTTATGAACGTTATACTACCTAATTACGGAAGAATAACCGCTTCACAACACTTGTTACAATACCATTATTTTCTGATGCATACATGATTGGAAATTGACATATTCATATAAAGATTGCATGTACGGAATTACAATGTGATAGTGAGTGAAGTAAACGTACCCAACAGTATCGTGGTGGAAATGAAAAAGAAAACCTGTTATTGTTTTGCATAAAACAAATAATATATATGTACTTTTCCTATTATTTACAGCATGATTTTGCAAAACATTGGCAACGTAAAAATGCAATTTTATTTAATGTTTACTCCAGTTGGCCTTTTTACATATATTCCAAATGCCCCTTCAACGCTTCTTCGAAAAGTTGTGTTCTGGCGGCAATTTAGAAAGAATTAGTAAACAGCAATTAATGGACAACTTTGTTTTAAAAATATCTGAATAGTTAGTATTCCCTGATATTTTTAAAATATAATAATGAAGTAAATAATATATCGCACTCTAGAAATGCGGGTCTAATTGCTCACGCGTAGGGATAAGTAGGCAGATACCATTCAAAAGGGAAAACAACGACAATGATACATAGCAAAATTCAAGAATTATTTAGTTTTTAGCGATTAGCGCAAACGTGCTCCCATAAGTTAACATGAGAACCTGCGCTTATATCTTATTTATAGTTTCAAGCTGCTCAAATTTAGCATTTTCTCTTAAATTTATCATACGAGCCCATGTTCAAATGTCGTGTTTAGGTATAAAAAAGAAATGTATATGCATATTTCATGCAGAATAGCGTGATTTATACATCGAATAATACAATGAGACACAGATTTGTGATATTTAAACGAGGGCATAAAATGGCCCTTATTCAGTATAGTCTTTTATTGGTCACTCTTTTGATGAGATTGCTTTTGCTTCTGTTATTCACCAAACCAAGAGGTGTTTATCATAGGGATCATCAGTGGAGTACAATTATCTCTATCATAATAAGTGACCAAGTGCGATCTTTTGAATGAATTCTAGCAAATTCCGCTTACAGAGAGTGGAAAATAACTTTAAGTTGTTTCAACTTCACATAAATTTTATCAATATAAACTTACTTCATTTATCAAGAAATATTTCCCTGCGACATTGATACAGTACTTTTGAAGACCACTTGGAAACCATTTGGACATTTGCCAATCGATTCACTGAGTGATGCAAACAATAATTAATTCATTTAAAGGAGATCTTTGCCATGGTTATATCACATTTTAGAAAATATTTTAGAAGTGAAGTTCACGGGCATCCCCATTTTATCAGTGTCTCTTAGAAAAAGTCAGTTTGACATTCATAAGATATTATACTTTGTGACTGTAGTCATTAATGTATCATATATACTTTGACTAATACCTAACTAAAGTTACGTTGCATTAATCTTTTCTATGATGGGGAGTGTTATGTTTTCTATATTATGTGCTGAAATTTCGTAAAGAAGTTTAGATTGTAAGGATCATTCTGTAAACAACTTATTGCATATATAACATTTGTCCATAAGTGAACACTAAACATTAAAGATAATGTTCATAACTATGTTTAATTGAAAATGAGCATAGGACATTGGTTTTCCCTTGGAAACTCCCGGTCTACCCGATATTTCTCGTGTTATTTAATAACATTTTAAGACCTAAACCTGTGTACAACTTATACAGTTCTGGAAATAAGTTTTAACACTAATCATAGTCCTCGAATTGTTTCTTAAGTTTCTATATGACTGTTGTTATACGGTAACTATTCAATTCCATTTCAACGTCTGTTTTGTTTAACTAGTCCTAGTGTTGTACTCATTATAATATGATAGGTTTTATTTATTTAAATTATATGTTGATCTTAGAAAGTATTCAGTGACGTTAGGACTGAATCACTATTTTGAAATCCAAGGATATTCAGGATTATATCATTACAACACATCAAGACAGCTGGCATTCAAAGCTGCTGTCACATCAGCATATTCAAGATTGTAATCCATTCGTACTACTTGAATTCATTTATTCATGATTGTGTGGTTTCTTCGATACAATACCGTTTCGTTCTCTGAAGGGTAATATGATTTAGCGCAGTAATAACAATACAGAACATACGCATATCATGATAAAAGACATCCAGTCGAAAGGAAAGGTTATGCATCACTACATAAATACATGTGATCGCTTCGTTTATTCTTGTAACACCAGGTATTAACAATTATGATACGTAAAACAAAAAAGTAAAAGATCCCAATCGACAGACTAATTTCTGTTCGCATAAAGTAGAAAAATGAAGATATATACTTGCATTATATCAATCACATTTCTAGTATCCCTAGAACAAATGAAAACTCACATATCCTTCTCCGAAAGAATTGTATTTCTATTCATTATATGAAATTTATTCAGGTGCGAATCAATGATTTTGTCAAGGATGTTTCAGTTCAATTCTGAGATAACGAATGTTTCATTTATTTAATAAATCAAACCGTTTGGCTTTTCACTTTAAAAAAGACGTTCATTTCAATGATAAAGAGGGAGTAGTTTGAGTAAAGACACTGAAATACTTCAAGATTCGCCTGTCGATACCCATATTTCTTAACGAGTCTTAATGTCAACACAAATTAGCTATTAAATAAAGTAAATACACGCTGGATTGAAGCATTCATGCAATAATTCGATTTCTTAAAACTAGCATTTCTATACCAGATAAGTTACTGCTAGTTAATTTGTGCCCTTTAAAAAGAACCTGCTGCTTAATGTATAGTCGTTTTATACATTTGTTTGATCTTACATATATACGAATCATCACATTAAATTGCATTTTTATTGAAAAAGGATTGTTCCTTTTTACATATATAAGATGCAGCATATTAAACTGCATTTCGATAGAGAAAGGTTTGTATATATATATATATATATATATATATATATATATATATATATATATATATATATATATATATATATATATATATATACAGTGTATCCCCTAGGGTGCAAGACTGAGAGTCAAAAATAACCTTGGTGTCAAAACTGGGGGTCAGACTGAGTTAAAAACAATTTTTGGTTTCAAAACTTGGGGTCAAATTGAAAATTTGGGGGTCTCTGAAGCGCAAATGAGGGTGAAGGGAAACACTGTATATATATATATATATATATATATATATATATATATATATATATATATATATATATATACATATATACGATGAAGCACTTTAAATTACGTTTTGATAGAAAAGGGATTGTTCCTTTAGCGCGCTAGAGTTCTTTCAACAGGTTCGGTGAGTTTACCATTTCTTAGAGTGTTTTATCGTAAATCAACATACAAAGAATTTCGATGCATGAAAATGCATGCTATTTTTTTACCGCTCTTACTCATATGTTACAGCTCCATCCTCTTCCTCACGTGACTGCCCATAAAACTACTTAAGACGTCCATGCACTTCCAACCGAATTGTGAAGCTAACCTTGTGTTGCATAACTTGTTTAACCTTTAACTATCCCAAATCGAAATTGTCCAATTCATTATTAGTCTTATGAATACAAAATTCATGTTTAGTTGGATGAAAATATTTACGCTAATGTTCACATTGTAGTCATCAGATTTCCTGGGGGGGGGGGGGCAGGATTCAACACGTATACTGATCATGACCCAAGTATCTCTTCCACAAGGGACCAGAAAAAAAGAGGTGTTATTGGTGGACGACCTTCGTAGCACCAAAATGAGACTCTTACGAATTAACAACCCTCAAGACAAAATATGTTTAACCAGGGCCATCGTGGTGGGACGAACTTATGCTAACAAGAACGACACGGTATAATGGAAAAGTGCCTGGGAGAACATTCGAAATTCAAACCGAGCCAAATAACAAAGAGAAGCACCGCTCCTGTTACAGCAAGCGGGGCTATCCACAGACACACCCTGTGGTATGCCTGAAATGCAGAATCTGCAAGATGTCCTAGCTCCACGCTACATCTTGAAAGCGCACCCTCAAGAAGTGCACGGACCTCAATTGTATCGAGACAAAGATTTCAAAGACAGAAAATACAGTCACGTTTATTATCACGATGAACATTTCGATGTCATTACCAGTATTCTTTCCCTGTGCGTTTGCCTAAATACTACTACTTTGAAAGTCGTTTTCAAACGCTTCAAGGAAAATGGCCTAAATATCTGGGAGGATCTAACCCCGAAGAATTAGCCAGAGATGGATTTTTCTACTTGGGCAAAGGAGATAGAATCAAGTGCTTCAGTTGCGGTGTGTTACTTCAACAGTGGGAACAGAAAGATTCGGCTTAACTGGAATATGCTTGACGGTCTCCGAATTGTCACTGCCTATATTTGGTGGGACCCTAGTCATTAAACTGGCATACCATGTCTGTCGTTTAAGAAACCAGCTTGGCTAGGAGTCAAACGTTGGACAACACCTAGACAAGTATTTAAACCCCAGTTACAAAATAATGTTCAATCATTATCAATCGAACTGCGAGAGAAGATCTACAAGGAAGTTTGGCAGGGACTTGCCAGAGCAAAATCTCAATTCGTGACTGTAGAACTTTTGTGTCGAGAAATTCATTCGTCCTATTATTCCGCTTAGGCCGTTTACATCAGAAGAATTTATTGACATTCTTGACCTTTGCCGTGAATGGCATTCGTCAGAAATATTGACTATGTTCATTACTTTCGCCCTAGGAGAAGATTTTGAATAAAATAATACTGACTGTCATGTTCATGGATACAAGTGAAACGCAAAGAACATATACATCCGTTACGTCACCAATGTTTAAATCACTGGTACCAGAATGCTATAAGATGAAAGTGTTCCAGTGGTCAAACATTGTTAAACAGGACGTGTGCGAGAATGATTGGTTTGTTGTGACCCATTATTTTTGATTCAAGGTAGACAAACTGCAATGAATTCCAGAAGAAGAGTTAGAGGATTACCAAAATCTTTTACACAACGTAAACATAGTTCAAGGGGAAACTTCTGAACGGAATGTTATGTGCAAGTTAGTGACTAAACCATTGAGATTCGCCACAGGAGTAAAATCATCTCTGTGCAGAAGGTACACTTATTGCCTCCGACAAAATGATTTATTTAAGCAGGCCACCGCATTTATCAGACGTGATACAACAGCTTCCGTGGAAGGAAATCAATAGAGTATTAAAACAGTAGAGGGTTACAAACACTTATTACTCAATGAATTGGGGTCGACGTGTGGTGTGTGTCTTAGTGACTTGTTTATTAGGATTTCGTTTACCAGCCGATTTCTTGTGGACTCTTTACGAACAGTACATGCCACCAAATAAAACATGAAAGTGGTCGTTTTAAATGTCCACGACAGACTCATTTTGTTAAAGGCATTGCGTTTTCATCTGGATACTTCTCGACCTCAACAGTAAGAAAGATTTGCCAACTTTTAGGTACCGAAGATGTCTACGACGATGTGTGTGTAGCTTGTGACTTACACCCTCATTGGACAGATGTACGTGACTGGAACAATTTGGTTTTTGATGCTTGGACCAAAAAAGTTGCCAATTATTCCCAAAAGTTGTGATCCTCAATTCAAACATCCAAGGGAAAAAGTAACTTTTAACTCTGTGTTAGTGACAGTGCTAGAGGAACCCGTCACCGAGGACAAATACCCCTTTCAGGACAGGACTGTCATGGACATTCCTGACAGATCATTCTGGGAGGTCACCTGTGTGACTGTTTCCAATGTAGAGACTGTAAGAACATTACACACTGTCCCTAGGACACCTTGGTTACCAAAAACATGTTGTACAGTGACTTGTTTATATTCCACTTTGATTGTATTGATGTGTTTCTTATTATTGTACTAAACCATATGGCTTTTATGTTTTTTTGTCTTTCGTGTTGTTCCATTTTAACTTGCAATAAACGTGTCCTGAAAAAGCATTAAAACTCTTGTCTTGTTTGTCTTTGTCTCAAAAGTGACATTCCTTGCACTATGGCTACCTCTGCTGTCATTGCTCCCTCTTCCTCCACTTTCAAAGTCATCGACGAACACTTAGATAGTGCCAGTTAGGAGGCCTTGTATCTTCGCCATCCCTTTAATATGATAATTGCGGAACTTAGTGGTTCAGGCAAAACCGAATTCGGGAAACGTTTGATCGAACATAAACATCATTTGATCGATCTTCCACCTCAACTGATCGTGTGGTCTTATAAAGAGTGGAAATCGGAACATAGCCTCTCGCGTGAAAGTCAAGGCGATCCCATCGTGTTTGTGGAAGGCATTCCTAGCGAAGATGACGGAATCATGTCTGACCCCATTCAAACCTATCAGGTCATTTTCGATGACATGTTAGGAGAAGACGAAGAAGAAATTAAACTGTGTTTCACGCACAAAGAGCATCATCGTAATGCAGGTGTCATTTACATTATTCAAAATTTGTTTCAACAAAGTAAAGCCAATTGCACCATCTGTCTCAATGCTCATTACGTTGTCTTGTTTAAAAGCCCTAGAGTTGAATCGCAAGTGCAAGTCTTAGCCAAACAGCAAGGAAATCCTATGCTAATTCATTCGTACGACGATGCCACTCAAACCCCACACGCCTATTTACTCGTGGATTTACAACCCACCCACCCCGATTATTTGCATTTTCGTACCCAATTGTTTCACCTCTGGTGTCAAGACGGAGGGCCTGTCGTATACACGTCCTCGTCGTCGACTTAACAAAACAAGTCTATAAAAACCTCGGACAATGTGGATCTGTCTCACAGAACGTCAACATGACGTCTCTTCAGTCTCATCTTCCCGTCAAATTCATTCGTGCTTTGCAGTCCCGAAAATGATCCACAAGTACCTGCTCGTGTCTTAGAAGCCAGTCTCAAAGAGGTCTTACGGTGGTTTACGGTGACAACACGTCAATAATTACCAGACATAATTCACATTCCTCATCAACCCAAAATATGTTTTGACAGAAACAGAGAAGCCTTGACACAACTGGCCGATCCCCGCATCGATATGCAAACCAAAATGCAAATCATTTTGAAACCTGGAGGGAGCGGTTTCAAGGAGGTGACATCAGTCTCTCCTTCTTTAAAAAGGAAACTAATGCCCCTAAAGTTCTCCCTAAGAAAAAAGCCATTCCCAAAAATGCCCCAAGGAAGGAAAAGAGCAGTGTGGCAATACCAGATCACAACCCCAGTAAAAGAAAATCCCACAAAAAACGAAAAAGAAAAGCCCCTAAAAAGAGAAATGCTCCCAGAAAACAACTTCTACCAGCCGATTCCTTGTGGACTCTTTACGAACAGTACATGCCACCAAATAAAACATGAAAGTGCTCGTTTTAAATGTCCAACTTCTACCCTCAAGAGAGACACTTCGGCCAGAACGCAACCTTACATTCGCAAACAACGACCTGCACCGACGGTGACCGCGTTTCCAGTAGCCTCAGGTTCTTCCACTTTTCCGTAGTTGTTGATGCCTGCCAAACCCAATTTGACACCTGTTCTTCCTCATTTGATGAAACAATGGAAACCCGCGTCTCCAAAAACTTCTCCTCCAGCAGTGACACCCTCCTTCACTGAAGCTGCAGTGGTAGCCGCTCACAAAGTACCTGCTCCCAAAATCAAAGTCCAAGAGAGATCGGGCATGTTACAGAGTTTACTCGATTTTGTCCAAGCAAGAACTGTCCCAATTTAGTCCATTGCAAACCTATATACGACGCGTGATGCCTGTCATCAAGTTGATATGTTGTAAAGACAATCAGTGGCGTCGCGTTTCAGTATAAACAAAGGCCTGAGGCAAAGAATGGGAATCAGTGTTTTTTTTGCTCCTCAAAGATGTAACACCCCAGAATGCTATCCTCTGATAAACCCAAAAGAAAGAAATGGAAAGGACTGCCTTCTCGTTTTGTCAAACATGGGGACGTGTTGTCTCTCCTGTCCAAAACTTTTCCACCCATGCGAAAAACTCATTCAACCCGCCTCCAAAAATGCCATGCATACCGTGTGCGAATGTCGTTCGAACGTCTTGAAAGGCACGATACCTTTGTCCAAACACCAAAAAAAATAAATGCTTAGCCAAACATCGTCACGTTCTTCGCCAAATGGTTCAAAAGAACATCCCCATTCGTTATAAGAAGAAGATGTTGGTACAACGTGGAGGACTTTTGCCTCTGTTTTTAGGACCCTTGCTGAAAGGAGTATTGGGAACAATGCTGGGAGGAATCGTTGGAGCAAGATAAAAAAGGGACCAAGAAGATAAAAGATACCTCTGGGGTCCAAAAATTTCAGACGAGACCATTGAAATTGATGTGAAGTACGAAAACTGGCTTTAGTGCCTTACTAACGATGGATGGAATACCATCGTTGGCAAAAACAACGGACCCCGCATTTACCTCCCAATCCGAATCTGACCGAGATGTCCCAGTTACAACTCGAATTGCAGTCGTTGATGGATTGCAACGATTTGTCCAGAACAAAAAAATCGCAAAAGTACGGTCAACTTTTGCAACGACCACAACTCTTTCACCAGAAAGCTTTAGACGAAACAGCACTGCCCACTCTGATAGATTTTAAAGCCTTGATGAAAAGCCCATCACCACCACTACCACCACCTCCCCCAGAGGTCAAAACAGACGCAACCCCACGAATGCCTGAGGAAGAAGAGGTACGAGAAGTTTGTCAATCACTGTCAACAGCTCCATTTCCTAGTAAGATTACAGCGTCCTTGTTGACCCCTTCCCCCACACCGCAACGAGAAGATTTCAAAGCTTGCGTTAAAAAGATGATGTCCACTACTCCTTCGACATAAGTGAGATAGAAAGAAGGGAAACCAGAAGTGAAAATAGAAAAGAAGGCTAAAGCCATTCCATTACCAATTACACCACCATCACCACTACCTTCGACTTCTACTCCCGTGGCACATCGGACACGTAAAGCCATTTCCATACCACCATCTCGCCCCATCCAAAGTAGCATCAGCGAAGAGTGGGTGAATGTGTTAGCCAGGATTTATTACGATCCATCCCATCCTGCAGGTTACGAAGGAGAGCAGAAATTGTATCGTGGAGCCAAAACCCGTCTGAAAAGTCTCCGTTTGCCTCAAGTGCAAAGATGGTTGCAGGAACAAGCCACCTACACTTTACACAAACCCATTCGACGAAAATTTTCAAAAGTCGCACCCGAGTGGATGGCATCGATCATCAATGGCTAGCCGATTTAGCCGATGTCTCTCATTGGCCACCTACAGTCGTGGCTACAAATATTTGTTTTGTGTCATCGACGTCTTTTCCAAATTTGCCTGGGTCGTGCCATTGAATCCCAATCGAGCAGTGAATTAATGTGAGCCCTGCAACTAGTGTTGAAACAAAGTGGTCGGCACCCTCTTCGATGGCAAACCGACAAATGCACCGAATTTACGAACCAAGCTTTCCAAAAAGAATTAAAGAAACGTGACATTCATTTTTTCACCACCGAGAACCCCGAAACCAAAGCCAGCATCATGGAACGTTTTCAACGCACCTTGAAAGAACGTATGTGGAAATATTTTACGCATCAACACACTCTCAAGTACATCGACATCTTAACGCACCTGGTTCAAGCGTACAACCAATCTTACCATCGAAGCATCGTACGTGCCCCCAAAGGAGTGACTTCCGACAATAAAGTGCTCGTTTTCGAGCGCCTGTTTGGTACGTCCCAGGCAGTGGCTGTCTCCAAGAAAAATGGAGTGTTGGCAGTAGAAGATTGGGTGCGCATTGGCAAAACCAAGCGCACTTTCGACAAAGGTTACTTACCCAAAAGGACCACCAAATAGTTTCATGTCACTTGACGAGTGCGTGACCGTCATCCTACCGTCTATAAATTGGAAGACATGAACGTTTCATTTGCCCGAGTTACAACTCGTAACCAAAAAGGACTACGAAGTGTACGACATCGAAAGCATTCTCGAACGCAGAACCCGCAAAGTGGGAAAACGACATGTCAAAGAAGTCAAAGTACGTTGGAAAGGATATCCTACTAGTTTCGATTCTTGCATCGATGCTTCGCAAGTCATCGGCTATAAAAAGAAGTGATCATCATGCCCTTCCAAACAACTTCAGCTACCGCTACCACCACAGTGACCACTCCTTCACCTAGTTATTCTGTGCAAGATATACAAAAGCATCCCTTGTGGATGTTCTGTGGAGAACTTTTGCCTAAAACGCAATCGTCTTTTTATGCCAAATCTTTGTGGTGTATTGTGTCATCGGGGCTGCCATTGCCAATTTGATTTGAGTTTGCAACAAAGAGGCAAACAATTCTGGACTATTTTACTGAGCAGTTGCGTCGGTTACCTTCTTCCCAATCCTTCGCTGAAATACTCCTCGAACGGGAACAACAGACGCCTTGCGTCCAACGTTAGTCACTCTCCCAATAGTCACCACTCCAACAACAATCCTCTTTTAGACACTCCTCTGACTTTGAGTGACCCCTCTTACAGCAACAGATCTCTGGAATTATGAACAACAATAACCAATTTTACTTGACGCTACCCAGTGACAGTTCCATGCAGGTGTTTCCCTACCATACGTTATGTTGTTTCTTGGACAAGTTAGCTCAGACCATCCAATTTAATAATGAAGCCCACTGGGAAGTGGCTTTAGTGGAAATGATGCGCCCTATACAAATCAAAAATATTATTGAAAATCAAAACACGTTTCTAATATTGAAATTCATGACGAACAAGTGCAGCTACACTTAGATGAAAACCCAACTCCAGGTGATTATGAAAATGCATGACCCCAAAACTAAGCCGTTCACCTCTTTGTTGTCAATTTACAAGGCTATTATTGTAGTGGTCAACATCTGGTGAAAACAATTGCTGTCAGGTTCAATGCAGTTTTGGCAAAGCCTTGGACAAATCCAAAAAAGTGTTACGATCGAGTACCATGAAAAAGTTCGTCGCCTGCTGTTGAAATTTTCAGAGGACAAAGTGTTGGCCATTACATTTTGTCCTGAACTGTTTGATATTTTGGGTGTAGACACCAAGATGATCAAGATTAAAAACGGAATAACAGACATTACCGGTAACTTGGAGTTTGCGAACTATTTTCGATTCACTGTTGAAATGAAACAAGGACTGAATCCGATCTTTGTGTAATCCGATGTGGTGGAGTACAACGTGGTGAGACACACCTCCATGCCGTTACTGCGTGTCATTCCTTTTAAAGTTGATTCTGCCACGAACGCTGACGAGGAAGGTGGAACCACCTGTCATGTTCACCGCGAATTTGTACATCCTTACTATTTATCCGTCAGCTAGTTCTATTTTGACACTGTCAAATTTGCTATAAAAGGAGATCTGGGACAAAATAGTCCATTCACGAAAGGAAAAGTCACAGTGAAACTCCATTTTCGAAAACGATTGTCTAACGAGTTGTAAGTCATGTATCCAGTGTACCGAGGAGTCTCTCGAGAGCGAGGACATGGTTTAGGATATATTATGAAATCAGCCTTTCGTTCGGTGGCCCCCGTGTTGAAACCGATGATGACACTAGCATTGCACGCTTTGAAAGATGCCGCTTTGACGCACGACATAGAATTTTTCCAAAATGTCATCATCGACAAACAAAACTCAGAAGAAGTTTTCTTGAGAACAGGAACACATGTTTTGCTGAAAACGGGCAAAGACATTTTGGCCCGACGATAAACGCCTATAAATGCTCTGGACGCTGCTGAGTCAGGCATTCCTGCTTCCCTGGCACCACAGCAAGGACAAGGCAAAAAGAGACTACGAGGAAAACACCCCTTCAGAAGCCTTCATACTCATAAGCTAGAAAATGTTCGAGACTTAGATGTTTTTGATTATTAAATCACAGAGACAAATAAATGATTCACAGAGAGTCCTGCGCCTGTTCCAAGTCAGAAATTGATCTGTTTGCCATACTACCCACCATGATTACGATGCAAGAATCCCAATTGGCCGAATTTCATAACGTCTCCTCTTTGACAGCCTCAGGTCCCGTCGAATTTGAAATCAAAGGACAGCCAGAAGATTACATCGATCTGAATAGTAGTTAATTGTACATGCGACGAAAACGAACAACGACCCTCTAGGAGTTGATGACAGAGGTAGCTTCCGTTAACAATTTCAAGCATTCCTTGTTCAGCGAAGTGAATTTTTACTTGAATAACAAACTGGTCAGCAACTGCATGGATACGTATCCTTACCAAGCATAACTGGAAAAGAAGCCAGGAACACCTATTTGGATGCCTGCTTTGTATGGAAACCTGACACAGCGACCAGGTTCAACAACAGTACGACTGCTCGTGACGATCAGAATTTATCGGGATTTATCTATCGTAGAAATAAAAGTGTTAGAAGCCGATGTTTAAAACTGATGGATCGTTTGCATTTGGACATGTGGTAGCAAGAAAAGTATTTGTTGAACGGTGTGAATGTCCGCCTCTGACTGAATCTTAGCAGTGCCGCATTCCAGTTGATAGCTGAAACTGATGACGCTAACGCTTGCAAAACTAAAATCGAAGTAGCCAGACTCTACGTGCGACGCGCGGAAGTGTTACCTAAAGTGGGAAACGTCATCAGTCACACTTTGAGCAAAACGACTGCCAAGTATCCGATACGACGCGTGGAAGTGAAAACTTTCACCATTCCCGCTGGACAGCGATTCATGATCGAAAATCATCTGTTCCAAGGACAGTTACCAAAGCGTTTGATTATTGGTATCGTCAAGAATTCAGCCTTCAAGGGAACTTATAAGTAAAATGCTTTCGAGTTTCAGCACTACAACGTGTCCAAAATCGAAGTCAGTCGCGATGGCAAAACCCTGTGTACCATGCCTTTTGAACCTAAGTTTGGTAGCGAAAAGAATTACTTGAGGTCGTACTTGTCCCTCTATGAATCTACCGGACAGGTAGAAACAATCACGAGTCACGGCATATCGTACGACGATTATGCAGGAAGTCATGCTTTGTGGGGTTTTGATTTAACTTCAGACCAAGGCAGCGACAAGGGACATTTCCACCCTATAAAATGCAGTCAGATTCGTGTGGAACTTCAGTTTGCCAAACCTCTACCCGCAAAAAACACGGTGAACGTCATCCCGTATGCCGAACTTTACAATTCTATAGAAACCAACAGTTTGAGAGAAGTCATTCTAGACTATTAGAAGCCATGAAAATTTATGGAAATGGCATGAGAGGATTCCGTGGACGCAGAATCCCAAGCCAAAGATAAAAAGGACATTGTAATGAAATCCAGAATAAGAACAACATCTAGTCTCCCGTTTTGCCAAACACTTGGCACAAAAAATTACAGAATTGATTAAGAAAGATTGCTATGGATGTCTAAAGGATCATCCCAATTAAATTCAACACGATAAATGTCTGATGCTGGCATACATAAATACATACATACATACACACATAAATACCTACATATATGCATATATACATACATGCACACATACAAACATACTCACACATACAAACATACATACATACATACATACATACATACATACATACATACAGACATACATGCATGCATACATACTCACACATGCAAACATACATACATGCATACATGCATACATACATACATACTTACATGCATACATACAGACCTACATACCTACATACATACAACATACATACATACATGCATACATACATACATACATACATACATACATACATACATACATACATACATACTTACATACATACATACATGCATACATACGTACGTACATACATACATACATACATACATACATACATACATACATACATACATACATACATACATACTTACATACATACATACAGACCTACATACATACATACATACATACATATATACATACATACATACGTCTAGAATAAAGATGGCGGACAAGGTGGACGTAATGTATTCAAGCTCTGGTGAATTATGGACGCCCGTAAGATAAAAGAGAAGTGCTTTTCATCCAGTGTTGAAATTCTGCTGTGTGAACACTTTGACAACAGAATGGCATGTGTATCATAGTTTTATATAAACTAAGCTCGAAGGAAATTCGATGAAATTCAATTTTCCTTTCATACTTCTTTTCGCGCCATTTTCATGTATCAGGCTATGAAAGGGTGTATCGTTATCGTGTATTTTCTGGTGAATCTTATGTGGTGTTGGAAATATGTTGAGAGACATGTGCTGTTGGAGACATGTTGTGAGGATACATAAATTCCGCTTGTTGCTATTGTGGTATAAATAATATTTATTTTAATAAATAATCGCAGTCTCATGATTTTGTGACTCGAGTACTCGATTCCGTGATCATTGCATTTTGATTAACTTGCACACAGTTTTGTTTAACTTTGCTGTGCATAACTGATGTGAATTATATGTGAATAATATTTATATTCTGGACTAAATTTATATTTTATATTTTATATTTTGTGGATTTCAATTTCTTGGATTATTCTGAAGGATCTTCTTGGATCAATGGACGCAGCGGGTGAGTGTGACACTCCATTTAATCATGTAACGTGTAAAAAAAAAATGCATATTTGTCTTGGTCGTCAACAATGTGCAAAGGGATGAAAAGCTAAGCATAGTATTCTAGTTTTCATGTGTAATATATGACGTTATAAATGGCAGAGATATCCTGATAGATGTATGTATATATATATACACTTAAGTGCTCTTTTATGTGGTGTGTGATTGTTATTGCGAAAAAAGGAGTTGAAATTCGTACACGATCTGTGATTCGTACATGTACTGATTTAGTGCTCATAATTACTATATATGACGATATGCCATATACATGTCAGAGATTTGCCATCTACAGTCAGATTCTAGATAAGATCTAAATTCACATTGGGGCATTCGGATCATGATGTTGGAAACATGATGTGTGGGTAATGTCAATTACATTAAGTATCGTTGTTAAAGACTATATGTATTTTGTGAGATGCTTTTGTGAACTGTTGTTCACGTTAACTCACGTTAACTCATTCCAGTGTAAATGTGTACTCAGTCCTAGTGCCAGTAGTTATTTCCTTATATGTGTTATATATTTAGTTTTTTAGTGAGTAGATAGTGAGTAGATAGTGAGCAAATCACATATGTACGAATTCAAAATATTATGGTAGCGGATGCGTTAGCTTTGGTACCGTTACCATGTGTTAATTCTGAGCTAAGTTCTGAGTTAGACCAAATATCATTCATCATTCGAACAATGAGAACAATTTCAGTTAAGTGATGCACGAGAGGTAACAGAACATACAACTGTTACATATCTGTCCTAGCAGAAGAGGGCTCACATTCGTTAGTGCAAGTGCGAGCGATATATAATAGGTATTAACCTATTTATCAATTGTATACGGACTTCACTATAAACCGGTGAACATGGATGACAACCTAGAAATAGATGAGCGTTACAGTGGTGATGAAAGGTCCGGTTTAGAAGAAGACTTAATAGCAACCCAGACCGAAAAAAATATATACCTTCAAATTGATTCGAAATTTGGAACTCTGGACAGAGATGAATTTAAAAAGAAGATGTGTTTGGAATTGGATGTACAGAGTTTAAAAGATATAAGACTATCACTTCACGACCTGGCTAAATTGGAAAATGTCAATTACCCTGTGACGCGTATAGTTGAGAGAACAGTAAGATGTGATAGTGCTCCTCTAGAGGAGAGATTAGCTGAGGATATATTTATTCTATACCATTTCTTAACAGGAGATAACAACTTATCTGAAGTGAAAAGCCTTGCGTCGAGACAGAAGCCGAGCACGGGCAAGATTGATAACAGTACATGCGTGAGTCAAGCATCTAAAAGAAAAGGATCTAACAAACAGTCTCAGCGATCTGAACCAAAACCAGAACAGGTGATAACGTTATCAGATCACAATTCAGTATCTTCACTATCAAATGATAAAAATGACAGTTCAATAACAACAGAGAACTTATACAAGATAATAGACCTAAAACATTTTATACAAAGCAGTATTCAACAAATGAAAGATGACATTAGAAATGAATTGAAAACTGAGCTTGACAAGATACGTAAAGAACTGCTCAGTAGAGATGTTAACTCGACTAGGTTACAATCAGAATTAGGAAGATGCAAAGAGGAAGAGAAGAAGTTATCACAAGACAACCTGGCCTTGAGAATCTCACTCAGGGAGAAGAATAACCAGCTGGAAACTATAAATGCTCACCAGCTGTTTCTACACCAATTGCTCGGTGATAAAGTATATAACAAGGCTAAAGAAAATGTAACTTCAAAATGTGAGGCAGAAACTCAGACATTACTAGCTGATATAGTGCGTATGGGCAATCATTCAAATGAAACACAAACGGAAAAGAGGGCTAAAGCGATAAATGCTCTGGACTCTGATTATATCAAACGGCGGAAGCATTTATCGGATCAAACGGAATATACGGCCAAGTCAACTGACTCAAGGGAAGGAGTGGCGTCGACACTGTCCACCATACTCAATACCTCCAACGAAGAACCTACATTAGTTAAAGATAACGATGTACGTGATTATCTCCAAGATCAGAAATACTCGGCACGAGTACACACAAGGAACAACGATAGGGAGAGAAGGTCACCATTAGCAAACAATCCGGGCACCTCATTGAAGGACACTGATAAAGTAAACAAACCGATTGAAGTTATCACAACCAACAGAAACTACAGACCACATAAACGAATGAGGAACTCTTATGAACGTCGAGTTCTAATGTCAAGAATACCAGTTGATAGAACAAGAGAGGAGATGAGAACCTGTATTAAAAAACACGCTAAAATTAAAGGGGTAGAAGTAATTGACTCTCAGATATTAAAGCATTGGCGAGTAAAAGGAGGAAAGGACACTTTTACTGTTTTAATCACGGTAGATAAGTTAGACTTTGAGAAAGTTTTAGAGGAAGGTTTTTGGCCAAATTTTGTATGGGCAAGAGAATGGTATGAGGATTATGGTGATAAGGACACCCAGCAGTACTGGCGTAAATAAATAAAGGAGTAGTAAGTAAAATACATATATTATGGTAAATTGCTATATAGTCTTTTGCAATACTTGTGTTGAAAATCTATTTTTCGTTAAGTCAACTAATGTCTAGTCATACATTTCGTTTGCTGACGTGGAACGTAAAAGGAGTCATGTACGGGTCACCTTACTTGTATTCTTTGCTAAATGAGGTAGATGTTGCTGTACTTACTGAGCATTGGCTTCTTCCGGAGCAGCTCAATTTCCTAGATAATATACATCCAGATTTTAAATCATTCGCACGCTCTGACAAAAGACTAGCAGTAAATTTCGAAGAAAGGCTAAGGCATACGGGGTTCGGGGGAATAGCAATCCTTTATAGGAAATCACTCCGCGTTAATCCCTTGTCGAGCGCTGGCAGTGACAGAGTTTTAGGGATAGAGGTAAAATGTAATGATAGACTTAAATATTTTATATTCGGGGCACTTTTGCCATCAACTAATTTTCCTATTGCAAGTTACTCCGAAACAATAGAAGAACTAAAGGATCAGTTTGATATTTTCTGCAAAGAAGGCATTCCCGTACTTGCCGGAGACTTCAATGGTCAGCTAAGTTCACTGTTTAGCTCCAAAGCAAATTGTTTAACATCAAACGCTAGAGGCACTATTCTGGAAAAGTTTCTGAGCGATAGACATTTAATATCTGTTAATAGTCAATCCATTTGTGAAGGGCCAGATTTTACTTTTTTCTCAACCGATGGCAAATCAAAATCTTTGATAGACCATATACTATTGCAAAAAAGTAAATTCGATTTAGTGGTTAAGGCAGAAATAATAGATGATCATCCTTTGAACATTTCAGATCATCTTCCTGTAAAAATAGAGTTGGTCACACCTTTAGTACATAAGGCAACAATGGCTGACGAGCATATCATTCATTCCATAAATTGGAAGAAAGCCTCAGCAGAACAAATGAATAGATATAAGGAAGCAACACGCAACGAATTGTTAGCGCAAATGCATAAAGCAGAACTAGCGACGAATATCGATATTGAAATTATTATTCAAGACACAGTAAAGATTTTACATGAAGCAGCATCTAGGTTTCTCCCCATAAAGAGGTTTTGCCCATACGCTAACCCCTATTGGAAACTATTAAACGTAAAAAAGTTTCACACGGAAATGCGGCTGAAACACAGGGTATGGATTTCTAATGGTAGGCCAAGAGGTTGGGAATATATATCATATGCGAACTATAAGAAAGCGAAGAAATTGTTTGCAAAAGAATTATTGAAAGCTAAAGAAATATACGATAGAGAACAATTTAGTGAGCTTGAAAAGGCTGCAGAGCTCGATATTTCTACTTTCTATAAGTTTATACGGAATAAAAGAAATAAACGCGATTACATTCACGAAATCGAATCAAACGGAAAAATTGTACGCGATCACGACTCTATTAGAGAGTTATGGGCAAATCATTTCTCCAGTTTATCACTGCCTGACAATACTTATCTGTACGATGAAAATCATTACCAGATGGTCTTAGCAGAGGTCAGAAAACAAACTAAAGAAACCTATTCACACTTTGATGAACTTGTTGATAAAATCCCCACTAGAGACGAAATCAGTAGTGCAATTAGCTATCTCAATAAAGATAAGGCATGTGGCCACGACGGTATTGTTGCTGAGCATTTACTGTTTGCGGACCCTCCAAGCAGTGTACAATTATTTGAAATTATATTCACAAAAGTGTACGAGGCCGAGAAGTACCCGTGCCACTTTAAACAAGGTTTGGTTATACCAATATTCAAAGGAGGGGGAAAGAACAAATTAGATATGAATAATTACCGCGATATAACTATAATTCCAGTGCTTCAGAAAGTTCTAGAACAAATTATATATAGTAGACTACTTATATTTTCTAAACAGATTTCTTTTCCAAATCCGTTGCAACAGGGTTTTAGAAATAATTGCGGTAGTATCACTGCAGCGTTCTGTATCAAAGAATCTATATGCTACTATTTGGATAAAAATACTCCTGTCTATGCTACATTTCTTGATAATGCTAAAGCCTTCAACACAGTTTGGCATAACGGGTTATTCTACAAGTTGTACAGACTTGGCATCAAAGGGAAGACCTGGCGCATCATGAAATATTCGTTTGAGAGAGTAACAAGCTCTGTTTTATATGCGGGCAAGCTGTCCAAACGCTTCGATATTATGCAGGGTGTAGGACAGGGCCGTATCTTGTCTGCCTGGTTCTTTCTTGTAATGATAGATGATTTGATCACGGAATTAGATCACACTTTGCGAGGTCTAAATCTTGTTGATCTCCACCTGCCTTGTGTCTTATTAGCAGATGACACAACTGTAATGTCTAACTCGCGTCATTCAATGCAACAGCTGCTAGATACAATTTCCGACTATGCGAAAAGGTGGAGATTAAGATATAATGCAGATAAAAGTTGCACCATCTTGTTTACTAACAAAAGAACGACTGGTATACCTTCTTTTATGCTCGACAAATCTCCAATTTCGGCAGTCAAAAGTAAGAAGTATGCCGGCATACCTCTAAAATACAACTTAAAACCAAACGACGCGATAAAAGAAGCATGTGATAAAGGCAAACACTTGTTAAACTCTTTATATTTTATTGGTATCAGAGATGGAGGAATGAACCCTCTAACAAGTCTGAAGATTTGGAAAAGAATTATTCTACCCTCGGTCCTATATGGATGTGAACTATGGTCAGGTATCACAAACTCAAATATAGAAGAACTTGAGTTATGCCAGAGATATGCAGCGCGACGTATGCAAGCTTTCGATAAATATTCGCCTACGGAGGCAACAAGTAGTACCTTAGGACTCTGGTCAATGGAAGCATACATAGATAGGATGAAATTGCTCCTTTTCAACCGATTATGTAAGGGCGATTGGACTTTTATCTGGAAAAAGATTTTCATTATGCGCCTATGTCAGTATCTGAACAACCCGCTAAAACAGACGGGATTTATACCTGATATTGACAAAATAACTAAGAAATATGGTATGGGAAATGTTCTTTTAGACTATGCAGAAAGTATACAAACTGAAGAAAAACTCATCTGGAATCGACATATTACTGATATTATCCAAAACCATGAAGAAACTACCTTGAGAGCAAATATGGAACTAAGGGATGATTTAATTCACTTCAGAAACATTCATTTGGACTTAAAACCAAGTAATATATGGTTTCTTGGGCGTAAATATCCATCCATGTTATGGCCTCTCTCTGAAGTAATGAAACTATATATCATGCCTGTTGGTAAAGTTATGGTATGCAAACTCTGTGGAAAAGAGACTGACGACAGAGCGAAACATCTTATTTTAGGCTGCGAAATGCTGCTTGAGGAACGAAATGTTTTCTTTGAGAGAGTGATTGACTCTTTAGAAGTGAGAGACGGGGTTAACTTATTCAATCAAGAAGACGATATATTGTTGGAGACACTTCTTGGAAGCAGGGTTGACTGCATGTCGTCTATTGACGATGACGTATCAGATAGGCTCATGTTGGTGGCCGCAAACAGCATAGCTTCATTCTACAATAAAATGTGTGCCCCACTATCAACTAACATGCCCTAACATGATATTAAAAGTAAGTAGTAAATTAACATTAAATATAAACAATTAAAGGCCAAAGTCTTCTTGTCAAATCCGCAAATTTTGTTGTCTGACAGCTGTTTGTGTGTGCGTTTATGTATTTGTTTATGTATTTGTTTATGTTTATTTCCAAGAGATTTCTATATGGTTTTCTGTATTTATATATCTCATTTTGTAAACTCATTAGTTGACGATGTATATATCATGCTTGCGTTCTCGTCTATGATGTGTCTCATAATTCTATGATATGTATAATATGTATCTTAGCAACCTGATATACTCTTTGTTGTAGAGGTTGCTAAGTCATTTAGACAGTCAGTCATAGATAATGCACGCACGCATACGCGCAAACAAGTATATATATGCATAAATACATGCGTCATATGAAGAAAAGAAACTACATATAGAATTACACTGTTATAAGTTTTACATTTCATTTTCGTTGCTATCTCGGACTTAATGTTAAGCACATAACACTATAGACGTATTAACTTTTCGAAATATTATCATAATCAAGCAACTGTTAAAAGATCAGTGCCATGCTCCGCCAAATGATTGCAGATTTGCATAATTGCAGGTATTGAGATATTTCGTTTTGTCAATACGGTAGCTTACACAGTATTACAATTGTATTACTACTGTATCTTTGTCACTTTTCTGTTCTATTTTATGATCTTGTATTATTCTTAATTTGTTTAATCTGATGTAATCTCTTTTCAAAGAGGAAATAAAGTCAGTCAGTCAGTCAGTCAGTCATACATGCATACATACATACATACATACATACATACATACATACATACTTACATACATACATACAGACCTACATACATACATACATACATACATATATACATACATACATACATACATACATGCATACATACATACATACTTAAATACATACATACATACATACATTCATACATATATACATACATACATACATACATACATAAATACATACCTACATACATGCATGCATGCACGCGCACGCACGCACGCATGCACGCACTCACGCACGCACATACATACGTACACATATACAACATACATAAGTACATACATACATACATACGCACGCACGCACGCATGCACGCACTCACGCACGCAAACACACACACATAGATACATACATACATACATACATACATACATACAAACATACTTGCATGCATGCACGCACGCGCACGCACGCACGCATGCACGCACTCACGCACGCATATACATACGTACACACATACAACATACATAAGTACATACATACATATATATATATACATACATACATACAAACATACATACATACATACATACATATATACATACATGCATACATACATACATACTCACACATACAAACATACATACATACATACATACATACATACATACATACATACATACATACATACATATATACATACATACATACATATATACATACTTACAAACATACATACATACATACATACATACATACATACATACATACATACATACATACATACATACATACATACATACATCAAAAAGAAGATATATTGTTGGAGACACTTCTTGGAAGCAGGGTTGACTGCATGTCGTCTATTGACGATGATGTATCAGATAGGCTCATGTTGGTGACCGCAAACAGCATAGCTTCATTCTACAACAAAATGTGTGCCCTACTATCAACTAACATGCTCCAACATGATGTAAAAGTAAGTAGCAAATTAACATTAAAAATAAACAATTAAAGGCCAAAGTCTTCTTGTCAAATCCGCAAATTTTGTTGTATGACAGCTGTTTGTGTGTGTGTTTATGTATTTGTTTATGTACTTGTTTATGTTTATTTCCAAGAGATTTCTATATGGTTTTCTGTATTTATATATCTCATTTTGTAAATGCATTAGTTGACGATGTATATATCATGCTTGCGTTCTCGTCTATGATGTGTCTCATAATCCTATGATATGTATAATATCTATCTTAGCAGCCTGATATACTCTTTGTTGAAGTTGTAACTAAGTCATTTAGACAGTCAGTCATACATAAATGCATGCACGCACGCATACGCGCAAACAAGTATATATATGCATAAATACATGAGTCATATGAAGAAGAAAAAATCTACATATAGAATTACACTGTTATAAGCTTTTCATTTCATTTTCGTTGCTATCTCGAACTTAATGTTAAGCACATAACACTATAGACGTATTAACTTTTCGAAATATTATCATCATCAAGCAACTGTTAAAAGATCAGTGCCATGCTCCGCCAAATGATTGCAGATTTGCATAATTGCAGGTATTGAGATATTTCGTTTTTGAAAAATTTTTTGAAAAAATATTGTTGAAAAGGCTAATTCATTTTAGTGAAAGGATCAAATTTCCCTCATCCTTTACAACAGGGATTTCGAAGCGAATGCAGTGGCATCACTGCAGCCTTTATTATAAAGGAGGGAATAGCCCATTATTTAGAAGGTCAATCAAACGTTTATGCGGCATTCCTGGATAATGCTAAGGCCTTTAATACGGTATGGCATGATGGTCTCTTTTATAAGCTATTCTATCTCGGAGTTAAAGGAAAACTGTGGAGATTGATTAAAAATTCTTTTCGAGAAGTTAAGGCCCTTGTTCTGCTCAACGGGCATCATTCGAAACCATACTTAGTCAATCAAGGGGTAGGACAAGGAAGAACGCTATCAGCATGGCTATTCTTAGTCATGATAAATGACCTAATATCCTTACTGTAGTCAACAAAATCTGGAATACAAGTTGGTACCTTAAGTATCCCCTGTGTTTTACTAGCGGATGACACATGCTTGCTATCTTCGTCATTTAATGGTATGTGTGTTTTATTTCGCAACCTCCATGACTATGCATCGAAGTGGAGACTCCGGTATAATGCTGATAAAAGCAATATTGTCATATTTTCGAAAAATAAATCAGGCAAGAATATAAGTTCATGCTCGGAGATAAAAGGATTCCAATAGTCTCTTCTATAACCTAAGCTGGAGTTACTCTCTCCACTGATCTTTCTAATACTGCTGCAGTGAAAAATGCTTGTGATAAAGGAAGATCAGTATTTTATTCCCTTGTTGGGACTGGCATTGGAAAGGATGGAATGAATCCAATTAATAGTTCTAAAATATGGTCAAAAATAGTACTACCTGCAATGACATATGGATGCGAATTATGGTCCAGCTTGAGCCAGTCACAGGTATATGATCTAGAAGTATGTCAAAGAAAAGCTGCAAGAAGAATTATAGGGCTTGATCAGCGCTCTTCTACAGAAACAACAATTAGCAGTCTTGGACTGTGGTCAGTAGAGGGATATGTAGATAAAATTAAATTAGGTTTTTTCAATAAAATCTGCAGAGCTAATGGTTCACTAGCATGGAAAATTATATTCAACAGAAGAATTCTTGACTTCCTGATGCATGAGAACGAGAGCGTATGTTTTGTTAAAGATATATATCGTGTTCTTTTGAAATACCAGCTTGGCGGTTTGTTCCACCTATACGCAAACACCCTATATTCTGTCCCTAAACCAGTCTGGAGGAGGAATATTGAAACGTCAGTTCACTGCTGCGATGAATCATTGTGGAGATCTAAACTTGATATGAGACCTGAACTTTTACATTATGCAAGTGTCCATACTAGTCTTCAACCACTCGCTGTCTGAAAGCTTGGTAAATGTTTTCCTAATAAAACTTGGACTTTCGCTAACATTGCCTTTTAACTGTTTTCAATTTCAACAGAGAATGAATATAAATGTAAACTCTGCAAAAGATTAACTACAGACAGAGCCAAGCATATGTTACTATACTGCCAAGCCATAAACGACGAACGTAATACTATGTTTGAAAAACTAATAGATGCAATGGATATTCTAGACTCGCACTGGCTTTTTGGTCAGGACAATGACTCATTACTTCATATCCTTTTGGGCAAGAGAGTGGGCATCTTTGATTCTATGAATGATCAATCATGGCAGGCATTCATGTGTGTGGTGGCTGATGGAATAGACACAATGTACAGAAGATCAAATGACCTTGAAAACGATGTATGATACTATGCTTGTTCAGTAAATTAGAGAAATGGACCCACTTCATTTCGATCTTATAGACTATCTACATGTGTTCAAAGAGAGAAAGAACATGATAATGCATTTAAATCGTTACAGCCGAATGTAAATAATTCCAATTCCTTTATTTTCCTCTCTGAATCTATGTTGCACATACATCTTGTTTCCAATGAGTTCTCACACTCACGTGTTTAGATATTGCGTTTTCTTTACGTTTCTTTATATTTTAATATATGTGTGAATATATATGTGTGTATGTATGTGCATGTAAGTAAGTATATGTGTATATGTGCATGTATGTGTATATGTGTGTGTATATATATATATATATATATATATATATATATATATATATTTATATATATATGTATATGTGTATATGTGTGTATGTGTATGCATGTATATATGTATGTGTGTATATATATGTATGTATGTATGCATGTATGTATGTATGTTTGCATGCATGTATGTATATATGTATGTATGTATGTATGTATATGTGTATATATGTATGTGTATATATATATGTATGTGTGCATGTGTATATATATGCATGTGTGTATGTGTATAATGTGTATATATGTATATGCATATATGTGTGTATGTGCATATGTGTATGCATGTATGTGAGTGTATGTATGTATATATGTTTATGTGTTTACATATGTTTATATTTGTGTATATGTGTATATGTGTGTATGTATATATATGTGAATGTATGTGTGTATGAATATGTCTTTATATATATGTGTATGTATGTGTGTAGATGTGTGTATGTACTCATATATATGTATGTGCATGTATATATATATGTGTGTGTATGTATATATATATATCTATATATGTATATATATATGTATGTATGCATGTGTGTAGATGTGTATATATATATATATATATGTATATATGTATATGTATGTATGTATATGTGTGTATATGTATATGTATATATATATATATATATATATATATATATATATATATATATATATATATGTGTGTGTGTGTGTGTGTGTGTGTGTGTGTGTGTGCCGTAAGTCCATTAATGTCAAGCTATGTTCCTAACTTTTCTGTATTAACGAATAATTAACTGAATGTAATCTCTTCTGAAGAGGAAATAAAGAAAGTCAGTCAGAAAGTCAGTCAGTCAGTCAGTCAGACATACATACATACATACATACATACATACATACATACATACATACAGGCAGACAGGTAGACAGACAAACAGACATGACCTTGTGTCATTTTGATAGGTTTAGGCCGTCCTAGGAGACAAGTTGTTACCACCTAGGCTATCTTTAACACAAAGCTAGTCAAATGAGCAAAGCGATGCTTGATAGTCATGCGTGACTTCAAATTTTATTCCTACGGATTTACCTTTCACGTAAAAAAGAACAATTAAGTACGTGAATGTGTGTATGCATGTGTGTCTGCGTGCGTTTGGATGGTTGGACAGATGGATGTATTCTATAAAATAATGTATTGAAAGTTAGATCTTCTGTGGAGGACGATGATGACTATAATGACGCTAATTAATATCAGATTATGCTTAAAAACGTATATCTACCAATCAAAAGGCTGTTTTCTTTTCTTTTACTGTACAGCATCACTTCATCATTAGGTCGAGGTGAGGAATGTGGAGTCAAATGTCTTACCAAGGACACAATAAAATGAAACGAATTTCGAGCCCTTCCTGGCACGATTCAAATTACTAAATCACTTAACCACCGTGGCTTCTTAGAAAAAAGGATGATAAGAATGACGATAATATAGAGGGCGAAGAGTGATATATCCTGATTCGTCGGCTACCGTAATGTGTCCTTGACCGTTGCACGTGAATCCAATTGCGTCTGCACTAATAAACGGATTTGTGTTTCAGTGCCGAAAAAGAAACAAACCAAAACCATATCATGGCGACAATAGTAAAAATTATTCTAAATACTAATGGTAGTCTTCTATGACAAATTCAGTCGCAGACAGTCTTAAGGAGTAGTCAGTGTTTGAATGGGTGGTACCGTAGCCTATGAGCAGGGATTAGTTTATGCTTTGCAAAACTAGTATTTCATTATACATTGAATTTCTTTTGCTAGCTGATTTACAACGAAACATTCGACCAAACGGTAACCTTCCTGAACCTGTCGAAATGTCGAAAGGCCTTTAAAGCGTTAAAAGGAATGATATTTCTCTATCAAAATGCATTGTAATATACTGCGTCGTATATATGTAAAAATCAATTGAACGTGTAAAATGGCTATACATCAAGCAATAAACTTATTTAATAGATACTAAATTAACCAGCAGTACATTTTTCCGTATATGAATACTAACCCTAATAATTCGAAATATAACATCAACACTCAATAGTATTACGACTCTAGGGTCTTAAACAGAGTAGTATAAAAGAGCGAAAACAATATTTTTTATCAAATTCAAAAATATAATTTCCTTGAATAAAAAGTGAAAATTTAAAAAGTTCAAAATCACTTACAGTATTGCAAATTGAATCCCAAAATAGTACAAAGAGTTTTATCATTAGTGCTACTGAACAAAGTTTTAATTAAATTCCAGTGGTGTTCGAAATAAGATCCAACGCTGAAGGTGTTGATGTGCCAGTTGTGAACTATGACGTGGTGATGTGACAACAGTCTTTTGATGAAACATAATAATGTAATCCAAGATATCCTTGTTTGACTTCTCTATAATTCCCAGTTAATGTATCTGTCCAACACTATTTTTATAAGCACTTTTATTCCTAGTGAATAATTAATTTGAATAAATGATTCAAATTAATACACAAAATACGGTACTGAACACAACAATACCAAAGTTACTGCAAGATAGTTCAGCAAGAATATATAATTTCAACATCATGAAACCCTATACTTTACCTGGGTCACAATTAGCATTTTCAAAAAACTACAATGACTTAATAGAATATTTCCATTCTTAAACATTTATTACAAAAAGTATAATGTCCAACGATATGTCCAAGAAATATAACACGAACACGGCAAAACGAACTTTTGCATAAATTAACTGCTAAATGTGCATCACTGAGTCTATCGAAATATTTCCGAATTGTCTCTAAGTGATCTTTCCATTTATCGTTCTAGATGACGACGATTCTCTAGCCCAGATGTAATCATTAATTACACGATGAAAAATACAAGGCGACCCATTCATTCCATTACTTAATATTGCTTGGGTTGCAAATACCGAAATTTACTCCCCTGCCCCCTTCCATCAGTGGAATTTTCTTAGAAACCTTTCAAAAGTAGAATTTGGTGACTTATTTTGCTTTTACGATTTTATCAATGCAATTATCGATTCTTGGTACTTAAATTGAATCTGTTGTATTTCAATTTTCTATCGCAGCACGTATTATCTGATTTCGGCGCAAGAACACGCGGTTTGCTCTAGTTACTTTTATTTGCTTCGATAAAATCATCATCTAGCAAATAACGAATTGCTTTCCTATTTGAAAACATTCGCTCTATATGGATGATGTTTAACAGCCCGGAATCGACAATTTCAACATCATGGTAGATTTTATGTGTTCATGTAAGACATCTGGTAACAAGTACTCATATTCAAATAATAGTTGTTTTGGTTCTTTTCTTGTGTTTGAGGATGTGCGGCCAATTTAAGCATTTTATTCAATGAGGTCAGGTGAAGGTATCTAAGAAAAAGAGTACGGCACGCAAATGGGGTTTGGTCTGCATTTGATTGCTAGAAACAATTATGACTATCAGATTTTGTTGTTGTTTACTGATGCGTTTGAAATATTTCGTTTAACTGCCATGGATGTGTGCCAGATAGATCCTGCGCACTATTTGACGTCACTGTGAATGGCCTGGGATTCTTTGTTGTCCAAAAACAATAATCGAGTTGCATTTGAATTGCTCACGAACATTCACCAGCGTCTGTTGTAGAGAAATCTCTTCGTAGCAAGATTGTCTGTGGTGCATATATATGCGCGTTAGCAAACCAAACGTTGACATATATGATCCCGTTGCCCCCAACATTTACATCATATATCTAAATACGAATAACCTCTTTGATTGAGCAATGATGCAACCTGTATCGGTTAGTAGGCTTTGGTGGATTGATCATGGACGTGCAAAAAGGCATAAGCGATCACAAAATCAAACGCGACTGCGGTTACTTTTTGAAGTTGATATCGAATACCCCGAACACTTACACGATATACACAATGATTATCCGCTGGCAACAGAAGATTTCCCGATCCTTTGTTTAATAACACCAATAAAATGATGTTGGTAAGGTCGAAGAAGAATGGTCGAATAAATCAGTCGAAGATTATGTGGAACTGCAATCTAAATGTATTCGATTGTAGTCGGACCATACGCTTCTGAAAATAAAACAAGTGTACTCGTAATTGTGCAGATAAATCTCAAACGTGGAATGTACGTGAAATGTCTTCGAGCAGCAGAGGAGGGGAACAGACCACTTAAGGGAAGGGTCACCCTTGTTATACAAAAAAAATAGTGACCCTTCATAGAGGTCAAATACCATGTCTACGATTATTGTTTGTCCCCAACATAATTGTAGACGAGCCTCCTCTGCTGCTATGTTATTCTGAATAATCCTGGGAATCATCTGAATCCTGGGATTTTGTTCTATGTTTCAAGTAATATTCAAGTTCTGATGGTGGTTTTTCTATTTTTGGATTTATGTTTTTTCTTTTTCTGTAATATATCATCAAACTTCTGTATCGATCTCCACCTCAATTTTTGCAAATCTGATATAATCCTCTAACGCCGTTGTTACATCCAACACATCTTCGTGGACCAGCATGAGGGTTTTTCTTTATAAGATAATTATGTTTTTTGCAATATTCTCCACGACATTTTTTATCACATTTGTTAGTGGTTCCTTGACGCAGCCACGCACAATTGTTCATTATATTAATGATATCAGTTTAATTTTATCATCACCTTGTTATCCAAATATTTTATCAAGTCCAATACGATATCTTGTTCTAGGATCGTGCAAATTTATTGTTATAAACCCGTGCGGAGTAGTTTGCGCTCGTGAAAAGAAGTTTCTGAATTTAATTAAATCCATGTCACCGCTGCACCAGGTTTGATGAATATTTCGCAACGTGTGTGTCTACGCCATTAAACACAACTAAAATATTACAGTTATCTCTGATCACTTTTGGTATTTGTGTGTATCGTTGAGTAACATAAATAACATCGGTATTTTTATGTCTACCACGGGAAAAAATCCTAGCTGGATTTGACTGTTTATCTAGCATCACATCATCATACACAACTAAATTATTAATAAATCCGTTTAAAACATCAACGGACGGTGCTTCATCAATATCTGTTATAAACTCTATAACATCATTATTTTCGTCCAGTAATCGCGCGTTTTCGTTAAAATCTTTAAGTACTTCATAACATCGTTGATCATCAGTGGATGGTGCTACCAAATACAACTTATCCCATTTCAACCATCTCATTATCAGATTAAGTAATAATTGCGTCTTACCCGATCCAGATGGTCCCATGATAATCATTCTGATGGAATTCGGTAGTGCAGGATGGTGTTTAACTGGCTCTCGCTGCCGAGTTGCTGAGAAATCAATTATATCCATATATATATCATAACATGAATTTATATTGTTTACGCTGTAAAGTTAAAACTCCAACCACTGATTTAGCTACGGTTATAACAAAAAATAAAAAAATAGCGTATGGTGGAAAATGTTCTGTATGCGGTAGAAAGAAATTTTCGTTTTTACCTAATAGGCGCGGTGGTGATATTGCTAATTTGATGTCAAAGTTTCCAGGTGCTCCATGGGCTAAATACAGCGGAGAAAAACATCTACCAGGATATAATTATTGCGGTCCTGGTACTCGACTCGATATCAGGCTTGATAATCAGGATCAACCAAAACCAGGCGAGGAACCAATAAACGCCATTGATCGAGCTTGTCATGTTCATGATGTAGCTTATAAGAGTAAAAATCTACAAGATAGGCATATTGCAGATGTGAAATTAGTTCATTCATTAAATTCCATAAAAAATAAAAATATCAGAGAATCATTAGCTAATTGGTTAGTAAGATCCGCGATAAAAAGTAAATTAGCGCTAGGGGCTGGTAATATATAATGGAATCGATTTATTATTCACCAATTGGATACTGGAAGGGTAAATCAGCAATTAGTAAACTCGCTGATGCAGCAGCGGTTAAACATTCTGCCGCTAGCGCGTGGTTGTCCAGGCAGGCAATATGGCAAATTTATCTACCACGTCCTAAACAAATTCAGTACGCGTATTTCAGTGTCAGTGTTCCTAATGAAGTTCATCGAGCTGATATTTTATTTTTACCATATGATACTGTACGTAGAAAAACGTACAAATACGCGCTAACTGTCATTGACGTTGCAAGTAGATATAAAGAAGCAGAACCGTTAACGACTAAAACAGCCGCTGAAGTAGCCGACGCATTTAAACGAATTTATCAACGAGGTGGTGGACCACAAAGTGGTCTGCGATGGCCACAGCTGCTACAGGTTGATCCTGGCAAGGAATTTCTTGGTCCAGTATCATCGTTGATGAAACAACATAATACCAAAATACGACGAGGGCATACTGCAATTCATCGTGATCAGGCGATTGTTGAGCGATTTAATCGAACACTCGATGAGCGGTTATTTGGATATCAATACGCGAAGGAATTGATTCAGGATAAAAGATCTCGTGAATGGGTGGCAAGATTACCAAGCGTGATAGCTGCATTAAATAATGAGATTACACGAACAACCAACATGAAACCCATTATTGCAATTACCAAAACAAATATACCAACACAACGAAAAGATATTGAAAAACAAAAAATATTGGGTGATGTTACAGTTAGATATTTATATGAGCCCGGCGAACTTGAAGGCGGTAAAGCGAGAGCGACTGATCCTATTTGGAGTGTTACCACGCATAAGATATCCACCGTGACAAGATCGCCAGGTAGACCCGCAATCTACAGACTAGATTCGGCTGCTCCTCAACGCGGATTTGTGCGTGAACAATTACAAGTAATCCCTACGGATACACAATTACCACCAAAATCACTTAACTAGCACTGGCGCCTCTGCGTCGATTACATTCAAGACAGGTCAACATGATATTTTCTCGTGTATGACCAAGATTGTTATTTTTTCTATCTATGGTAAATTGTCTTGGATCATTTTTCAGATACCGCCATAACATTATACAATTACAACTTGCACAATGATTATTCTGTTGTTGTTTTAGCGCATTAATAAAATCAACATCAAGATCAAAATTGCGTTTATTTTTTTTATCACACTGTTTATAACCAGATAATTTTTTTCTTATTATATCACCGTCAACATCATCATTGATCACTGACGACTCCATGACGATTCGTCTCAATTGAGGTATTTTTCTAACTCGAGACACTGCGAGATAAACCAAGTTCGACCATTCGATGTGATCATCAACGATCCAAACAACTGTGTCAGTAATAGTTAATCCCTGAGATGAATGAATCGTCATCGCGTATCCGAGCGTCCACGGGGATTTATCAGCACGTAGAGCATCTTCAACAACATCAACGTCGACGGCAACAATATCATTCAATACAAGATTCTGTTTCCTCTTTGACTCTCCTGGTATATCAACGTCGATATTTTGCCGTCGCGTATCTGCTGGTCGATAACATAGTGGAACTGACAACGCTGGAAACTTTTCTCGTTGCAACTGAAACAACTCCCGCTGAAGTGTATCACGAACTATCTTTCTACTTGCAACTATCAAATCGTTTGGTCGCCACGTTTGCATAAAGTCTTTCATGGGTGTTTCTGAAATTATCTCGCGCATTATTTCACACTGTATTTTATTCGGTTGCAGTCTGATTAATTTTTTAAATTCCTTTAATGCTGCATCAAGTGCTCTATGATCATCAGTTATTTCTTCAGCGTGGTCGACAAAGTTCTTTAGCCAATCATGTGGAGATGGTCCAGCTACAGGTGGTGGTTGACCGTGATCGCCGCACATTATTACAGCAGTATTTCTTGTTAACAACCAATCAATAAATGTTTTTAATGTTTCTTGCGGTACAGTGCATATTTCATCCCATATTATAATCCTTGGAATGTATTTCTCTCCCATCCTTAAAGATGTCCATGTATCACCCTTCCATCGAAAAAAGCTGTGATAAGTACAGGAATTAACACCGCGTTGTTTCATCTCTCGCGCGAGTCTATGTGTGGGTGTTAGCACGATCATATCCGAGTTCTGAAATAGTTCGATAGCTCGAGTGGTTTTACCACTGCCGCCAAGTCCGTTTAGATAAACCGTTTTGTGTCTAGTTATTGGATCGTATATCGATGGTAACAACGAAGTTGTCAACGTTTGATATTTTTTACAGTAAATATCTTTAACCGCAACATCAGCGGATTCGGAATAATCGAGCATATATTCATTTTTTATTCTCCACGAACCCCACGATGCATAAGTGCCTATGTTTAATCCTTCTAACAGCATTGAATGTTTTTTGCTTATATAAAACGAATCGGTAGCAACTCTGACGGCATGCGTAGAAACCTTATTTATCATCGATAATAGATTTATTGAAATATACGCGAGCATCGATGATCTTAAATGAGTATACTGAGGTGACTCACCGTCCATGTAGTTCACAATTGTACCTAGTTTATTTCCATTTGACAAGAAAGCTGTTTCTCGACTTACAAACGTGTTCTTGTTCGTTGTATCAGCGATTATAAAATCTAACTCAGCGTCGTCCATGATCAATCTTGTAAAATGTTGTCTGTGATCATATGCTGCTCCTTGGGTAAATTTGCCAATTATTTTTCTACCAAGATCCTTCGAATCGGTTTCATCCGAATGTGGTAACCAAACTTCGGTTTGTTTTCGATATGATATAATTGCTTCGCTGATCGTCAGCGATATTAACATCGTGCAATCAAGCATATACCGTAATAGTACTATTGGTGTCCACATTTTTTCCGAAAAATGTTTTCCAAACCAAACATAACAAATTGCATGGAGCCCTTTAGACATTTCGAATGACTCGATACGAGCAAATCCAGTCAGATCAAAATCCGGTAATGGTCCATTTATCGATACTCGCGTCATTTCGTGCGTGGGATGACCGAATCGCTCAAAATACACAGAACAATCTCCGTATCCAAGAAAACTTCCCGGATAACACGCAACCATATCAACTGAAATAACATCTCTATGATCGTATTTAGTATTCCATAGTCCGCCGTGTCCATATTCGACACAACTGGATACTATGTCATTGAGAAAATCAAACCGAGTTGGTTTCCACGAATTTTTCTTTCTAGCAAAATGAGTCGCAACGGACGGAACAGTAAAGCAGTTGGTCAATAATTCGTCAGTGTCATCAGTGTATTGCAGCGCAAGATTTTTCATTTTCTCGTGAAGATGATTTGTTCGATAAATAACACCATTTGGCCTCACAAACTGATCAAATTGATTATTTTCTTCCACGCAAGAATGAAATAACCATACTGACACAGGATCGTTTTTACTTATTTCGTTAATAAAATCAAACATGCCTCCGGGATAACATTTAACAGTTCGATCTCGTGGAAATATTGTTACTGCGTTGGTCCACGCGTGTGAGTTATGATCAATAATTTCGATCGAAGCTCCTTTTGATTTATATTTTGATTCATACAAAATTTCTCCAGTTATCGTCGCTACGGTTATTGGAAATTTTAATCTTTTTCCTAACTCAGCGACATCTTTCATAGACGCACCAGTATCTTTAACCATTTCTCCCCACGTGTTTATTATTTTACGTCTCTTATCCGTTAAGCCGTTTCCACGAGTCAAAACGGTAAAATGTTCTGTTACTCGTTCAGCTACACAATTTATTTTTGAAAATTTCATCGGCGTTAGTTTATCAACGCTAGGTTTTTCATTTATCACATAGATTCCATAAATAACCGCGGTCACAGGATATGCTCGTTCATAATACGGTTTGTCAATACCTGTCAATAGACCTGGTTTGGAATCTTTACTTAGTACGACAGTTTTTTTATTACCATGGACAGGATCATATTTGTCACGGATAATCCAATCATTTGTTTCTGTCAACACGACGAATTTTATTTTGAAAAGATACTTGCGATTACTTTGATGAATATCAAAGAGGTAGTTAATGATAACTGCTGCTCGTTTGTCGTTCATCATAGCGTTAATGGCGCCGTTGCGTATAATCTTGAACGTTGACCAGACATGAGATGCACCATCTGTGTGAAATTCTTTCTTGGCGTCGTGAATTTTCGAGATCAGACTTTTATTTTTCGGATCAACCAGATCTCGTACTGGCAAGTCTGGAGATATTCTGTCAAGGTTGAATTTATCCACGCTCCAGGGCTTTATTCGGGATAATCTATCGAATTCGTTCATACTATATTTCAGACAAGTATTTAAATTAAAATATTATGTATACAATGTCTCAATGCAGATGGCTCATGGTGGGTTCATTGACTCGTTGTAATAAATCCTGTAAAAGGGAGTTCTGCGGACAACACATGCAGTGCGTTAACCGTGGAAGCTTAGGACCAATACCATGTCTGCGATGTGGTACTGGAGTGCGAGGAAAAACAAAATTATGTGGAAAGTGCGGGGGAAAACGGTTCAGAGAGCTTAAAAGATATTATGACAAAAAAAATAATAATAGTGAAAATGCTATAAAATCCGTGGAGGATTATCTAACTAAGTTTTCAGACAAACAATAATTTAAACAAATAATATTATCATATATGGAGCAAAATATATTTATCCCACATCCTGTCGTGACAAACTACGAATCAAATATTAATGGTATCATCAGACACTGCAGGTTAAAAAAACCAGTTGGTCATGTCATTAATTCTGGTTATCTAGCGTTCACATACGAGGGAGGAAAGAAACATTATCTGTGTCATAGATTTACCTATGAGTGTCATAACGGATTGATCAATGACGGTCTTGTTATTGATCATCTTGACGGGGATCCTCAGAACAACTCCTTATCGAACCTTTGTGTTGTCACGCAAAGCGTGAACTCTGCGCGTGGTAATACAGGAAGATGTAAGACAGTTTCTAGAAGGGCGGTAAATTCCACAAACACAGAAACTGGCGAAGAAATTATATTTCGTTCGATGCATTCAGCTGCGAAATATTTTGATATTGCCCCGCATTCAGTACAAAAAGTAGCAGAAAATATGTATAAAACATCTTTCTCGAAAAAATATAAGCAAAAAATTATCTTCCGATATCAATAATTATCATTACCACCTCGAATTAATTTATGTCACAGATTTTCCCCCATACACTACTTACTTTTGACTCATGAAAGGGAGGTAATTTTATGGTCATAATTATTTCGGTTTCTAACTTACAAAAATATGCAGTTCGTGTATTTTTCTGTTCTATTCGTGAAACATTTAGAACAACACAGCATATACATTACAGAAAACCGACATTTATATGCCAGCTTACTGAATGTAGAATCCAGCGTCTAGTATGTATCGATCGTGGCGGGTTAACAGTACAGGGATCCTGCATGTATTTACTCAATTACAGAAATACATGTATATAGTGTTTGGAATTAAAAATCAATTGCATTTTCCTTGTTCAGAGCAAAATATATTTGTATACGTATGTGTGTGCGTATGTATTTGTGTGCGTATGTGTGGTTACTTTTTTTTATCGAGTAATATTAACAACTAAATACTCCCTTGACCACGATACAGATTTACGAGTGGGAAATCTCGTAATATATATTTCTCCATAGAGAGGATTGAAAATCTCGTATAGTCATAGGAAGAATGAAAACATCTAACAGTTATATTACAGGAAGAATGAAAACATCTAACAGTTATATTATAGGAAGAATGAAAACATCTAACAGTTATATTACAGGAAGAATGAAAAACATCTAACAGTTATATTATAGGAAGAATGAAAACATCTAACAGTTATATTATAGGAAGAATGAAAACATATAACAGTTAGATGGCGTGGTCCAGCTTTTATAAATCTAACTTGTTTGGTGAAAACGTATTTCTTGATTTCAGAATTGCTGTAGCTATACATTAACTTCCGAAACATATGTTTGTAATAAGATTTGATAGCTCAATCCGTATCGAATTGGACTGTGACGCTCGCGGTCCAGGATCGAATCCCATGACTGACAATTGGTCGGTGGTTACGCATATTAGCGATTTTTATAATTAATTGGGGCACCGCCAGCCTCTCTCCGCTCTCAAAACCATCCAAACCACGTATCACCGGTGGTTGATACATGTTTTGTACCACCCACGGGTTGATTATTGGGGTAGGTGGTTCTGTTGAGCGGAGAAAAATGGCCATTCATTCATTACATCTCATTATACATATTTCATTAATTACATTCATTCATTCATTACATCTCATTACATTCATTCATTACATCTCATTACATTCATTCATTCATTACATATTTACTGAACCTGCTAAAAGACTCGAATAGAGGTTCCATTTCATAATATATGTTTGTGCCGTCCAATGCATAATCTGAGCTCGCTAATACACTCGATAGGGGCTCTTCATTCATTGTATATATCCATTTCATTGTATATAACCATTTCATTGTATATAACCATTTCATTGTATATATCCATTTCCTTAGTTAGTTATATGTTTGTGCCGTCCAATGCATAATCTGAGCTCGCTAATACACTCGATAGGGGCTCTTCATTCATAATCTGAGCTCGCTAATACACTCGATAGGGGCTCTTCATTCATTGTATATGTTGTGCTGTCCCTGAAACATCCCGACGAACTCGCTAAACACTCGATAGGTGTTCTAGGGATATTTTTTTTTATTTTAAAGATGTATATATTATATAATGAACCATGAAAATATCAATGATGTAATTGTTGCTATTAAAAAATTGAAAAAAGATGGAATTAATATATCTGATGAACTAAATCCTGAAAAAATAGTTTCTGACTTTGAGATTTTACAAGAACGTAAAACCCAGGGGACACACACACTATCATCTGAATACAGTCTCATGAAACGGATTCAGGCGGCAATGTTTCAGTCGCTAGCTACCGTAGAAGATGATCATGTGAAGGAGTTCGTTCCTCTCTCTGCCGCCGTAGAAAGAATTAAATCGTTATTATCCCACGAGTATGAGGCAAAGAAAACGATTAGTGCTCGCATAAGACTATTAAGAAAAATTATGTTAGAGAGTAACCCCGTCCAAAGTAGTAATTTTGAAGATGACTGAGATCTTTGATGGGTTAGTTGGTACTTAGATTTATTATTTCATTTCTGAATTATTATTTTATTTATTCTGAATTATTTTATTTATTTCTGAAATTGATGGGTTGGTTGGTACTCTGAATCATGCAATTTGTAATTTTGATGGGTTAGTTGGTACTTAGAATCGAAGATTCTTATTTATTATTTTATTTTTTTCTGAATTATTTTATTTTTTCTGAATTATTTTATTTATTTCTGAATTATTTTATTTTTTCTGAATTATTATTTATTCTGAAATTGATGGGTTAGTTGGTGCTCAGATTTATGTAAAATGATCAAATTTTCAGAAAAAAAATAAAATATTTCAACATTTGTCAGTGAAAATTGATGAATTGTCCATTATCATTCGGGTCAAACCTCAAGCGGTTCTCTAATTGATTTATCGATAAATCGTCAAAAATCAGTAAAATTAGCTCAAAAAATGAGATTTTTCATGCGATTTTTGTTAATTTTTCTGGTAGTTTTCGAAAAAAATGAGTGTTTTTGACGATTTATCGATAAATCAATTAGAGAACCGCTTGAGGTTTGACCTGACGAAAAACTGTAATTTGACAAATTTTCCCTGACAAATCGACTAAAATACCCATCAAAAACACGAAATTTGTTGATTTTTCACTGAAATTCAGAAAACAAAATATTTCTGATGAAATAAAATAAAATATTTCTTAATCCACTCCTTATTTTATTCATTCTGGAATAGTTGATCGACTTTAATGCAGGAATGTGCCTGATCTATCTCTCTCGACGGAGTTCATTGTGTTAATAAGAAATCCTCGTTTCCGTGGCTAAATTGTTCTATGTTTTGTGAAAACGCGCGTTTTCAAGTGTATAAAAACCCTCACGTTGGATCTTTCTACGACAAAAGTCTTACGACTTTACATACAGATTTATTACAAGCTCTTCTCCACGTAGGTCAATCAAGCGATTAAGGTGGTCCGTGAGTTTGAAATTTATTCGTGACAAATACTGATTATGTGTGCGTAGATAGACAGGATTGGTTGGTACTTGCACGATCAAATCGCCAGGGGGGACTTGTGGTGTGAACGTGTATAGGATGTATCCCTGTTGAGCCTGATTTGATTTTCCAAGATCTATTTGATAACTGCCATCAATTACGTCACAAACTAGATTAACCGCGATCGTCGATGTTATATTAACGATTCCCGGAGATATGTGCCTACCGCCTCCGAGTGGATCATTATCATATCTAAGAACAGTTGCTGGTGGGGCTATTTTTTTCCACACAGCTAGTATTTCAGAAAAGTTTTTCACGACAAGATCATTGAGTGATCTTATCAATTCGTCAGTTTCAAATCCTGGTAGTGTAAAATTTAATAAATCTGATTCAGTTATTTTATAATGATCAATGTATGCTTGTTTGATACTATTTTTTTCTCCTGTATATATATAATTATTAGCATTTATTACCTCAATAATGGTCTGATTAAAATATTTAAGATCTAATACAATTTGATTTAAATGTTGCATCGTTGCAATGATCTGATGTCTTAGATCGTCATTAGGATATTCCAGGATATAGTTTTTAAACAACTGTGCTAGTGTCGTTAATGTAGTTGTGTATTCAGTTCTAATTCTGTTAGTATATAATCTGAAATCTCTTTCATAAACAATATTAGTTGATGTTTTCACATCAAAATCAATGATAGAAAACGGTGTCATAGGATAATATTTTTTATCACCACGAATAATACGAAAATCCCTATCAGTCCATGGATACAAATTTCGGTATTTTGGAGTTGTTATAAACCCGGCATTGTCAGTGATAAAATCAATTAATTTTGGTTCTGGTGGTCCTTCATACACTGGCGCAATATCAGGCCAACCTAGTACGGATCTTATCGAGGACTGATAAATATCAACGGCATAATCAGGCGAGTTTATTTCAATCGTCGAGGACAGCGTCGGCTCATGAACATTAATTTATATTTTTGCTTCTTTTCCTGTTATTGATTTTATTCTACGAGCAAATTCATCACTGATTTGTTCGACCTCATAACTACCAGTTGGTATTCCAACAACAACCCAGTCAGGTGTTCCATCGGGTTTGTTTTTATCAGCAAACGCAAGCGAATTATTTGCTGGTGTACCATTAAATGATTTTGATCTGATGTTTGGCCAGCTGTAATATACTCGTAATTGTGCTAGTGCAATTTCATTCGCGCGAATTGCTGTTGGAAAATTGATGTTAAATTCAGGATTAATCGAACTTAGCGAGATCATCGTGGTTTTGTGCGGGGTTGTGTTTGTCACGATCTGCTGCAGTAATTCCGTCATTATTGATACTCGTACCTTTAATACCGGCGCAATTGTATACGCTGATCATCATTGAAAACTCAAAATCGGATATAATTCCATCATTGAGACTCGCTGATAACAACGAGGATAACCTTGTGTATGCAACAGTTGCTATGTGTAATTTTATCTTGTAATCGGATAATTTTTCGTTCGTGCAAGTACATATTTTTTTTGCAACGATATTAAGCACACCTGCAATTGTCGTAGTTGCACAAACACAAATAGTCACAGCTACTGGTGCCATCATTGTTACCGCGGATAATATTATTCCGCTTCCGGCAACAACAGCGGATACCGAATAAACAACAACGTCGATGATAACTAATCGTCGTTGATACTTTTTTATTTTTACTGTATATTGTTCGACTCGATCTTTCAACGCTGCCTGCCATTCACGCGCTTGATTGTACCTAAATCCTTGAACGTCGATAGCACTCATTATATTTTATGCCGTAACCAATTGAGGTGTTCCAGCTACAAATTCCAAACACCACCAGAAGGATGTTGCGGTTAATTTCTTATCAGCTGCTTCCAGAATAAATATTTCTTCGGTTCCGCTATTTAATATAACAGATACAACCCCGGAAAACCTGTCGGTGGAATGACGCCATGGAAACGTTGTAAATATTTCAAATTTTGCAGCACTAAACACAGACAGCCTGTACACGCCAGTGACTGTTGCGGTATATTTGAAAGTATTATTTTGTTTTGACCATGTTGCAAATCCCGATGATACCGTGCATACGATGTTGGTAATATGCCCGGAAGTTATTCCGGCTGGGATTTTAATCAGACTGGTTTTATTAACGATTTCAGGAATTCCCGCTACGATGTCTTGCTGTGTTTGTTTGATCGTGTCGATGTTGGTCTTGATATCCTGCTGTGTTTGTTTGATCGTGTCAATGTTGGTTTTGATATCAACGAGTTTTATGTTGACGATAAGCGGAGTTCCGAAGAATTCTTCTGTGGTTTTTTGATGGTTTCTTCGAAATCTTCCAAAAGCGCCTACGTGAACATCATACTGGGCTCTCAGCGTGGATAATTTACCATCTACGGTGTCAACATACCTTTTTGTTGCAGCATCTTCGTCGGATGTTGGATCTCTTAAAACTACTATTTTGCTTCCGTTCATGTTAAGTTCACCCGTCATTGTGTCACCGGTGTTTTTCACGCGATTAGCAACGCTTCTTCCAATTTCATCTCTAATGGTTGTAAACGATATACTTGAATCCCTGATTTTGCCGCTGTCGGTAAACACGGGTATATTATCCGCAACTGCACCAAATACTCGTCGAACTATATCATTCCATTTGATATTGCTGCTTTTTAGTTTACCATGTCGATCCTGAAAAATAACAACCTCATCTGGGTCAACTCCAGCCAGGTTCATAATATCAGCGAGGTCATCCTTAGTCGCGTACTTCGATAGATCAACGTCGCCGGGTTTTTTCTTAACGCGTGAGGAAGATCTTCCGTAAATATCAACCATTATAATAAGACCTGTTGTTTAAAACGAATCGGTTGCTTGTATAATCATGCACGACTTTATGTGGCGGCCTGGATGATTTTGATATAACATCGAGTACATTAATTACTTCACGGCCGCATATTGGCGGATCTGTCATTGTTTGTGTGGGTAGCGTTGAATACCAAACTTTGGTTGTTGCGTGGAGTGGTGCAACATACTTGATAAATTCAACAGGCGGAGCTAACCCGTATGAATCAAAATAAACAATTCCACGTGGATCAACCGCGTATGATACCCAATGAGTACCAGGTCCGGAACGTTCGTCGAGATTAATAATACCTGTTTCAAGTTTGTTTGGTTGTTTTGGTAATTGATCTCGCATGAAAACACCTCTAAAGGCAGATATTTTTAATCGTTTAGCGGCATCAAGTAAATCAAAATTTGATGCTGGAACGTCTAACGTGGAAGCCTTAGACCTCTTCCCCAACGAGATCCTGGCAATCTTAAGCCGCGTCCCTTTTTTTTTGTATCCTTGCCCTGTTGCTTTCTTTAGAGTCATTCCAGCAGCTGTTCCAACAGCACCTAACTCGGCTGCCTTTGCTACGACTGGCGCGGCAGCAGCTATTAACGCTGGAATAGCCGCGAGAAGTGGAAATATACCGCCTGTTTTAATTGAGTCTTTAACCGCACCCGCAGAGAGATTGAGTTTGACGCCTGTTTTTGATTGTTTAGCGTCGTTGAAATGTTTAAGCTGGCGTTCTGATAATGATAGCTTATTTTGACCACCCGTGATCTGATCACGCTTTAGTGATATTTTCATTCCGCAGTTTTTTGCTGAATTTGATTGAAGGTTTTTAATCTGACCGTGAGTCAGACTGACACTAACGTGTTGATATGGCATTTTATGATAATACTCGTGTTTTTAAATAACACGATTAAAGATTTTCCACTGGTGCATCAACGACTCTCATTCGACCACTACCACCTTCAAGTAACATGGCTTTATCGCTAAGTATAACCGCGATTGCTCTATAATCAACATTACCTGTATCTAATGTTGCTTTAAGATGTATATCGACGACAGATTGTTTTGATAGATCAAGATGCTCCAGTGAGAAATAATAAATCGGATACAAGGTTCTAAAATCATATTGTGATATTTGCAACCCAGTATCTACATTTTGATCATGTCCCATAAATGACATCAAACGATGATATGCACGTCCTACATGATTTTGTGCATAATTTAGTTGTATATTTTCTGTTGGTTCTTGTTGTCCGTTTATCTGTAAGGAAATATTTGTGAGACCTAGTTGGTTAAATATCATATGAGAGTGAGTTTGTGAGTTTAATCGATCATGGTTCTGAAACGCAATAAAAATATGCCGTGGTGCAGAAACACCTTGTTGTGATGCTATATGCCATGTAAACTGACCGTTAACGTTAGTTTGCATACTATCTGTGCTTGTTATCAACCATGACAACGAGGATTTACCACCTGTGTCCATGAAAGAAATCAATTTTTGTTCTTCTGCGATCGTTGGAGTCATTACCGGCATCCACAGTGAAAGTTTCGATAATATTACTTTACCAGCATCACCAGCAGGTCTCCACAGAGCGTCGTCATCATTAATTTTTCTTACAAGAGCAACCGTGTGTCTAGCTCCAAAAATAACCCTTTTAACATTCCTACAAAATCCAAAAATGTGCGATAGTGGAATTGTACATGAAAAACTTCTGTCGCCTCCTGATAACATATTTCTACGCGTTGCAAACCCCAAGTTGAAATTTGGGTTAGCACCATGAACCACTGGCCACACATCAGCATCATTGTTATCGGCGAAGTTTCTTGGTCGTCTTATAGTATACTGATCGCTTTCAGGGTTATTGGAGTTATCTTTCACAAACATCATTGTGGGACCTGCTGATCTTGTATAATCATCAGAATATCTTGCTAGACCAATTATTGTTGTAGCAACGTCTACATCTTTCTCAATCGATTCAATATTTTTTCCATCAATCATATACGTGGCACTATCAAATAATGCCATGATCCCGTTGTTGACAAAACCAACTTTTACTGCACCTGCATAATTAGTATCATCCGTTTTTATAATTGTACCTTCTACCTCAATAAACGCCTCAGCGGGTAAAAAGTATCTACTTGTGTCATGAACTTGTAGTTCAATTCTTCCACGTTGATCTGGTACTCGTGCTTCATAAGAGTAAAACTGATAATCACGTACCGATTCATCCTTAAGGACAGGTGCTTCCATGTCAAATGCTGTGTCGGATACGCGCTTGAACATTTTATTATAATTATTTCGTCTAACACGTTGATTACCGCGTTCGGAAAATTCCACTTCGGGAAGTTCCACTTCCGGATATCAAACTTGAGACATTATTTCCCGATTCACCGAGTCCCTGATCTGCTAACGCTGCTAGTTTTTGATTTGCAGCTTGATTTATTATTTTACTTACGTCTGCGGGCATAATATCAGTACTTGCCAGTTTCACTGGTGGTTGTCGTTTTCGTCGCAATAATCGTGTAAGTCTGTCTTTGATCGCCGAGAACACCTTACCAGCAACATTGACAATTGCTCCAGGAGCTTTTTCACGAACAATATCGATAGCCTTCATACCTAATTGTTTTACAATAGGTGCTGCTTTTGGAGCTATCCTTGTGAATAATCCCCGAATGACATCACCAAGTCCATCTCCGTAAATAACCCTATAGATTGGTAATCGTGAGTTTACCGCTCTGACCGATACGGGTTTACCATGATTATTGTGTACGATCATCTTATTTTATTTACCATTTATCTAATCGCGGTGACTAATCATCAACGAGCTCATCAATAAGTTCTCGGTAAACGCCGATATCCATGATACCACCTTGAAATAGTCGCCGGCAAATATCAGATGCTTCATTAATTAATTCTGGTGAATTATTTCCGGCTCGTTTTCCTCCTATGAGAATTTCTAACCGTGACACGTCATTGATGATATTATCAGGACAAACAAAATCATCTCCCAGACCACTCCCCGTTGCTCCTTCTTCTGTTGTTTTCTTAAATAGTCTTAAGGGTGATCCTTCTTCTTCTGTTTTTTTAAGCAGCTTAGCGCTTTTTTTAAGTTTCGACCTAAACCTTTCCCCCGGTGAAGAAAATTGTTGTTGTTCTATTTCTTGCAGAGGTGGAGGAAGTTGATATGAAGGTTCCTGCTGGGAGGGTTGTTCTTGTTTTAGTTGTTTTATTCTCTCTTTATAAAGTCTTTTTACTTCTTCATGAAGACTTTCGTATTCTGGACCTCTAGCTTGTTTTTTGTTGTAATATACGCGATATATCCATTTAATAAAATTATCATCATTTACTTTTTCATGACTGGTTTTTAAAATACCAGATTTATTAAATATACCAAATAATATCATTTCAGGTAATTTTTCTTTTTCAGTATTTCTAATATCTTCAACAACCCCTTCGTTAAATCTTGCAATTAATTCTAAATTCTCTCCTACTGGTTTGGATTCAGATGCATATTTTTTTCCCACGTCGGCGAATTCAGTACGAAGTTTTCCAATACCTTCAAGTATTTCTTCACCGACAGGTGGAGGTTGAGCTGCAGCTATTTCCCTGGCTATGCCAGGTGGAAGGTCTCGTAAAATCCTTTTTGTCTGTTTAGTTCTTCTTGCTATTTTTTCAGTCTGCACCGCAGTTTGTTTTGATACCGGAAGAAGATCTTCTTTGATGACTGTTACAACTTGTTCAGTAGCTGCAGTGACGGGCATAAACAGTTTTTTAGTGTCCTCTTCGTATTCAACTCGTGCTTCTTGCTGCGCTTGTAGATTTTTTCTAAATGAATCTCTAACAGGAAGAAATTTCTTAATTGCTTCTAATCGTTCTCGAGCTATTCTTGCAGTATGAGATTCCGGATGTACCATTTTATTATAACATAATGATTTAATTATTATAACAGCAAAAGGGGTGATGATAAAATTAAACTGATATCATTAATATAATGAACAATTGTGCGTGGCTGCGTCAAGGAACCACTAACAAATGTGATAAAAAATGTCGTGGAGAATATTGCAAAAAACATAATTATCTTATAAAGAAAAACCCTCATGCTGGTCCACGAAGATGTGTTGGATGTAACAACGGCGTTAGAGGATTATATCAGATTTGCAAAAATTGCGGTGGAGATCGATACAGAAGTTTGATGATATATTACAGAAAAAGAAAAAACATAAATCCAAAAATAGAAAAACCACCATCAGAACTTGAATATTACTTGAAACATAGAACAAAATCCCAGGATTCAGATGATTCCCAGGATTATTCAGAATAACATAGCAGCAGAGGAGGCTCGTCTACAATTATGTTGGGGACAAACAATAATCGTAGACATGGTATTTGACCTCTATGAAGGGTCACTATTTTTTTTGTATAACAAGGGTGACCCTTCCCTTAAGTGGTCTGTTCCCCTCCTCTGCTGCTCTTCGACACCGACATGAATTTCCGCACACCGCAAATATGATGCGGTGTCAGAAACATTACATCGGTGTTTACTGATTGTTACGAGTCTATGCTCTTAAAATAGGTAACAGAAAAGAGTGAAAGACAACAAGCTTTGTAAAATTTAACAAATATTTATTTTTCTCTAGAAGACAAAGTGAAAAGGAGACAAAACAACACGCTTTTCTGTTACTTATTTTAAAGAGCATAACACCAGGCAGGTGATTTTCACCGGGATATTTTTGTTCCTGATAGCTTTGTCAATGCAGCCCGGATATCATGAGGACTTTATTTTTAAATTGGAACTATCAGTTTCACTGATAGACATGAAAGGTCTAATAAACTTGAAAATCTTTGCTCTACATCAAACTCAATTTCCAGTAATCATTTTTTTGTCCATTGTATATGCGGTATGTAATTTTGCGTGACATCGTGAACAATATGAAGAAATGATTGTATTGTATACTGTATTCTTAAATGCCATAACAAAACACTAATTTCGCAGATGCTTTCAAAGATTTTGTAGTCATTGACTTTGTCGAGCAGCGAACACCCAAAATGTCCTTGCATGGCAATGGAACTGGATGTTCTATTTTTCCAAACTCAGTTCGTGCACTGATCATTGGCAACGACAGATCAGGAAAACCTATACTGTTGTTAAATATGATTTTACAATGGCTGAAGTGATTGCCCCATCAGCTAGTATTCGGCCTTGTTATGATGTTTAAACAAACTTTGAAAAAGCGCTAATTAGGGTGGGTTTGCATCCAAATCGTCAACAGTAGGTGCTTTCTTTATCACTATCAATGAAGTACCTATCATTGACGATTTGGATGCAAATACAAACAATCTTGCTGTGTACGACGATGTGACGAGTAATGAGTCTATGCAACACAAATATTTTATCGAGCCAGATATCAAACACCAATGACATCTGTTTGACTTGACTATATGCAAATGTATTTATAGTAATCTGTGATAACTGTAGCATGTTGATAATATTTCGTGGCATTCACGCACATAGTCTTTTGAATATTTATTGAAATTGAATTTCGTGTTTACGCGAATCACAAAGAATCTAGTTTTCACACAATTGATTTGACTGGAACCTGCAACGGTTAATATCCTGCCGGTTTGGTCGCGCATGTATTTTACTTTCTTAATAATCATAATAAATGTCATCCAGTGATGTCATACAAGATTATGGGAAGTGACACCGTGACCCCGCTCGTGAACATCAGGAATTCATTCAGTGTCCTAGAACTCCGTACAAAAGTACAAGATATGTTACTGACTACACGAGAAGACCTGACAGTGGACTTGGAACAAATATTTGTACCGCATATTAAACCAGCAAAGGGAATTGCAGTCTTCGGTCAGTCACTGAAACAACTGAACATGCAGAACAATAATAAGAACTTTAACAAAATCAAACTGACTAACAGAAACAATAAAAACATACAGCATATGTACCCCTAACACCCGCACTTGCACACCCAACATTTTCATCACCCCCTGCAAAAGCACCTGCAAACGCAGCAAAGGACAACAACTTGAAAGGGTAGAAAGTTAATTTGAAAAAAGGCTATAGCAACAATCTATAGCTAAATCTCGCTCACAGGAAGAATATGTAAACACAAACCAATATGTTCCTTATTACGTTATTTAAAACAATATTTGTCCGTCAATTTATATTTCCTCAGTTTGTTTCAAATATATAGTAAGAAATTCATATGCTTTTTCAACGTTTAATATCCTGTCAGTTTGACAATCATAAGTCTCCATAATAAAGCCAGTCTGGGTTTGTTTGACTAAGCATATTAATTGCTTTCAATACATGATGATGACCTTGACCGCTTTGAAATAGAAGCATTTGCAATGGCTCATTTCTCAAACTGCAGCAATCAGAAATAACGTGCCCTTTCTTGTTGTGCATGATCGATATTTGGAAGTATTCGTATGAAACTGAAATGCTTTTCTGAAGCAAAACACTGCTGAGAGAAAGCCGTATGGACAAATGATACTTTATGAGTCAAGAAATCGTCATCAACTGTATGACCAGCATTGTATTGATGATGTGTCCTAATTAACAAAGACACTGCATTTCATGGTCTATTAAGTAAAATGCCGCTGACAAGTCAATATGAATGGGACGGTAACGTTACCACCAACCAAAGCAGAGAGAGGGTCGCTAACTATTTGAATAAGGGCAATTTTAATGCAATGGCGAGGTCGATATGTAGATTTAAATATTGCTGAAAAGATTATTTGAACTCATATGAGATACAAGCTGGGAAAAAAATATGTTTTCTAAGATTTTCAAATGAATGAGAGGTTAGAAACAAGGCGGCAATTGTCGGTTTCTTCATTCATGTATTTATCATGTAACCTGTGGTCGTATTTGATGAAGTAGACACATAATATAATAAGTTATACAATTTGACTATCATCCTTCGTTTTTTTCACGAATCAGTTATGTGATGTGCATTTAACCATTGGTCTTCTATGGCGACAAAGATGATGTTCATTTGTCACTTGGATTTATTTTCTTTAAATGTAGCGAATGATCGGTTATAATAGTTAGTGCAATCTATATTGGCGTTCAATCAGCTTTAAGATAGTCTTCACATGTTGCAATACTTAGTAACATGGTATTGCATGTAATATGGTGTTATTGCATCTACGCTTAAGTCAGATTCCTGTACTTGTCAACTGGCACTACACCTGACCTTCTGCACTGTATGTCCGGTTCTTGCACTTGTTAAGTAATACTACATCTTACTTCCTGCAGAGTATATGGACCTTTCTTTGTTATTTCGCAAGATTGCTACATTAGGTAACACTCTACAGTTTGTGTGTCAGTTGGACACATCTTGATTAAAGGTAAAACAAATAAGCAGCTTTATTATTTTCTCATTATATTAATCGATTACTCCTTCCTTTATATTTATGCTCAAATTTGGGAAAACCATTTTACAATTTATTACCACGGCTTGATACATGTTGTCTGAATCCTATGCTTGACTTTTTGCGTGTACTGATATAATATAATCATATTGTACTAATGTCATAATAAATGTTCAACAAGTTCTTTAAAATATTCGATTTATAGTGTAAATAAATAAAATGACAAAAATGTTAATAGTAATAATAATAATAATAATAAACTATCTTTAACGAGGATAACACATTTGGTCATGGCTGACCCATCTGCCATGTGGTCCTCAGTTTTTGTAATAAAATAAAACGTGTTCAATAACTATTCTCTCCTCAAGTAAACTGAGTCGACTTTTTACGGAAAATGACCGATAACATGCACATTCATTTATTGATTGTTCATTAAATGTTGTCGTTGTAGTGATTAGCTTTATATTGTTCCATTCTATACAATGCAAAAACGGCTGTATAGTTTGAATTGTTTACATATTCATATCAGTTCTAATTTAATTTTCTGGACCTTGGTTCCTATATTTTTAATTCAAACGGATTCCTGTATTGCAGATAGGAATTTTCTCAGGTTGTCACCAGATAAATGCGATCTGAAAATATCAAACTAGGATGCTATTAATAATTAAGAATTAGTATTACAAAGAAAACAATATGCTTCCAAATTTATTTATGTTATAACATAAAATGTAAAATACGCTAATGAATTGTCTTGAACATAATTCTGAGTGTCTTGATCGCTGTAGTCAGTTCCAAGGCACACGTCTACAAAACGGCAGTTCTGGTCACAAATTCGATCACGATACAATCGTTCCCAACACCAGAATGGTAATCACTGTCAGAAGAAAGGTCGGAACCGTGTAACAACTGAATGAACCACTGACTGAAATAGACAAGACAAAGAAACCTATCAGGAATATTGTCGGCAGACAATTTAACTTTATACGATTGAGTACACAGAAAAATAAGAATACAATTAAGTATTTCCGTATTTTTGGCATGCAATCAGCTTAACTAAAAACGGAACTAATGCGGCTTAAATAATGGTTCTTCCAATATTTTTTCTTTGTCAAATACAAGATTTGCGACAGAAATACAATGGTATTTAAAGGTCTTTATTTTTTATTAAAATCAACAACCTTCGAAAGTTGCGGAATAACTATGAAAGATGTTTTCTCTTTTTAAAAAAAATTGTGGTATTTCATCTAGTTTTAGAAAGGAGAAATAAGTAAACTAATTCGTTATTGCACAGCTAGAGCAACGGGGTGGGACATACATAAAAAGTGAGGCCGAATTATGTTGTGGGGGCGGGCATTTAATGCTCTGTTTCAGACTATGAGGCTAAAAAAAAATATATTTTCGCCAAGTGACGTTGACTCATTACAGACTCCAAATGCCAATCTGAGGCCTTTATAAAAAAAAACCGATCCCCCCAAAAAATACGCGACCTATTTTTTTCTGTTGGAGGGGCTATCATTGTGGTCACCATTTTGCAAAATGAAGGCTAAACAGTTCTGATTTAGGCAAGTAGAGTTGACTAATTAAACTATCCAAAGGCCTATCCGAGGCTTCTATGTAAGCCGGGTTACCGTCCATGAAGGGATGACCCCCACCCCATTCAAGGTCTCATTGTACAAATGTGGTAATCCTGATTTATTATTCAGAGGCTACCAAAAAGAAATCACTGCGACCGAGCTGATTGGCTTTGAATATCTCTTGAATTTTGTATAATTGTTTGGGGGGGGGGGTTCTTGTTGCGTGAACACACCACCTGGCGAACCGTTCAGTGCGAAACGAAATATTAGAGATTCAGATGGCTAATTTTGCTAATTTTTGATGAAGCAAACACTCACGCCCTCAAAGGGTACCCCGGGTGCTCTAAAATGAACATCCATATTTATTTAATTTTAAAAAAAAAAAATTTTGAGGAGGTGGCAGGCAAGTGCACCTGGGTTCCTTTTCGTGAGTTTACAATTACCCATTAAACTATATTTCGTCTTTTCTCGATGCGTCGCATTCACCTCCCACTTACAAAAAAATTTTCTTTTAAACGTCGACAATATGTCAGTCACGCCCCTGGGAATTGAACACGTGAGGTACGTTTCCACAGGTTGATCAAATGCTTTAACCAACTCGGCCACTGTCTTGATTTAGAATATACGACTAAAATAATTTATTATGAGCTATAGCAGCAGAACTATTTTCACGGCGAATCACATGTATATTCGCGCAGTCAGATAAAACAAATAGAGTCAACAGCATTTATTAAGTGTCTGAGCATTCCAATTTCACAACAGGTATTCATTTTTTGCCCGAGGCCTGAGAAACCATGCGTGCTTTTATCAGTGATCAGTTTTAACAGGTGTTTTTAGCGGCTTGACACGTGATAGCAGGTATGTCTAAATTACGAGTCGAACTGGAATTCCGAGTAATTCGCTGCGGCTGAAAATAGATGTTACTGTTTACTGATTAACTGAAAATCTTTTATGTCAACTGACTTGTGATCACTAATTAAATAATTGCAGTAGTATAAAAATGTGTAATTCTGCTCACACGTTGGAATCTTGTACAGCTAAATTAGCTAGAGATAAACTTAATGCGATCAAGAAATATATTTCAGTCAGAGAGCAACTAAAGCAGCGCTAGAACGCTCATGTGTAATTTACTGAGAGTACAGAGCAGTTATTTAAACCAATTGTCGAACCAACTAAACAATATGTTACAGCAACTGTGGCAAAATAAAACTATTGAGACGTTTCCTCCTGATATTGATGGTCGTCTTCAACTTCTCCACCACCCCAATTTCACTCCCCTCCACCACTCGAAGTTCAACCACCACCACCAAACGTTAAAACCAACATCATGGATACATTTACCAGATGAAGATATTGCCTCTATCAGGGATGAACACAAATGCTTGATATTGCAGCATATTAAAACTGTAAAATGACGGAATTACATATTTCACATTTTTTTCCGGTGGTCGGCAGGTCAAGACCGAGAATTACGACTTTAAAACTTTCAGCCGGGCAGACTATGAGCATGCTAGGAAAATAATTGAAGAATGGACACAAAGACGAGAAGAAATTGAGCGTCGGGTTCAAAAAGCGGACGAAAAAAAAACAATCAGTTGTAAAAGCTAGCTTTCAAACAACGAAGAAAAAGAGAAAAGATAGATCAAAGTCCATCCAGGGGCTCTCTCCTGATCCGCAAACAGAACCACCTGAAGGAGCAACCGGAAGTGGTTCTGCCACTCACGATCGACGTTGTAGAAAACAAACTTCTCCAGTTATCAGGATACACTTTATCCACAAAAAAACATCCTCACAGATGTTGATCGACTAGAAATTCTGAGCGAGCCAGCAAAAATTCCCACGAAATAATCAATGGCGCAGATGATATTTGTCATCGTTTATTTACAAGTGGAGACATGGACAGCAGTTTATATCGGGCACTGGTCGATGCCATTACCAACTATTAATACAGAGAGTGACCAATTAGATCGGCGATAACGAATTAACATGATTATACACAATTCCAACGTGGACATAAAAGCATCAGGGTGATAAATTAGCGATTACCTGTTTATAAGGCGATCAATGGAGATGGCCTTGGCGATGTTTTTCAGGTGGTTTTTTATTTATTACGATAGCCCTAAAACTATCCAGATTGCTAAACAATTAGACATGAAAGCCATCGACGTTGCGTCTGGGCAAGCATCCCAGGATCAGGTTCAGTAGGGATATGTTCTTAACAGCTTTTCTCCGGAGGTAACACCGGGTCAATTGATTGTATCAGAACCCGTTCATCCTGTTAATTTATGATGCCATAATCCGTTGCTGTCGCGAATACGTTTTGGTCTAACCGACCAAGTCATCATTATATTGGTCACCCGCGGTTAGGAATTGAATCTTAGATTGCATGTGCGTGACAGGCAGTGACGGGCCACTCTGAATGATTCCACGAGGAAAGCCTTACACTGCCAATGACAAAAATAATTCTTTATTTTGTTTTACTATCTTAATTTTTTAGTACCGGTGATCTCTATATTCTATGGATTTCTTGGAGGATTCGCATTCGGGAATCCTAAAGAATTCTAACACAAGTTGTATTTAGTTTCCCCGCACGCATATTTACAGCCGCATGCGTTTCATATTTTCGAGATAGCTCTGATCGTTGTTTCTCAGTGGTGCTTGTCAGTGGAACACATTTAGCTATCTCATGTTATTCCTGGAAATGCGTCAATGACCATTCCATTTTGCGCTATAGTGATTAGATGACTCTATACTCTGCCTCTAGTGTATATATGCCATCGTCGCTGCTGTATCATCTCAAAATCATCATTGATATTTTCAACACTGAGTTTAACCGCGAGACCATCTTGTTGTAATTGTTCTATCTCAGAGATAATCTCGTTTATATTGTTTGGTTCATTATAACAACAAATGCATTTCATTAATAAAATATATTATCTAGACCAATTCCATAACGTGCTGCTGGATAGTGTAAACTTATCGTGATGAGCATGTGCAAATAAGTTTTTGAACTTGTTTATATCCATCTCAACGCGACACCAAGTCTGATAAATATTTCGCATCCTGTGTTGTCAACAACGTTAAAAAAGTAACCAAAACATTTCATTTATCTCTGGTCACTTTGGGAATCTGAGTGTAAATTTGTGTCACTTAATTATGCCTGCCTTGTGAAAATATTCTGGCTGAATTTATTTGTTTGTCAAGCATGACATTATCCTAAACCACCAGATTGTTGATACCCCGTTATGATCATCGACGGACGGTGTATCATCGATGTTAGCTATAAACTAAATAACGTCGTTGTATTCCAAACCAGCTGCTGATTCACTGAATTTCTTAAGAACATGATAGCATCGTCGGTCATCTGCGGATGGCGATACTAAAAAAAGTTTGTCCCATTTGAGCCAACTCATTATCAGTTTGAGTAACAAGTGAGTTTTACCAGAACGCGACGGATAAATGATAATGGCTCGCATGGAATTTGGTAACACTGAATGATTCCTGACCAGTGTTTGCTCTTGTGTCGCTGACAAGTCAATCACCTTCATATTGTAAACAATGAATTTTTATTGTGTTCGAGGCAAGACGGTCATGGATACATCCGGGTTAAGTATAACAACGACGAAAAATAACAGACGAGCGCTCAAAGTCAAGTGATTAAAATGCAGCACAAAAATACAAGTTTGTGAGCAGCAAAGCTAACATTGCCGGTGGCACTGTCACTGGCGGTAATATTGCCGCGTCACTCGGGAAATTACCAGGAACGCCATGGGCGAAGTACAAAGGGGAAAAACATCTTCCGGTATATAATTATTGTGATCCTGGAACCCGACTTGACATTGAATCGACGAAAAAAATCAACCAAAACCAGACGAATTTCTGGCAAATGCGATTGATCAAACGTGTCATACTCATGATGTCGCTTATGAAAATAACGATCTGCAACAACGACATATCGCGGACGTCAAGTTGATTCACACGATAAAGTCGATACAAAATAAAAACGTACGAGAATCACTCGCGAACTTGTTGATAAGATCTGCGATTAGCGGCAAACTAGATGTGGGTGGTCATTAACCCTACCGAGCTCGTAATTAATCGCCGACAATTATATAACGGAGTCGAGTTATTATAGTCCAAGAGGATATTGGAGATGCGCAGCAGCAATTAGCAAACTCGCCGATTCAGCAGCTATTGAGGAAGATCGGTTGTCACGACAGGCAATATGGTAAATTTATCTGCCACGTCCCAAAACGATTTAACGTGGACTGTTTTGACGTCAGCACGCCCAATGAAATTCATCATACAGATATCTTGTTCTTACCACATGACGCTATCATTACATCACAGAAATGACGGTCGTTCTCGCATATACAAGTGCGCGTTGATTGTCATAGACGTTGCAAGCAGGTACACACACACACACACACACACATACATACATACACACACACATACATACACACACATACATACACAAACAAACATACACACACATACACCCCCCACACATACGTACATACATACATACATATATGCATACATAACATAACATAACATAACATAACATAACATACATGTTATGCTTTACGGTTTTCTTTTCATTGTTAAGCAATTCTGTCAATTTATAAACACTATAGTTTTACCAAAATACTTCTTGATACATAAGCTTGCTTTATTGTTTTTCTTTACATGCATAATTAAGTTTGACTTAATCTCGAATTCTTTGAGTACATGTTATATATGCCAGTTCGATAGTAATGTAATGATATTAATTACGCGTCTTTATGTTTCTTATTGACAAGTTGCCTTTTCATGAAAGGTACTGAAACCACTTACCATAGTAGTCGCAAGAACGCAGAATACTCATTGCTTCATGCCAGTATCCAAAGTCATTGACGACATATGAAGGGCAGACGTTCCTCACAGGCTCTAATCCACATTTGTAATTCATGTCAAAGATTCTGCAAAAGTGAAGTTTTAAGAAACCTTATATGTCCCTGATGTGCGAAGGTCATATCCTGACATACGTGCTCTAATGTTTTTGAGTCTCCCATTTCAAAAACAGGGATATTTCATTACGATTAACAAAAGGTTAATAATTCATACATTTATTGAAAGTAACAATTTCTAGATCTTATATATCCGTCGATCGAAATCTGCTATCAAATGTATTGAACTGGTGGCAAACTCTGAATAGGAAAAATCGTATTCAAGAAAACGGTGACAAAAAATTGCATAATGCTCTAACATGGAACATTCGAGGCATAAACCGAAATACCTACGCAAAATTCATGATATTCCCTTAGAGAAAACAACTCGGACACAGACAAACATACTTAAATAACGTCATTATATTTGCAAATCAAACAAAAGCTCTTTTATTATTGTTTCCCGATTTAAATATATTTTGTCTACTTTTCCCATTTTCATACATGAATGTAATGTATTGCATAAGGGTCTAAGTGAAAACCTCAAGGTACCTGCAACTATATTCAGACGCAGATTTCACACTAAGCAGTGCTATACCTTCTTTAGATATACAATCCTGTGCACTTGAAGAATTACTTATCGCTTCAGTAAAACATGCAGCTGAATCATTTGCCATCTCTAAAATTCAGAGAAAATAGTTTGTAAATATATCGTCTCTGTGTTGACATTTTCTGGGTATGTATTGATGGTTTAAACGCCAACAAAAAATCTGCGAAATCAACAATGCTTTACAAGTAACAATGAAAAGATATACTAAAGCAAAAACAAAGATGTGTGCGTATATAACTAGTCTTAAACCACTACCGTCTCCCGTCTGTCTGCATGCATTCGAGTCTCCGGCTCGGCCAATGTGGGTATGTGAGAAAGCTTGCTAGAAGCTTCCCGTGGTGGGTGATTCCTCACATGTGCTTCTTCCACCAGTTATACTGGTCGCTATGTATAGTCTACGCTGTGCTGAAAAAATGGCGTTAATCACCACAACGATTAGTGTTAAACAGGCCACAAAATCTAGATTATTGCCAATTTTGACTCTGAAATTTGCTTCCCAAGACGTTTCGTAGCAAAGCAGAACTCTGTTTCTCCCTGCTTCGTTGAAAATTAAAAGTGTCGAATTGCTCATTGATGAGATTAATGCTAGACCCGATTAATTTTCACCGTGTTTGCTAATCTTATAACTTTAAAACTAGTTAAGCAGCGGCACTATGTTTTTAAGATGTGGGGTTAGTTATTTGTTCTATCGTCTTAGTATCCTCTCAGAGTTGGACCTATACTTTTTGTTTCATGTTCATATTAAGTTATTTTGCAACCGTATTTGTTTGCCATGCATGATATAGCGGACATAAAGAACTGGATGTGACAAGAAATGTTTATTTAAAATTTGTGATTTGGAAAGGCGGCAAAAATGATGACATATCGAAATGAAAACGAACAAAACAATAAGGTGTAATTCAAGACAGGTAGTTATATTCAACCATATATATATATATATATGTGTGATATCGATTTGTTTTGACGTATATTATTATTCTCTGAAAGACGTGGTCTTTGTTTGGATCGAGTGCATTTGAAAACATTGGCAATTGCACTGTTTATAAGATACACACAAAAACACGTATTTGATTGCTTGAGATAAGCTCGAAACGATTTAATGTCAAATTCGAACAAATCACCAGGTATCTCTGCCATACCTATTTCATTGGACGTTGGACAACTTGTTCAGTATCAGACCTATTTCATTGAACATTGGACGACTTGTTCAGTTTTGGACCTATTTCATCGAACGTTTGACGACTTTATCAATGTCCACATAAATTGGTCTGATATAGGTAATTAATGTTTTCTACGAATTTGCTGTTAAAACATTTCTGGCTTTAATGAAACAATTATTTTTTCACAAAAACAGTGCTTTCTGTAAGACATATTCCTACACCATGTTCATGCATACGGGTACGCACGCACACACACACACACACACACACACACACACAAATCTACATTTGAGCAAAATTATTTAATATCTTTTTATCGAAGTTTACTATTAAGAAAATTGGAGAGAAAGTAGCATGGAAAGTGTATGCCGCAGAAACAAAGCTTTCAAGCGGAAGAGAAAGGATGCATGGAGGATAAGAACAATGAAAAGGTTTATAGAGACAGGAATGTATATTATCATACTTGATAACAAGGAGCAGCTTTTTTGGAACCCTTCAGCTGTAAGTCTGTTCATCGCATCGACAAACTCTTTGTCCATGAATGATACACCCTCAGGACATTTGTTTACTTCATTCTTGAAGCAATCAAAGCCTGTGATTGTCGACTGCCTGAAAAAATTTAAACGAAATAAGTCGAAGTGTCTTCAATTTTCATTACACATTCTTACTTTGTAAGCCATTAATATAAATATCATTCATTAAGTATTATCAGCAATAATAAAGACAATTTTTAAGTTATTATTCATAAATATAAGAAACATTCTTAGTTGATTATCCGCAAATTCTTCATTTAGTATCTATATATAGAATGACAATTCTTCATCAGTTATCTTATATTTAAGAACCAGTCTTAATTTTCCATAAAAAAACTTTCCATTCTTAATTATCCATAAATATACTTTCCATTACTAATTATCCATAAACTTTCCACTCTTAATTATCCATAAATAAACTTTCCATTCTTAATTATCCATAAATAAACTTTCCATTCTTAATTTATTTTACAGATTTAATTATAATTATCGACTATTATTGAAGTTTATATAATATTTGGGGATTTGTAAACCAGATATGTTTGACGCGAAGCATTATAGTTTCATTCGACAAGAAGTCACCAAATCAAATTTCTGTTTTCATATACGATCTAGTGCTCTTAGAATCAATGAAATGGTTTCAGTGAAAAATCCAGTTATGTTGTTGTTGTTGTTGTGGGGTTTAACGCCATTTTTCAGCACACGATAGGCTATACATGGCGGCCAGTATTAATGGTTGAGGAAGAACCCGGGAAAACACCGGAAAGAACCACCGACCCACGAGAAGCTACTGGCAAGCTTTCTCACATACCCACATTGGCTGAATCCTAGACTCGAACCGCCGCAGACAGAGGTGAGATGGCAGTGATCCGTAACGAAGAGCGCTTTAGACCACTCGGCCATTCGGGGCCCCTGAAAAATCCAGTTAAACTCCGCCATGCGACAATGATTGTGACAATAAGAGTAAAGTCAGTGACATCACAACAGTGTAACAATTAAATATTAGTGTGCGTGTACTGTCTGATACATCAGATGTACAAGTTATTTAGACATCTGGCAGACGAGCTGGCGAGACATTTACGCCACACGAACGAGTCCACTTGTGTTGTGAAACAGTATGCATAAAACAAGCGGATTAAAACGATTTTTTTAAATTTATAAGCAACATCAATTTACAGATTTCCAAATATTCCTGTAAAGCAAACACTAAAATATTAAAACAAATATGCTTTGTGTATATTTCACACGCAGTAATTCATAATAACATTTGCGGAGCCCGTCAATATATAGGTATAGTTGAATGATATCATAATGTAAGATGTTGGGTGAAGTCACAATGTGGTATTATGCTTCATTATACACGACTCTTCAACTAGGAATATTATCTCATTTTGTCGGGTCTATGGGACACATTCAGAGCACATACTCAGATTTGTCATAGCAATAGCACGGCTCTATCTTATCTAATGATGATGAATTATTTAGAAACATTTTTAATATGAAAAATGATTGTCAAGCATTATCACGGTCATGTAACTAAATTCAAATAAAAATGATGGCGTCATATGGTTATTATAAATCTAAGTAACTAGCACATCAATCTGCATAACATTTTCTCATTAAGTGATTGGTAGATCACAAAATATTGCATGAATCTGTCAAACATTGATCCAATACATGGGATGAAGTCACTTTGTTAACATAAATCTAAGTAGATAGCAAAGGATATGCATGAAATTCTGTCAAAATTAATCAAATACATGTACCATTCATAGAGAATTTTGTGTGCATTACATGTAGCTACTGAATTCAATACTAGTAAATCATATGTGCCATAATTTGCAAATGGGTGAAATATAGAAGCGGTAGACTATAAAATTTTAATTAGGACCATGAAGACCTCATGCTATACATTCCATATCAAAAATGAATATCGCTTTAAGAGAACTAACTTGCACACGATTTTCAAGATGTTTAAATATTCGACGTCGGAACAGCACTATTTGAAATTAAGATCAACATAACATAAGTGATTTAGTGAAAGCGCTATGATTATATGACCCTGCGTTCACGCGAAGCAGAGTTAACAAAAATGTTCAGCCAGCCATCATAGACCTCGGATCAGAAACATTTTTATTTACAAACGAGTAGACTTCATAAGGTGTCTTGTGATGCAAATCCCATGTCAATATGACTTTCCATATTAACATTTTAGGCGAAGAACCCATGACTTAATACCTTTTCAGGAGGAGACACGATCAAACGATTTTCAAGATGACCACTGTGTCAGCCATTTTGGACTTTAGGTAGTTACCATTTGGATTAGGAACAACTATGCTTCAAACAACGTTCTTTAGTCAAATCCCATTTTGACATGACCATCCTTGTAGGCAGAATAACAATATAAATATTTTCAAAATGGCCACTATGGTGACCATGTTGGATTTCAGGTTAGCACCATTTTTATTTAGGATCAATTATACTTCAAAATAAGTATTTTAGTGCAAAGCACATGTTGATATGATCATAGATATAGGAATAATATTGATCTCAGGATTTTCATCCTACTGCAAACGCTTCATTTTGCTATGACCATCCATTCAATAGTAAATACAACGACAATATTTATAAGACAACCACTGTGAAAGGCATTTAAGATCCTATATCAGAACCATTTTAGTTTAGGACAAACTAGACATAATATAACGTAATTTAGTCGATAGTCCAAAAATAGTGGCCGGCCATATTTTTATTGTTACATTGGTACCATTTTCATTTAAAACCAACCGGATATCATAGTAAATATTTTAATGAAAACCCAACGTCAATATACATTTTACTAAGGATTTGCGATTAGATGATTGTGATTTTTCAAAACGCCGCTCTAGCGGCCATTTCTTGCACCAGATCAGCACCAGTTTCATTCGAGTTCAACTAGACATCATAAGAATATGTGGTGAAAACCGCATATCAATATAAATTCCATTCAGATTATTAGTAATGATAAGAGTTTCAAGTTTGTCGTTGAGGTGGCCATATTGAACATCAGCTCGATTTTATTTTCAGAAGTAATGTCGCTGTGGAAAATCTCATGCTGATATAACCATCAATTTATCTGTTGAAAATGGATTTCTCAGAGAGAGGTCTGTATGCAGCTCAAAATGACACTGCAGACAATGCTTGTAAACACTATGGGCAACAATTAGTGAACGGGTTCAAGACATAAGCTTTAAACTAAACATTCCCTAACACATATTACTGAGCTTGATAAGAACACAAGAACATATAAAATAAAATAATATAAGAATTGATAATGCAACTCATTATTTTAAACGTTTCATGCCGGGCACAAAGCTATAAACAGTAGCCAAATTTTCAAGCTACAAATTGTATATCAGTTCTTTACACAAACCTTTACAACATTTAAAATCACACTTACGTTTTAATAATGTTAGTTTATCTTAGACACAAATTTGCATTGCATAGCTTGAAAACCTCATAAAATCATAAACACGAAATATGTTAATATCATTCATCTATAGGTCATATTTATACATACTTCGAACTTCATGGCTTTGAAACCAGACAGCTGGAATCGGTGATTGACTTACATAGCTCTGACACAACATGTCACTGTTGATGCTACTAACAACCAATCCCATAAGACCTTGTGTATACTTAATATTTACACTGTAAACTGATTTAGTATTCAATAGAAAATATCACACAATCTTTATTCGAAATTTTTAGATTAAGAAACCATATTAAAGTTCTTATTATTGTATATTTTTTCAGACATAACGTATATGCAATTAATCCCTGATTACATGGTAGGCATTATTAATAATTGGAGATACTGTCATTTCTTACCTGCAAAGTGTGGAACTGTCATAAAGTTTGTTATTTTTAACAATGCTTTCGAAGGTATCATGCGTCATGCCCAGACATTGGTCTATCTTGGACTGATTGCATTGACTAGTGGCCAAGGCAACACCTGATACAAAAATAAATTGCATCTTTTTTACAGCATACCTTATCGCTAGATTTTATAAGTGATATTGAGCAACAATTATTTGTACATAAAAACAGCCATTCATACAAAGAAAACAGTGGACAAGAGAGAGAGAGAGAGAGAGAGAGAGAGAGAGAGAGAGAGAGAGAGAGAGAAAAGGGTCAGGTGGATGGTGAGATTATAGTATGACATGTATAGTCGTTCTATAAGACTTCATCGATTTTATTAATAGAAAATCATACGGAATATTGCTTTATACCCCCAGTTTTCGTATTATTCTGGAGATTTCTACTTTCCTTACTAACACGTTAAACTCGTATTAAGTTATTCATAGTGACCAGGAGGAAAATGGCAATGTGTCGAAGCCAGATTACGGGAAAATTACTAATGTCGTGTTCAGAACAAATTTGTATTACGTAGGTGACAGAATACAAAGCTTAAACTAAATAAATTTAATTATGAATTCCGAGTTGGAAGTAAAATTCTTGCAGAAGGAAATTTTCGCAATATTTTCTACGTTGATGAGATTTGTCAGAGAAAATGGAGAATTAACCGTGTGTTCTGGTCAATTATTACACACACTTGCTTCTTTGTGATTGTCCCTGCAAATGTACGCTTGCGTACATAAACCGTGAAAACATCTTATATTTCTAGTCGTATCTCAATGTTCACATCGTGAAGGATCAAAAGCCTGATAAAGATATGTTGCTTTCATATCACAATGAACTGTACTTAGTTAATATCTGATTATGATTATTGTCAGAATGACAATTTGGATAAACTTCTATGTTCCTGTATTTCTGAATGTTTTTTCTCTCTGTCTCTCATTATATTTATCGATGTGTATTGACCAGATAAAGACAAACTATTCGACCAATAGTCAAATAAGGAAAACAAATAATCGTAAAATTTACATCCCAAGCGAAATTACAGAGATGGCGGATATTAGGAATTCGTATGGCTTCTTCCAGTACTTATGCAATATATTTAATATGTATTGAACATCTGTTTGTAAATGAGATAAGTTAGAACATTTTAAATACACTTAATAAATAATAATAAAGATTTTATTAAATAAACTTACAACTCATCACAAGGAAATACATGCTGCTATCTCAGTGTAGTATAAGACAGCAAATAATAAATAAATACATATATTATGTCATGGAGAGTATGAATTTTTGAATCTTAACTATCATTAAACTCTATTCTAAAGATCACAGTTTATGGCAAAATAACATTACCAGTAAGAAATACGATGAGGCTCAATACTTCCATATCGCTAAGCGTGATTCCACGTTTCTTTCGAAGGTCAAGCACGACTACCTGGAAAAGCGAACTGAGACCTTGGTTTTATAATAGGCGGGTTGACCCTTTTCAGAGAATTCCTCCTTCCTGTTACTGATAACACAATCAGCACTAGTTATCATTGGTGTCTTGCACAGATATTAGAACATGTTTAGAGTCTGCATCAACAATTGTGTCGCTATGAAATAGTAAGACAATTTTCAATGAAATAGAAATATTAAACTCGATATATACACAGACAAAGAGTATATATAATGATAAAGATAAAGTTGGTAGTACAGAAAAATGGGTATTCTACACATAAAGTAGAAGAATCCTTTTATCGTATTAGGATAGTGTTTGGACCGTCAGAACTATGAGCTGATGCATGGGAGTCCTAGACCAAACGTAGAAGAGTCATGTGGTCCCTGTGATGTAATGCAGGGTTGTTTAGATCAAACGTAGGAGAGTCATTGTTATGTTATGTTATGCACGGGGGTTCTGGACAACGTGGACCTCAGGTGATGCATAGTGCGAACTATGAGATGTGGTCCATGCGGATTATGTGGGCCGTATGGTCCATCGCGCAGGAGGTGATGCATGGGGGTGGGGTCTGGACAATGTGGTCACCTGCGCAGTAGAAAAAGTGTGGTGCTTGGTGTTGATTGTGTTTCGTGCTAGACGTTTATTATAGGTATAAACAATGGATAAGGAAACTTAGTTTCAGGACACTTCGTTTCAAGGGCCGAAAGAGATACCGCCCTGACCGTGGGCATTGACATTTGAGTCACCCAAGCTGAATGAATGGTCTCTCGATGACACTTTGAGACGCTTTGATGAGGCTGTGGCGATAGTTAATAAGAATCTGAGTTACAGTCCAGAGATAATATGTATTGGAGGAGGAAGATAAGGAGGGGGAAGACGAAGATGACCAGTTGAGAAGATGTTATAGCAATGATAAATTATATTTATATTATATATTCACTCAGGTAGTGTTAATGATATATTAGATATTCACTCAGGTAGTGGTAATGATAAATTAGATATTCACTCAGGTATTGGTAATGATACTTAAGATATTCACTTATAATCTTGTAATGATAATTTAAATATTCATTCGATTAGTGTTCATGATAAATTAAATATTCACATAGAGGTAATGATAAATTAGATATTCACTAAAATACTGGTAATGATAAATTAGATATTCACTCAAATACTGGTAATGATTAATTAGATATTCACACAGGTAGGGCTAATGGTAAATTAGATATTCACACAGGTAGGGGTAATGATAAATTCGATATTCACACAGGTAGGGGTAATCATAAATTATATATTCACACAGGTAGGGGTAATGATAAATTAGATATTCACACAGATAGGGGTAACGATAAATTCGATATTCACACAGGTAGGGGTAATGATACATTAGATATGCACTCACATGTTGATAATGATCAATCAGCAAATATGGTAGTATCTTCAATCGCACTGCTTTGTCGGATAATCATGGAGCCACCATGAATGGTACGCCCTCCCAGTCTAAGGCTATCAAGAGCCCGTGTTCCTTTTAGACTCTTTTGTCCCGAAGCTTCGGTTCCTCGTCATTATCACTATCTTACTATGATCCAAAAGACAGCAGCAGTTGCCGATGTGTGTGTGTGTGTGTGTGTGTGTGCGATTGTGTTATGTTATTTAATATTGTAAAGCGCTTAGTGCTTCTAAGATTTGTTACTGAAGTAAGTCCACATAATTATTATTAGTATTATTATTATTATACACCGACGGAAAGGCTATTGAGTTGCTGAACTGAGACGGATTGTAGGGCTTCACTCCACTAACGGTTAACTATGACCGAAGCAGTGACAATGGTAGTGATGGCTTATGTATATGAAAGCTCGTTAGCTTTCTGCAACTGTGTGAGCTACGAACTATCTCTTGGAGCTATTCTCCCCAGTTTGGGTTTTGGTTACCCGTTCATGTGCGAGGATCTGTTCCTGCCATTAGTAACTAAAAGTATAAGGAGAATGATGAATCTTAATGCAAATATTACACCTCCTTTGTACAAACGTCACTGAGGCAGATTACCTCATATTTAACCTTCAGTGTTCCATAAGCGAAGGTTACATAATTAAACTATTAAAATGAGGTGACAAAATGACAGCTATTTGAAGGAGGGATTTTGCTTTCTTGCTGAGGATTTTAAAATATATGGATAGCTAGTAGCGTGGCATATTATATATATATATATATATATATATATATATATATATATATATATATATATATATATATATATATATATATATATATAATCTGCGTGTGTATGTGTGCAAGTTTTATTTTAAGTTATTACGCTTGAAAGAAATACTTACGTAAATGATTTTAGTTGCCTTACATGTAATTAATGAGTGCCCGAGTTACCCGAACAACGGCGCCAATTCCAGGACAAACAAAAGAGCTTATAAGGTCCAACTAGATATCGAGAAATGATGTTACCAGGTATCAGAAACATCAACTCCACATGCAAAAGTATCATGTACTTTATGTATACTTCTGTAAAAAGAGGAAATATATAAGCCCTAGCAATCAACATATAAAGTAACTACAGCAGACGGCAATGCCCACATCCCCAACCGACAAAAACAAACCATTAGCTGGGAAAACAAAAACTTAAATCACTCCCAGCTACAATCTCCCGACAGTCGGAATGGTTGTAAATACAAAACCTAGCTGTACAGTATCGACTTTGACAATAGCTGGGGAAATTTAGCAATTTATTAAACACACTTTAAAGAACGTGCTTTATGAATAACCCAGGATACACACCCTCTTAGCTACAACAGTCCAGATTGGCGGACACGCCTTATACCTAACATAGCTTATGGGAAATATCTCAATCCCAATGCAAATTTTGCACACAGAAACCATTCAGACGATCCTACTCCAACTAACTACTAACATTGCCTTAACACCGTGCACTTCTTCCTTCACCATCACAGGAGGAAAATGTATAAGAAACAAATATCCCAACCTCTACTCAAATTAGATAATATGAGGTGGTCCAAAGACCGACATGCCCCGCCACACAAGGTGGCAATGCTTGGATCACCTAAAGCAACTAGCAATAAGGCCCGACCCAGCTGACTACCCCAAAACTTAAACTGTATACGGTTGTCATAAACCCAGACCTTTAGGGCCCACTGCACAAGGCGGTAACCAATTTGTCTTAAAATATCATCTCAAGATAACCGAAAGGAAACCAACAACAACCATTCAATAAACTAGGCAACATAAGGTGGTTAAAATCCCAAACCATCAGTCCCGGTCGTACAAAGTGACAATGTTTATATTCATATAATTGGTAAAATTATCATATACTTATTAATGGCACATACTTTTTTTACAGCAATTAAAAATCGTTAAGAGCAATCTGGATCTCTGGAGTCCTTCGCCGCACCGCCTTCAGTTTTTCCCGGCCTTGCGACAGCCATGCATAAAACCCAAGCATGCGGTGCATGCAGAGAAACATCCGAGTGGTGGCTCCTTTTCCCCACCTGAGGAGTAAATAAGCAATGCGCGGCGCGCACATTTAAATCCCCAAAACGGGTGTTCCTACACTGATATCGAGGGTAAAATCTTGCTGGATGATGGCTCCAATCCCATCCCTGAAGTTCACCTACATGGTCGAATGGTCGCACACTGCCAACATTTAAGTTCATCTTCATCATCAGAAAAGGGGAATGTATTCGGGCGCTTTATAATCCAGAAGCTATGTGCTTTACAATCTTACTGTTAGTCACAAGAAAGAAAACCATCAATAACAGCTTCAACAACAACGGTCAAAAAATGCACAAGAAAAGATCTGATTTAGAAACTTACTCTCGGCTATGAGAAAGAAAACCAACCAAATACAACAGCAACAAGATCAACAAAATAAAGCACTACACAGACTACATTATGCATTGTCCAAGGAATTTACCGTTTGGCAAACTAGCCTATCTATAGACATATATAATCTCCCCACTTACCCCCCTACTTTTTACCCCTACTCCTCCGTTGTTGTTTGACTTACCATTAAAAAACACCTTGGGACACTCTGGGGACAATGGAAATTTAACATGGGAGAAATTGCTGGGACACTCTAGGGACAAGGGGAATTAACATGGGAATCTATTTTGGGTCAGTATAGGGACAAGGGAAATTTAACATGGGAGAAAATAGCAATTCTAGTGACAAGGGGAATTGAACTAGGGTTTTTTTTTAAAAATAAAAAAATAAATAAAATAAAATAAAATAAAAATAAAAATAAATATAAAAAGGGGAAGGCAATTGAAAGTCTATCTCTTTTCGAGAAATGTGGGTGGCCCTGAAAAGGGCCTTTGGGTTTATATATGCCCTTAACATAAAGGGCATCTGTGACTTCTTCTTGTCCTTAGGCTTCGTCTCACTGTAGGACCGTAAATCAGGACTCTTTTGAGGCATCCTTGCCTCTCCACGTAAATCCTACGTATCCATAGGTTGCTGGCGGTCCTATGGAAAATTGTCCATTCGGATCGGACATACATCGGTATGTCCGTCCTGAACATCATCGAAGACACAAGGGTTGATGATTCGACTGTGGTCCACACCTTGAGGAGTCGAGAACAGGTAAATCAATGCAGTGAACTGTGCTTATTTATAGGTAGAGGAAGGATTGAAACGGATTGAGTTCATTGACCAATCCAAACACGCGTTACAAAATTCAGTCAGCTCGCATCCCAATCCGAAGAGAACAGTCTGTGACGTCACGTGGTCTATATAGATTCGCTACCGCCTGTGTGCAGTCAATCGATGCGAGACAGTGATTCAACATGACGGAAACTCAGAAAACGATACATTGGGGGTGCACCAGCAGTGGAGACTACACAAGGAACCCGGACTTACTTTCAGAAGAGGTAAATTGGGATTTTGTGGATTTTCTTACCTCGCAAGAATTTGTTCCGGAACCTTCGTCACCTTCATTACCACACGTGGAGAATTTTAGACAGAGACAGAAAGAAGAATTGGAGAAAATTCTACAACGACAAGAGGTAAGAAAAAAAAAAACAACAACAACAAGATGCAGCAGCAAAGAAACAAGAGGGTGAAAATCAAACGGTCACGGTACTGTTAGACATTTTAGCGGAGTTAAGAAGTCTGAAACAAATGTATCAGACTTCTTTATCACAACCGAAGAGAATACGACCTTCCCGAGCTAAACACGCCAACCCTGTGACTAAGCCTACCGTACCACCCTTAGTGATTTCTACCAAATCATCATCATCAGAAGTAGGCCTCGGCCGTGACAAAGGCTTAAGGCAGTTAAAGTTGATTGGTTAAACTCACCCCTACACCAAAAACCAAAGGCCCTTTTCAGGGCCACCCACTTCCCTCGAAAAGAGATAGACTTTCAATTGTCAATAACTCAAAAAAACAAAACAAAACATTTTACGCCTATAGTACGTGTACATGAGTGCGTGAGTGTAGCTTCTTATTTAAAATCAAAACTCAAAGGCACTTACCTTTTTATACCTAATTTATTCTTTTATCAATAGTTACAATCCAATTCACAATTCACAACAGAGCACTTTAAAAAGTACATTCACTTCTTCTGCCTCACTGTTTAGTCTCTCTGTTTTTTAAATTTCTTCACCGTCACAGTCTTTTCCTCCTCTTCCTCCTCACTTTCTTCCCTTTCTTCTTTTCTTCTCCTGTTTCTTTTTCTTCACCTGTCTGCTATCTTCCTCCTCTTCTTCTTCCTCTGAAGAATCCCTCTCTTCTTCTGACTCCTCTTGTTTCTTTTTTGGGCAATCTGGAGACCAATGTCCTTTTTCTTGACAATAATAACAGGTGTCTTGACTTTTGTCTCTTTTAACCCCTGTTTTTTCTTTCTTGACGGTCTGGACACTCTGGAGACCAATGCCCTTTCTTCTGACAGATATAGCAAGTATCTTCACTTTTATCTCGAAAAGAAGGAGAGTAGTCCGAAGGCTGGTCTGAAGAAAATATTCTAATGACCCCTTGCAAAGCTCTGATGAAACGTTCGATTTGGCTAGTCTCTTCCATCGTTGTGCTCGGTTAGAGAGTGAAATGAATAGGTGAAAGGACAAGACACACACCCTTTTATATACGCTGGTCTGCCATGACTATAACTTAGTCCATGCTGTTTAAATTTTAGTCATTTGACGTTTTACACTCAAGATGAAACTAGCCAATTCATTTGAGAAGAAAGAAGAAGAAAGTAAGAGGCAGAAACGTGATCTATCGCCTCGTACCAGAGCTGAAGTCTTGGCACAAATTCATGCCAGTGATTTTGAAGAGGAGATGAGTGAACCAGAATCCAAACCCTCTAAACAAAGTTCACCACCCCTTAGTTAACCCTGAAAAGTACTATGACATTCGAGAGACAGAAAAGCGCTCCTCTAGAAAATTTAGAACCACGGCTTACAAATACAGGGTGAAGTTTAAAGATTTCAAGGCCGAAGTACCCTTAGAGAAAGCAGAAGGGTTCATCACCGGGGTGTGGGATTCCTTACTCACCACATTCAAGCGACAATGTCAACCCAAAGAAGACGATCGCTTGAGACTTTCCATACAACACGACGGTTTGAAATCCCCTGTTTGGATCGAGTTTAGCACCCCTGCAGAATTGACTGCTTCCAAAGTCATGGACAAAATTCAACACGTACAACAATCCAATGACCAGTTTGACATCACCGATGGAAAAGCCACACTGGACATGAACCCACGTCTCTCCTCCCCAATTGACTGGCCGTAAAAAAGTCTTATTGGTGAACGACCTTCGCAGCACCAAAACGAGTCTCGTCCGAATTCACAACCCTCAAGACCAGATGTTTTTAGCCAGGGCCATCGTGGTGGGACGAACTTATGCTAACAAGAATGACACGGTGGAATGGAAAAGAGCCTGGAAAACTATTCAGCGATCCGACCGAGCCAAACAACGAAGTGAAGAGAACTCCTGTTGCAACAAGCCGACTTGCCCAAAGACACACCCTGCGGCATTCCTGAAATGCAAAAATTGCAAGATGCCCTAGCTCCACGCTACACCTTGAAAGTGCACCCTCAAGAAATGCGTGGGCCTGTTGTTTCGAGCGAAAGACTTTAAGGATGGAAAATACATTCACATCTATCATCACTTTGACCATTTTGATACCATTACCAGTATCACCGGATTCCTGGGATACGGTTATTATTGTGAGAAATGTGACCGTGGCAATAAAAATCGAGAGCAACACAAACATTGCGGATCGAAATGCTTAGGATGTTTGGCCTCTCCACCCTATCTGAGCGAAGGGCAAAAACCAGTGCATTGTCCAGTTTGTCAGCGCACGTTTGTCAGTCCTACCAGTTACCAACAACATCTGAAGACGCAAGGTTCACAGCAGAAATGTGCTTGTCAACTGCTGAGATTGTGCCCTACGTGTGGACAAGGTCTACGTACCAATAGTACCAAGGCACACGTATGTTCAGGAAAGAAATAGTGTCACATTTGCCACCACATCGTGGACTTGGAACACCAATGCTACGTGCAAAAATACCAACCCCCACCAAAGAAAGAGGATGGACAGAAGAAGAAAGGCAATTTCATCGTTTTCGATTTCGAATGCGTGCAAGAGACCGGTATTCACATTCTTAATTTCTGCGTGGCTCATCGAGCGTGCGAGAAGTGCATTCAGGAACCTATCTTCAGTCATTGCCCTCATTGCAGTAAGATTCCTGGAGGGCGTGAAAAAATCTTTCGAGGACCGAACGCGTTAGCCGATTTTACACAATGGGTCTTAGACCCCATCGACAAGACGTGGAGCCAAGAGGACATCGAACGTTACGGAGATTGTCATCGTCATGCCACAGTGATGGCTCACAATTTCTCCGGATACGATGAACAGTTTCTTTTGAGGTACTATACGGAACATGGTACCGAGCGTCCTAAAGTGATTTTGAACGGAGCCAAAATCATTTCCATGCAAGTGGGACAAGTACAGTTTAAAGATTCGATGAGCTATTTGGCCATGCGTTTGAGTCGAATGCCTAAAACATTTGGAATGACAGAAATGGCTAAAGGGTACTTTCCACACTTTTTCAATACGGAAGCCAATCAACACGCCGTTCTACCCATTTGCCTGAGGCTCACTATTACGACCCTGACAAATGCATACCGAACAACGAGACGCTTTCTACGCTTGGTACCAGGTCCATACCTGCGACCCTTTCGACTTTCAGGAAGAAATGTTAAAGTATTGTCGTTCCGACGTGGACATTTTACGCCGATGCTGTGGAAAATTTCGAGAACTGTTCATGGAACACGGAGGGGTCGATCCTTTGAAAGAAGTTTGCACCATTGCCAAAGCGTGTTTCCTTAGTGTACCGGCAACGATTCATGCCTGAAAACACCGTAGCTGTCATCAGTCCTCAAACGACCAACTATGTCAAACGTCAATACTCGGTCAAAGCCCCTACGTTGGTTACATTACTTGTGCGACAAGGAAGACAAATGGATTCAGCATGCCTGCAACGGAGGGAGCGAAAAGACCATCGGAACGCATTCGGTCGATGGCTGGGACTTAGAAAACCCCAAGATCGTGTACGAGTTTAACGGTTGCTTATTTCACGGATGTCCTGTCTGTTCCCCTGACCGTGACACTAAAAATCAGTTTTTACAGCGAAGCATGGAAGACTTGTACCAAGACACTTGTCAGCGACGCCTAAAGTTAGAACAGCAAGGATACCAAGTGGTGGAAATGTGGGAACACGAGTACGATCACCGTTTGAAAACCGATCCCGAATTTAAACGCCTCGTGGAAAGTTACCAGTTCATGGACCCGCTGAACCCGAGGGATAGTTTGTACGGAGGAAGGACCAATGCCACCTGTTTGCTATACCAAGCCGACGAAGAGAAAGGAGAAGAAATGAATACTTGGACGTGTGTTCGCTGTATCCCTACGTGTGCAAATATTGTCGCTTTCCTGCAGGGCACCCAAAATTGTTCACGAACACATCGACCTGAAAAACATTCGACAATACGAAGGCTTGATCAAGTGTAAAGTTTTGCCTCCCGCGGACTTGTACCATCCCATCTTACCTCACCATTGTCAAGGCAAACTGATGGTTTCCTTTGTGCCGTACTTGTGCCGAAACGTGCAACCAAGACCAACCTTGTCAGCACACCCAGGAAGAACGGGCTTTAACGGAACCTGGGTCAGCGTAGAATAGTTCAAAGGTCTGGACATGGGATACCAACTGTTAGAAGTGTACGAAATTTGTCACTTTCCCAAGACACAACAATATCAAAAGGGTTACCCCACTCAGAAAGGCATTTTCGCCGACTACGTTGATGCCTTTTTGAAACTGAAGCAAGAAGCCAGCGGCTATCCTTCCTGGTGTCATACTCCGAAGACCAAATATATTTCAAAAGAGAAATACTGGGCACAAAAAGGCATTACTTTAGATCACATCGAGAAAAACGAAGGCAGGCGATCGTTTGCCAAAGTGATGTTAAATTGCTTGTATGGTAAAAAGGTAAAACGACCGTGTTTACCCAAGACAGAATATTTGACAGAAACCTTCCGGCTACTTTCAGATGATTCACGACAAAACCAAAATACATGAAACACGTGGACGTCGTTCGCGAGGATTTGATCTTGGTCAATTACGAAGAAGAATCTGGACTTTGTACAAGACGACCGTTTTGGAAATGTCATCATTGCAGCTTACGTGACAGCCCATGCTCGCTTAAAATTGTACGAAGCTTTAGAACTGTTAGGGGAACGCGTCCTGTACTTTGACACGGACAGTTGCATTTACATCCATCACCCGAGTCAACAGCACCCTGACATCGAAGTAGACCGTTTAGGATCCTGGACAGACGAGCATACCGACGACAAGATTCTAAGTTTCGTCAGTGGCGGTCCAAAAAATTACGGCTACGAATACTGGGACAAACAAGTAGAAGTGCACACGAAGTGTAAAGTGAAAGGATTGACTCTGAATTATCGAACCAGTCGAGTGGTGAACTTTGGGGTATTGAAAGAAGCCTTGCAATCTGGAGAGGATGAACACTTTAAAGTGACCACCTATCAACCGAACAAGATTGTACGTTTACCCTCTCACCACATCGTTAGTCGACCCTTGGAAAAAGTCTATCAAATCGTGTACCAGAAGCGAGTGCGACTTCCCAATCATTTCACCTTACCGTATGGACACGTCGGTATTGGTTTGTATATAAAAAAGCAACCCTAGGCAAGATCGATAGTTCATTGTAACTACCAAGACCAAGCGAACAAGATGAATACTTTCAGAGAAACACAAAACAAGTTGAGAAAGGCACAATTAATGTGTAGGTTTTCTGAAGTGGAATGCGATTGTAAGCCTTGCGACTTTTCAACCTGTGTTAATGACAGTACCAGAAGAACCCATCACCCAGGACAGGTTCTGTCGTGGACATCCCTGAAAGACCCTTTCGGGAGGACACTTGTGTGACCTTACCCCTATAGAACTGGTCAGAACATTACCCAGAACATGTTGTACAGACACTTGTTTTTATTCCACGTTGATGGTTATCATGGGCCTTTTATCGTCGTACTTAAGCCTTTGGCTTTTATGTATTTTTGTCTTTCGTATTCATGTTTAAAACATTCAATAAACGTGTCCTGAAAAAAGTATATAAACTCTCGTCTTGTTTGTTTTCGTGTCACAAGTGACATTCCTCACACTATGGCTACCTCTGCTGTCTCTGCTCCCTCTTCCTCCACTGTCAAAGTCATCGACGAACACTTAGATCGTGCCAGTTGGGAGGCTTTGTATCTTCGCCATTCCTTTAACATGTTCATTGCTGGGCCTAACGGTTCAGGCAAAACCGAATTCGTCAAACGCTTGATCGAACATAAACATCATTTGATCGATCGGCCACCTCAACGCATCGTGTGGTGTTACAAAGAGTGGCAATCGGCGTACAGCCTCTTGCGAGAAAGTCAAGGCGATTCCATCGTGTTTGTGGAAGGCATTCCTAAAGAAGACGACGGCATCGTCTCTGACTCCCGTCAAACCCATTTGGTCATTTTTGACGACATGTTAGGAGAAGACGAAGAAGAAATTAAACTGTGGTTCACGCGCAAAGGGCATCATCGTAATGCCAGTGTCGTTTACATCACTCAAATTTTTTTCAACAAAGTAAAGCCCATTGCACCATCAGTCTCAATGCGCATTACGTGGTCTTGTTTAAAAGCCCTCGAGATAAATCGTAAGTGCAAGTCTTAGCCAAACAGTTAGGGACACCTTTGCTGATTCAGGCGTACGATGATGCCACTCATACTCCACACGCCTATTTACTTGTCGATTTGAAACCTACGACCCCCGATGATTTGCGATTTCGTACCCACTTGTTTCACCACTGGTGCCAAGACGGAGGGCCTGTCCTGTACACGTCTCCGTCCACGACTTAACTTCATTCCACAAAAAAAATCTATAAAAACATCAGACCCTTTTCGTCTCTCTCACACACATTTTGAACATGACGTCCCTTCAGTCGCATCTTCCCGTCAAATTGATTCGTGCCTTGCACGGCATCAGTCGAGAAAAAAAATCCACAAACACGAGCTCGTGTTTTAGAAGCTAGTCTGAAAGAAGTCTTACGATGGTTCACGGTGACGACACGTCAATTACTACAAGGGATCGTTCAGATTCCTCATCAAACCAAACGCTTTTTTGATCGAACAAAGTCGCTTTGACCCCAACTGGCCGATCCCCGCATCGACACTCAAACCAAAAAACAAATCATTTTGAATCCTGGAGGGAGCGGTACTCTAGAAGGGTCTTCATTCGCTCTCTCTCTCTTAAGATGGGATCCTAATGCCCCCAAAGTTCTCCCCAAGAAAAAAGTCAAACGAAGCTCCAAGAAAGAAGAAAAGACCAGGTCCCCAAGGAGACCTGTGTCTGCAAGAACTTCTCCAGTGGCGGGACCCTCCTCTTACCAGACACCACACCGGAAAAAGAAAAGACGCCCTCAGAAAAAGAGACAGAGAAAAAGCCCCCAGAAAAAGAAAAGTCCACAGAAGAAAACTAGTTGCAAGAGAGGCACTTCGGCCAGAATGCAACCTTACACTCGCAAACCACGACCTGCCACGGCGGTGACTGCGCCTGCGGCAGCCTCAAGTTCATCCACTTCTCCGTTGATGACACCAAGAACTGAAGAGTACTTGGAGACGTTGATCACAACAAGAACTTCTCCGTTGATGGCCCCAAGAACTTTTCCCAGTGGCAGGACCCTCCAATTTAGTGGCAGTGGCTGCTGTTCACAAAGTACCTTCTCCCAAAATCAAAGTCCAAGAAAGATCGGGCATGTTACAAAGTTTACTGGATTTGTCCAAGCAAGAACTGGCTCGATTTAGTCCGTTACGTACCCCTGCATGACGTGTCATGCCTGTCCTCAAGTTGATACGACGTAAAGACAATCAGTGGCGACTCGTTCCAGTATAAAAAGGGTGTGTGACCAAGTAGGGTATCAGTGTTTTGGTGCTCCTGAAGATGTCACCCTCCAGAAAAACATCCCCTCTTCTAAACAACCCCAAGGAAAGAAAAGGAAAGGACTGCCACCACGTTTAGTCAAACATAGGGACATGTTATCTGTCCCTGTCCAAAGCTTCTACACCCCTACGAAAAAATCTCATTCAATCAGCTTCCAAAGAGGTCATCGATACCGTTTGCGAATGTTGTTTGAACGTCTTGAAAGGCACGATCCCTTTGTCCAAACACCAGAAACAATGCTTAGGCAAACACCATCACGTTCTTCGCCAAATGGTTCAAAAGAAAATTCCCCTTCGTCAAAAACAAGAAGATGTTGGTCCAACGTGGAGGCATTATACCCCTCTTGTTAGGCCCATTGCTGAAAGGAGTCTTGGGAACCATGTTGGGAGGACTGGTGGGAGCAAGATAAAAAGGCCCTCTGAAGTCCCAAGATCTCAGAATCGACCCTTGACAACCCCAAGGAATGACGAAAACTAGCTTTAGTGCCTTACAAACGATGGATAGAATACCATCGTTGGCAAGAACAACACACCCCGCATTTACCTCCTAATCCCCATTTGAGCGAGATGTCCCAGTTACAACACGAATTGCAGTCCTTGATGGACCGCCAAGATTTGTCCGAAACAGAAAAATCGCAAAAGTACGGTCAACTCTTGCAACGACTGCAACTCTTTCACCAGAAAGCTTTAGACGAAATAGCTCTACCCACTCTGAAAGATTTTAAGACCTTGATGAAAAGTTCAGCACCATCACCAGTACCACCACTACCAGTGGCCAAGACAAAAAGAAGGTTTCAAACTCCACCAGAAAAAGTACGCAAGTTAACAACACCACCTACCTCCAGAATTGGATGGATTAAAAAGATGATGACCACTCCTTCTTCATCACAAGAGAAAAAGAAGGTGAAGACAGAAGTGAAACAAGAACCGATATCCCCTGTTCAGACATCCTCCTCTGCGACACCTATTGCCTGTCGCACACGCAAAAGCATTGCAATCCAAGAAAGTACCCCAGGAAAAAAAGAGTAGCATCCTCCAAGAGTGGGTGCCTTATTAACACACAAACCAACACATGGAAAAAGTCTTAGCCAGCATTTACTACGATCCCTCCCATCCTGCAGGTTACGCAGGAGTTCAAAAATTGTATCGTGCTGCCAAAACGCGACTGAAAAGTCTCCGTTTACCTCAAGTGCAACGATGGTTACAAGAACAAGCTACCTACACTTTACACAAATCCATTCGACGCAAGTTTTCCAGAAATCGCACCCAAGTGGAAGGCATCGATCATCAATGGCAAGCCGATTTAGCCGATGTCTCTCATTTGGCCAGCTACAAAACTGGCTACAAATATTTGTTTTGTGTCACCGACGTCTTTTCCGAACTTGCCTGGGCCGTACCCTTGACTTCCAAAACGAGCAGCGAGTTAGTGCGAGCCCTGCAACGAGTGTTGAAACAAAGCGGTCGTCACCCTCTTCGATGGCAAACGGACAAAGGCACCGAATTTCTGAGCCAAGCCTTCCAAAAAGAATTAAAGAAACGTGATATTCATTTTTTTACCACCGAGAATCCCGAAACCAAAGCCAGCATCGTGAAACGTTTTCAACGCACTTTGAAAGAACACATGTGGAAATATTTTACGCATCACCACACTCTGAAGTACATCGACATCTTACCGCACCTGGTGCAAGCGTACAACCAATCTTACCATCGAAGCATCGGACGTGCCCCGCAAGAGGTGACTCCCGAAAACGAAGTGTTGGTGTTTGAGCGCCTGTTTGGTACGTCCCCGACGAGGGCTGCCCCCAAGAAAAGTGGAGAGTTGACCGTAGGAGATTGGGTGCGCATTGGCAAAACCAAACGCACTTTCGACAAAGATTACTTACCTAACTGGACGACCGAATTGTTTCGCGTCACTGAACGAGTGCATGGCCGTCATCCTGCCGTCTATAAATTGGAAGACATGAGCGGAGAAGTGCTCAAAGGAACGTTTTACTTACCCGAGTTACAAAGTGTCACCAAAAAGAAGACGACGTGTACGACATCGAAAGCATTCTCGAACGCAGAACCCGTAAAGTGGGCAAACGACGCGTCAAAGAAGTCAAAGTACGTTGGAAAGGATATCCACCCAGTTTTGATTCTTGGATCAACGCTTCGCAAGTCATCAACTATAAAAAGAAGTGTCCATCATGCCCTTTCACACAGACGCAGCTACTACTGCTACCACTCCTTCACCCAGTTCTTCTCTGCAAGATTTGCAAAAACAACCCTTGTGGGTGTGGTGTGGAAAACGTGTGCCTAAAACACAAATCGTCTTTTTCTGCCAAATCTTCGTGGTGCATTGTGTCGTCGGGGCAGCCATCGCCAATTTAAGTTTGCAACAAGGAGACAAACAATTGTGGACCATTTTATTGAGCAGCTCCATCGGTTACCTGCTTCCCAATCCCTCCCTAAAATTCTCTTCCAACGGGAACCACGGGAACCTTGTGTCCAGTGCCAGTGTCAGTCACCACCCCAATAACAACAACAACAACCCTATTTTGGGCGGAGACACGCCTCTGACGTCCAGTAACCCGCGGACAGCCACAGAACTCTGGAATTATGAGTCACCAAAACCAATTTTACTTAACCTTATCCAGCGACAGTTCCATGGAGGTGTTTCCGAAGAACACGTTGTGCTGTTACACGACCAAATTACCTCAGATCATCCCATTAGACCACGAAGCCCATTGGGAAGTGGATTTAGTAGAAATCGTTCACCCGACTCAAGTCCTCAATGTCCTTCCCAATCAAAATTTTTTTGATGTGGAAATTCATGACGAACAATTGCAACAGTACTTGGATACCTATGACAAATATGACAAGAAAACACCTGGCACAAAAAATCAAAAGTACACCACCTATCACTTGTTCGTTCACCCATGCTATTATTTTAGTGGTCAACATTTGGTGAGCACCATAACCGGTTTAATGTCGTGTTTCTGAAAGCTTTGGAAAGTGTCAAAAAAGTGTCACCATGGAATACCACAAAGCTGCTCATCGCTTCTTGATGAAATTTGACGGGGGTAAATCGTGTCCATTTTATTTTGTCCTGAATTGTTTGATATGTTGGGCGGAGACATGGACATGAGAAAGGCCATGCTCAAGAAAAACGAATTACCAGTCATTTACGACAACGAGTCTTTTAGCAAGTTATTTCGTGCCCCGGTAGAACTGAACCAAGGACTGAATTTGATGTTTGTGTACTCCGATGTGGTGGAGTATAACGTGGTGCGACACACCTCAGTGCCGTTACTGCGTGTCATTCCTTTCAAAGTGGATTCTGCCACGGTCACTGACGAGGAAGGTGGAAACACTTACCACGTTCACCGCGAATTTGTACATCCTCACTATTTGCCTGTCAGCAAGTCGTATTTGGACACGGTCAACATTGCTATAAAAGGAGATCTGGAACAAAATATTCCATTCACCAAAGGAAAAGTCACGGTGAAACTCCATTTTCGAAAACGGTTCTATCACGACTCGTAAGTCATGTATCCAGTGTACCGAAGGGTTGCTCGACAGCGAGGACACGGTTTAGGAGATATGTTAAAATCGGCTTTTCGTTCGGTGGCCCCGGTGTTGAAACCGATGGTGACACGCGGATTGCACGCCTTGAAAGATGCGGCACTGACGAAAGGCAAAGAATTTCTCCAAAATGTCATCATCGACAAACAAAACCCTAAAGAAGCCTTCATGAGAGCAGGCAAAATGTCTTGCTACAAACGGGCAAAGACCTTTTGGGCCGACGAGACACACCTATAAATGCCCTGCAGGCTACCGAGTCAGGCATTCAGCAAGGACAAGGCAGAAAGAGACGACGAAGAAAACACCCTTTCACCAGACTTCACACGTCTAAAGCTAGAAAGGCAAAGAAAAGAAGAACCGTTCGAGACTTAGACGTTTTCGATTATTGAGAAAGAGAAAAAAATGATGCACCGAGAGTCTTGCGCTTGTTCCAAGTCGGAACTTGATCTGTTTGCTATGCCCCCCACCATGATGACCATGCAAGAATCCCAGTGGGTGAATTTCATCCCGTCCCCTCTTTGACGGATTCCGCTCCCATCGAGTTTGAAATCAAAGGACAGCCCGAAGATTACATCGATCTGAATAGCAGTTACCTGTACTTAAAAGTGATCAAAACGGACAACACCAATCCAGGAGGCGATGCTAGAGTAGCTCCTGTCAACAATTTCATGCATTTCTTGTTCAGCGAAGTGGACTTGTACTTGAATAACAAACTGCTCAGCAGCAGCATGGATACTTACCCATATCGTGCCTACCTGGAAAATCTCTTGACGTACGGAAAAGAAGCCAAGAATACTCATCTGGATGCTTGCGTGGTATGGAAACCTGACACGGCAGGTGTAGGCACGTTTAACGACACAGTCCTAACAGAAGATGAAAATCCTCACAATGTGGGGTTTAACGACCGTCGTAAGAAAATTCTGCAAGGGCGAAGTTTAGAACTGATGGATCGTTTGCAGTTGGACATGTGGTTACAAGAAAAGTATTTGCTGAACGGGGTGGATATCCGTCTGAGACTGAATCGTAACAGTGCCGCTTTCCATTTGATGGCCCATGCCAATGACTACAAAACTATCATTCAAGAAGCCCGACTTTACGTGCGTCGTGTGGAAGTGTTACCTAAAGTGGGAAACGACGTCAGTCAGACGTTGAACAGAACGACCGCCAAGTATCCGATACGACGCGTAGAAATGAAACCGTTTGCCATTCCCGCTGGACAGCGATCTATGATCGAAGATCATCTGTTCCAAGGACAGTTACCCAAGCGTTTGATTGTTGGTATCGTCAGGAATTCAGCCTTCAACGGAACCCACGATCAAAATCCTTTTGAGTTGCAACATTACAATGTGTCCAAGTCAGTCGCGAAGGCAAGACCTTGTGTACCCGACCCTTTGAGCCCAACTTTGGTGTCGCGAAGAATTATTTGTGATCGTACATGTCCATGTACGAAGCCACCGGACAGTTAGGAACCAACACCAGTCACGGTATTTCGTACGACGATTATGCAGGAGGCTACGCTTTGTGGGGTTTTGATTTCACTCCGGACCAAGGCAGCGATGAGGGACATTTCCACCCTATAAAATCGGGTCAGATTCGTGTGGAACTTCAGTTTGCAAATCCACCTCCAGATCACACAGTGAACGTCCTCCTGTATGCAGAATTTGACAATACCATAGAAATCAACAGTTTGAGAAAAGTCATTCTAGACTATTAGAAGCCATAGAAGACTGTTATCCCTCTTTACCTAGTGGAGAAACTTTGAAGATGGAATGTGAGGAGACCGGGGAAGAAGAATCTCAAGACAAAGACGAAGAAGTTATCATGATGAAGTCAAGATGGCCAGAACAAGAAGCCCATTTAGTCTCCTATTTTGCCAAACACTTGGTCGAAAAAATGACGGAATTGATCAAGAAAGATTGCTATGGATGTCAAAAGGATCATCCCGGTCAAATTCAACACGATACATGCCTAATGCTGAGTCAAGAAAAAAAATTGAACGAGTATCTGGACGAAGCTTGGAGTCTAATCTCGGACGAAGTCGTGTTGCATCAGTGGCATAAAGACTTGCGTGAACATTCTTGTCCACCATTAACCACTCAAGAGATCCATCGTATCGAAGCTCTCCTGAATCAGAGTGGGGAGACGAAGCGAAGAAACGGTTATTTGTCAGACATTTTCAAGCAAAACGTCAGGATCGAATTGATGACTTATTATTACCTGTGAAGAAGAAGAAAAAAAAAACACACAAAACATGGATACCTGGGAACTTTATTACCTTTTGAACCACAGTTCGTACACGGCTTCTTGGAATCCTGTCGTCTGTGTTAAAGATGAACTCCCTCATCGCAAACCTCAAGACTATCTAGCTTATGACATCAGCACGGACGACAGTCATCTCCCAGGAACCCACTGGGTAGCCGTCTACTTTCCTCAAGAAGGATATGTGGAATATTTTGATTCGCATGGATTGCCCCCTTTGGAAGACGATATCATTGACTTTATGAGAAGAAATGTTCAGACCACCCGATTCAATAATGTGAAATTACAAGGCACAGATTCCTTGGTGTGTGGACAGTACTGTGTGTATTTTCTGCATCATCGCAGTCTGGGCTATTCCTTAGAACATTTAGTGACTCATTTTGATCCTCGTTCTTCTTCTAGAAACGATGTGAAAGTAGATCAATGGTTTCAGCCCTGTTCAAAATAATGTGTTAGTTGGAACAATATGTTTGTCATTTGAAACAAAATGTTTCATGTTATATTGTTGGATTATTGTTAAAAATGTTAGAGTTGTTTGTTAGTGTTATGTGATTTTGAATAAAAATGTTGTGTTTTGAAAAAAAAATGCCTTTGTGGTTTGTTTGACTATAGAAATCTTGATTCATACTCTTTGACTTCTTACTATCCCTCTCATGACACTCATTGAACGTTCCGGCTCGAAAACCGTGGAGGGATGTTTTCCTTCTCGTCCGCGCTTTGACTTTAAAGCCGGGGTAGCCTCCAGTCTAACCATCCATTGTCGAATCATCCTCCTACGAAGATGCGCTCCAAACTAGCTAAGCTAAACGAAGCCTACGTGAATTTGCACAGGGTCAGACAGTCTGATACCGAAGCCAGAAGAGATAGAGAATGCGAGAATGCTAAAAGTCACTGAAGACCTGATAGAAGAGCTCTTCATAGAAGAAGTGAACAGGGAGAAAGAAGAATGGACAGAGAAGTACAGACTTCAGAAACAGCAGAGAGATCAGCAACAGCAGCAGCAGCAACCTGAACCTGACAGAGGCTTTGTCGATTGTCGTATCGACACCAAAGAGTTCTTCTTCTCTTTCCGAAGAAGCAGACCTATCGTCAGAAAGTCTATCGTCAGAGGACATCGCTTTCTTAGAAACTAAAAGATTGCCATAGCAAACAAAAAGAACAGCCCTTTTCAGGGCTACCCAATACTCTGGAAAATAAATAGTAATCCACTTGCCAATGTGTGTAGGTAGAGTACTGTGAATATAAACACTGACTCTTTTTTATAGTGTGAGTGTATGTGTTTGTGTATATGATTGTGTGTTTGTAAGTGCTCACGTACGTTTGTGTGGATAGTAGAGTATGATGATTTTTTTTTGCTGTTTGACGTGTGGGGAGAGTAGATTTGGGGTTTGATTGGATTGCTTTGCGTATGTGGATAGTATATTATTTGTTTAATACAATTTTTTAGAATAGTGATGGGTAGTATAAAAAGTGAGTGAGTGTTTCTTTTAGGTCCGCGCGTTTGTTTGGTTATGATCTAGGTAAGATCAATTTTGTTTTAGGGGATGTTTTCGATCACGTCCGCGCTTTTAGAATAAATTGAAAATCGTTCGGCAGTCTAGCTACCCTTGTTGATTGATCAACACCACCAGAATGAACACCAGACTAGCTAAACTGCTTGATCTTCATGTACACCTGGAATATGCCAGTCGTATAGTGAATGAGCTGGCTACAGAGGCCATCGTATAAGAGGTAAGGATGAAAGAGGAGGAGAGAAGAAACAAAGAAGAGGAGGAGAGAAGAAACAAAGAAGAGGAAGAAAAGGAGAGAGGAAATTTCAGAATCCCAGAGACAGAAGATTGGGGTTCTGACGCCACTTATCCCGCCTCTGCTCTCCCCCAAAAAAGAGTGAAAAGAGACTGGGGAAGAAGATGTGTGTGTGGTGCCAGGCCAGGAAGGTGCCAGAATTAGATAGGTGCATCTGGAGTTAAAAACAAACAGCCCTTTTCAGGGCTACCCAAACCTTTAGAAAAGAAATAGTAATCGATTTGCCAATGTGTGTATGTAGAGTAGTGTGAATATAAACACTGACTCTTTTTTTCCTTGTGTGGGTGTGTGTGTGTGTGTGTGTGTGTGTGTGTTTGTAAGCGCTCACGTACGTTTGTGTGGATAGTAGATTATTGGGTTTCATTATAATGCTTTGCGTTTGTGGATAGTAGATTTGGGGTTAGTTTATTGCTGCTTCACGTATGTGAATAGTAGATCATATGAAATGAGAAAAGTAGGGGATGTTTTCCTTCACGTCCGCGCGTTTTAAGTAATGATCTAGGTAATATAATTTTATGTCTTGGGGATGTTTTCCTTCACGTCCGCACTTTCACTATAAAACTAACAGTGTTTGCCATTGGAGCCCATTCCACGGAATAAGCAAAGAAGAAGATGCCAGCAGCTTCAGCTTTGTATAACAACCTTATGGGAAGTTGGTTTGGATGGTGGATGGATTGAATGTAGCAGAAAGGCTTGAACAGGAATGGAGGCATGCAGTGACAAAAGACTTCGTCTCAAGACAAGTAACCAGCGTCCACTTAGCCATCGATATTGTGAAAGAAATGATAGAGGATGAGGAGAAGAGAATCAGAGGTTTCATTAACCCACCGTATGTTAAAGTGGGCAAGTTGAAAGAAGCCATAGTTTATGTGACGAGTGTAAGGTGTCTTTTAGAAGACATTGTAGAATGGATAGATTGGTCTTTTGTGAAGTGGGGCTTAGACAAGCTTAAGAAAGCGGAAGAAGTAATGAGGAAAGTGCTGACCGAAGAGGTCAAGAACATCAAAGAAAAGTGGTCAAAGGAAAGAAATGAAGAAGAAAATAGAAAGAGAAAAGAGAACTTCGACAAACTCAACCATAACTGGATAAGAATACAGGAGAAATTCAGAGCGCTGGGTCACCCGGACTGGATACCGGAAACAGAAAAGAAGAAGAAGAAAGGAATGATGGAAAAAATAAGGGGATGGATAAAGAAGTTAAGGAGTTAGAAGAAGAAGAAGAAGAAACCCAAAGGTCCTTTTCAGGGCCACTCCAATTTCTCGAAAAGAGATAGACTTCAAATGCCTACCCCTTTTTATATTTTTCATTTTTATTTTATTTTATTTTATTTTATTTTTTTATTTTTAAAAAAAGAATCCCATGTTCAATTCCCCTTGTCCCTAGAATTGCTTTTTTCTCCCATGTTAAATTTCCCTTGTCCCTAGACTGACCCAAAATAGATTCCCATGTTATTTCCCCTTGTCCCTAGAGTGTCCCAGCAATTTCTCCCATGTTAAATTTCCATTGTCCCCAGAGTTTCCCAAGGTGTTTTTCAATGGTAAGTCTCATTGTCCCTAGGGTGTCCCCATATACTACTATTGTGTAATACCGTTCGGCAAATTAGCCTAAACACATGTTGCTACTTTGTAAATCTTACTGTGTAATACTAGAAGCAAAATCCCATAGAAAATGTACACATACCGTTATAAGGACACGTGTTCATCTGGCTTAATAGGTGTAACGTAAATGTTAAGGTTTTCATACACTACAACAAATTTTTTCTCACTCAGCAGATCCCTGTTATTACTTCATGGGGGATAAAAAGAGACCAAATAGTTGATCATAATAGATTTTAATAAAACTAACATTCGTCACAAAATAAGACCAACAATTTGGCTTGTTTTTTAATGGTTTATTATTGCTCACAAATTCATCTCCGATCTAGAAAGTATAAATATAGCCTACTGTAGATGCCATAATTATATGCATATTCATATGCTATTGGCAAATCACAGTTGGATAAACAAACATTATCATTACATGAAATTGCTTTATATATATATATATATATATATATATAGAGAGAGAGAGAGAGAGAGAGAGAGAGAGAGAGACAGACAGACAGACAGACAGACACACAGACACACAGACCTAGAGACAGACTGAGACACATGGGCAAGTGTAAATACGTTAAATCGAAGACTTCAGTCGGAGCTTTTGTCAGGCCAAGATGTGCAAATACAGTAATGGACAGCGTGCTATCAAGCTTTGAACGATGAAACATTCTGTAATCTAATATCTACTGCTGCTAAATTTAGGACATATCAAGACTGATGGATTGTTCTTAACGATAATACCAGACAAGAGGGTTGCACGTTGTACCTCTCATTAATATAATGACCAGGTGACAAAAGTTCAGTTTGGCACATAGAATGAGATAAATAAAATGCACTTATATTAATGACGACCAAATCTGCGAATGTTTGGGTTGTTTAGGTGTTCCCTTGTTCGTTTGGCTTTAATTGGCAACAAATGCATCATAAATACTGGCGGAAGTTTAAAGCATTTTACAGAAATAAGATATTTATAACCAAGTTACCAGAAGTAAAAGTTTTCTAAATTGTAATGATGTGTGTACATATGTGCTCAGGTGTGGGACTTATGTCGCTGTACTGTGAAAACAAAGTCTTAGTACAAAGCCCAGATTACTTTAGTTAGTATCATTTGAAACATAAGCTATTGTGAGTAGTTGTAATTTGTGGGATATTTTTAATTTTCTTTAGTGGGCTAGATAGGCTACGAATACATGGAATCATAACGATATGATATATTAAAATAAACTCGTACAGTGTCGTATATTTTGTCTTCTTGGTTAATGTGTTTACTTACTGTTAAGAGCGGTAGTTATCTCAATTTCTTTAATTTCGTAAATAACAACTTGAGATGTAAATGAAACACAATAATGAGAAATAATTGATCAATATGCAATCGTTTTAAGATCTAACGCAATAAAGAATACAGTGCATCCTAGAGAATAAGTGTCATTTCCAAAGGACACTTTATAAGTCAATCGGTGTCGATCAGGACACAGCTTGACTTATCTGTTGTTAAGCGGTGTGTACGGAGATGGCTAGTGAGGCGAATCCGGACACCGATGTCTGTCCCATATGTGGGGCACACAAGGGTTGCTATAGAAGCAGAGGTGTTGGCAGCTCTGGAATTAAGATACCCGTTTTCGCGTTTTCTCATGGCATCGGCAATTTTCTGCTGTTCCGCTGCGCGAGCGCCAGATGTGATCTTGCTTTTCCAGGAGGAATGTTCGTGCGCAAGGATTTCTCATGAGGAACTTTAGATTTTTCAAGGATGCCTTCAGTGAGTCTTTGGAAAGCTTATTTTGTCCTGCAACAACGCGCTTTGCCTCGCAGAGTTCGCCATAAAGCAACTGTTTTTAAATACGTTCGTCGAGCATGTAACGTAGTCGAGCTAACACCCTTTGAGACTGAATTGGTATTTAAGTAATAACAAACACGTATGTAAGTGACAATAAAAAAAGATGTATTATTCTCTCACATTAATGATGAAGTAACGTAACATCAAAATAAATACAAAGGTACATACTATGGATCCAATGGAAAACTATGATGAAGAACATATATACTTACTTGAAATATTCAATAATTATACAGTTGTCTCAGATAATTAAACACTACCATGCTTTTTGTCTCTATGGTCAACCAATATGCTGACCTTTCCCTATATAGTCAAACACTATAATGAAATTCTTAATAGTCAAACACACGCTATGACATTTCTCTTCATCAAACACTATGACCTTCTTAATAGTCAAACACTATAATGAAATTCTTATATGCATGTCCAATGTTTACTTGACATTTCATATGCCCTTTGACCCTCTTCCCGGCTTGGTCACTTCAACCATGCAGACTTTTCATGCACATATACGTTGGTACTTTCCTGGCGGTCTTTCATCACTATTGCTGCGGCCTCTGGCTACACCTAGTCAGTCCGTACACAGTTATCCACACCTAGATACTCATACCTAGTTATCCACAACTAGTAATCCACGCCTAGTTGGCTGAATAAGAAAAGAAACTTTCCAAAAAATAGTCTGCTTTCTGTGTATCTAGATTAAAATATCTGAACATTTCAAATGGATTAATACTAACACACCTGAAGTATTCCTTATGTAAGACTATGACGTACGAATGGCATACAAAAAAATAGAAATATGATATACTAAAACTCTATGATATACTAAAACTCTAATACATACATAATACGTCTTCAATATTAGTAATAATAATAGCGACAAGATGACCTACCAACAGGAGCATTGCATATATGTTCAAATCCCTGTTAATAATCCGAATCGTATCATCTCTCGATACCAAATTATATAAGTCATACACTCTTGATGAATTAAACTATAAGTACGATAAAACAACGCAAACGTATAATACAACATTGAACGTGTTTTGCGAAACTGAACATTAATTAAAAAGTGTTGATTAAAAATGATATAACTCGCCCACCTCGTTGGCTCAAATTAAGACATAATGGCGATCCCGCCCCGACAGCTAAATACATAAAGAGTTTCCCTCTAACGGTTGTGTCAGTCAAGATCCCTAAACAACGTATATAGTCGCGCGCGTTTTACCTTAATTACGCACGTGCCGCGCAAGCAATTAAGGCGTCACGCGATGCAAAGAAAAATTATATTTACCAGATACTATGGCGCGCGAAACACGTCAAATACTGGAATTTATGGTGGTCTAAGAATGCCATATCAGGTATTTCGTAACAGAGCACAGGAACGACGTGTCCTGGTCATCCTACTTGGGCACTCTGCAGCAGGGTGAAGACAAATGAGATGAGAACCTTGGTATCAGTAAGTTTGTCTTCCCACCTTATGCATATAATCTTTCGGAGGAATCTCATGTGGAATTGATGTTGTCATGAATGTCTGCTATAGACAGTCCCCGTTTCGCTGGCGTACAGAAGTATGGTGAGCATTGTACACCGTTTGCTTATTGATAAAACCAATTCCTCTGCTGTCGCACATATTCCCGAAGATCAGCTAGCATTGACAATTCTGTTGTTGACCTCATTGTTAATGTTGACCGCTTTTGAGAGGTATCTGCGTGAAGCTCTCTACAACCTATATATTCTGACGATTCACTATGGGAGGTAAAGACGCTGAATATTATTTCAAACCGCACGATACTGTCCAGCTTCATTTAACCACTGGCCCTCTTTGTACTAACAATGGACCTGTGGATATAAACTTTTCTACAAAGGTCTGCAAATGCATAATTAAATGATGCTGGTCCGAGCTCAGTTTACTCTTTGACTTGTTGTGTATATTTGTAAATACCAATGTTGAATATATTCATTTATATTTGACCACACAAAACATTTGAACGTTATGTCGTGTCCGGTAATACCGAGTCAAATACCTTGCCAGGGACAGGACCGTTGTACGTATGGAGAAATGTAAAGTCAAGTGATTTGCAGGGTACATAACACTATAGCCATTCTAGGTTTACAAAATAATGCTAATCAAACCAGAATCCAATATATAAACCACTTAGACTCCTTGGAATATATATATATATATATATATATATATATATATATATATATATATATATATATATATATATATATATATATATATTAACAACTTCAGTCGCAGATGCATACGTGTCTTAAGTAATCTTATGGAATAGTGACTGTTTAATGGGATGTTAGAGTGAATGAGAAAGAAAGGATGTATATCTTATACAATGACATTCTTTGTTACGTGATTTACAGAAAATACCCGACCAAGCGGAAACTCTCTGAACCTTCGTTATAAAAGAATTTGAAACCACATATGCCTAAAACATCATTTACTTCGCTTTCTTGTGCTAACATTGTGTCAGCTGATATCTACGTGTATGTACGTCACCCTTCATATAACTAAATGATGTTGGACCGAGAACAGTGTACTCCTTCCCATGTTGTGTATGTATGTATGTATGTATGTATGAAACAGAAACAGATTTTCTGAAAACCGGATGTCCGGGACAATTATGGCGATAACCTAAAATGATGCTTAAAATGGCATATCTGTCAAAGAAAATGTTTAATTTGTTTTCTTATATTACGTTACAGTAACACCTGAACGTAATATAATGTCGATAAATGCAGTCAAATACATTATTAGGGACACAACACTAATGGTGATGTGTTTCACCCATTAATATTAATCAAATCAACCGACTACTTGTTTGGAGACCTATATCTATTACACGTAGGCTTCTTAGAAAACGGGTGGAACGGAGGAGGCTAATATACATATCTGATTACAACGATAAATATTGTGCTAAATGCCACGTGTAGACTTATTGGAAGAATGATAACCACGTACATGCTTTCTTCTGATAAAGGACGGAATGATATTCAGACAGAAAACTGTCTCCATTTTTCGATTAGGACAATTTCAATTTGGGAGAGCTATCAATCATTAAATAAATAACGTGACCTTTGACTTCACCTTCCTAAATGGGTGGCTACACATTTCAGCTGCAGATGTATGGACGCCTTAAGTAATAGTATGGATAGTCATTGAATAAATGGGAATGGTGATGTAACATATGGGTAGGGCACATATGTATGACTTAGAAAACAGTATATATTATTATTCTTTGAAATTATTTGATTGGTAAATTAGAATAAACAACCCATCAAAGGTAATCTTCTTAACCTTACGAAAGATGTTTCGCGATTTCCCTATGTAGAATCTGTTTTCAATCAAAATATATTTTAATATGTTACACGGTATAAATATGCATTCTAGTGTGTTACACTGTATACATAAGTATTTTAATGTGTTACACCGTATAAATATAAAAGATCTGATTTAGAAACTTGTTGTCGGTTATGAGCAAGAAAACCAACCAAATACAACAGCAGCAAGATCAACAAAATAAAGCACTACACAGACTACATTATGCTATGTCCAAGGAATTTACCGTTCGACAAACTAGCCTCCACACCTGATGCCACTTTGCAACATTTGTATTGTGTAATACCGTTCGGCAAACTAACCTACACACCTGTTGCTACTTTGTAAATCTTATTGTGTAATACTATAAGCAAAATCCCATAGAAGGTGTACACATACCGTTATAAGGACACGTGTTCATCTGGCTTAATAGGTATAACGTAATTGTTAAATTATTTTTTCACTTAACAGATCCGAGTATTACTTCATGGGGAAGAAAAAGAGACTAAACGGTAAACACAAGAGATTTTAATAAAACTGTGTAACATCTTCATTCATTACAAAATAAGAATAACTATTTTGCTCGTATTTCAATGATTCAGTTATGATCACAAATTCATCTTCGATCTAGAGTCTAAAGAAAATAATAGCCTACTGTAGATGCCATAATTATATGCATATTTACCTGCTATGGGCAAATCACAGTTGCATAAATAAACTTTATCAATCCATCAAATTGTTCTATATATATATATATATATATATATATATATATATAGAGAGAGAGAGAGAGAGAGAGAGAGAGAGAGAGAGAGAGAGAGAGAGACTGAAACAGGCACATGGGTAAGTGTATATACGTTTAATCGAAGACTTCCGTCCGGGCATTTGTCAAGCCAAGGTGTGCAAATAAAATGATGGACAGCGTGATATCAAGCTTTGAACGATGTAACATTCTGCAATCTAATAATTATTGCTGCTAAAGTTAGGACATATCAAGATTGATGGATTGTTGTTAACCATAATACCAGACAAGAGGGTTGTACTTTGTACCTCTCCTTAATATAATGATCAGGTGACAAAAGTTCAGTTTGGCACATACAATGAGATAAATAAAATGCACTTATTTTAAGGACGACCAAATCTGCGAATGTTTGGGTTGGCTATGTGTTTGCTTCTTCGCATGGCTTTAATGGCAATAAATGCATCACAAATATTGGCGGAATTTTAAACCATTTTGCAGAAATAAGATATTGATAACCCAGTTACCGGAAGTAAAAGTTTCTAAAATGTAATGATGTGTGTACATATGTGCACATGTGGGACTTATGTCGCCGTACTGTGAAAACACTGTCTTAGTACAAAGCCCAGTTTACTTAAGTTATTGTCATACTGAAATATTAGCGATTGTGAGTAGTTGTAAGTCTTGGGATATTTTTAATTTCATAATAAAGGCTAGATATGATAGGAATACATGGAAACATAACAATATGATTTATTAAAATAAACTCGTACATTTTCAAAAGGACACACGTTATAAGTCAATCGGTGTCAATCAGGACACAGATTGACTTATCTGTTGTTATGCGGTGTGTACTGAGATGACTAGTGAGGCGAATCCGAACACAGACACCTGTCTCATATGTGGGGCACATAAGGGTTGCAACAGAAGCAGAGGTGTTGGCAGATCTGGAATTAAGAGGCACGTTTTCGCGTTTTCTCATCACCTCGGCAATTTTCTGCTGTTCCGCTGCGCGAGCGCCAGATGTGATTTTGCTTTACCAGGAGGAATGTTCTTGCGCATAGGTCTCTCATGAGAAACTGTAGATTTTTCAAGGATGCCTTCAGTAAGTCTTTGGAAAGCTTATTTTGTCCTGCAACAACGCGCTTTACCTCGCAGAGTTCGCCATAAAGCAACTGTTTTTTAATATGTTCGTCGGGCATGGGGACGATGTGTCCTGCCTATTGTACTTAGGCGCTCTGCAGCAGCGTGAAGACAAATGAAATGAGAACCTTGGTATCAAGAATTTTGTCTTGCCACCTTTTTGGTATAATCTTTCGGAGGAATCTCATGTGAAATTGATGTTGTCCATGAATGTCTGCTATAGACGGTCCACGTTTCGCTGTTATATAGAAGTATGGTGAGCATTGTACACCTTTAGCTTATTAATAAAACCAATTTCTCTGCGGTGGTACATATTCCCGAAGATGAGCTAGCATTGGCAATTGTGCTTTTGACCTCACCATTAAAGTTGACCTGCTTTGAGAGGTATCTGCGTGAAGCTATCTACAACCTTTATTTTCTGATCATTGAATATTATTTCAAATCACTCGTGAATGTACAGATTTATCTTACCATTGGCCCTCTTTGTAAGGGCAAATCCGGAAGTTTTCGGTTTCTTGTCGCACTCCGGCCCCTTTTCAAAAAATAATACACTTTCAGAGTTAAAACAGAGAAGACTTGCTGTTTTATACTAAATAATCTATCCATTTGCTGATGATCGAACCATCGTTGATAAAGTCATGGATTTGCCATTGAATAAATTTAGCATATTTAATAAAAGAAAACTACTTTAAATAAGTATATTAGATTTTTCATTTGTTATGTGGTTACTATAAAAAATACTCATGGCCAATGCAAGAAAATATATCTTATTTTTAACTATTCAAACAGAAACAATCGATTGGGAACTGTATCCTACCTATTCCTATTAATGCCCATTATCATATCTAAAACAAATAAACGATTGTACCCGCTATTCCTTATTTAAGCAATTTTGTATCACTTTTTTACTAATATAGCATTGCTATATCCGTTGCTTCACCACTATGGTGTTTATATATCTGTTATTGTACCACTATGGTGTTTATATATCCGTTGCTTTACCACTATGGTGTTTATATATCTGTTTCTTCCTACCGCTGTGCTGAATCATATTCCAGTTGCCTAGACACTGTCAATCGTTCACGACAATAAAATAAACACATCAAAAGTTTATCCTACTATATGTACATCGTATGTACTATATTTATACTTTGTGGCGACTTTATGTCTTAAAGTAAATTATAAGAAAATGTATGGTCTTAAATTAAATTAAAAAACAACTGAAAACAAATATGTTTTGTAACATTCAAAAACTAATTTACTTCCCTGGAATAAACTAGCGAAAACGTACAATTAACTTACAGCGTTGTGAATTAAAACCCTACATCTTCTATCACTTAACCGGTTGAATAGAAGTCCAATTTACTTCCAATGGTATTCCAAATGACATGTAATATTAAATGTGCTGATGTGTCTGTAGTCTCCAATGTGCGATTTGGTAACATTCTTTTGATGTAACACAATAATATAATACAAAATCTCCTTGTCTGGATTCACATTAATTCCAAGAATCTAATGGAGCAATTTGTAATTCCAGTAAATAATTTAAAAGAATTGAATTCGTGCAAATTAAAACTGAATACAACAGTGGGAAAATTTCAACTTGGGATGGTAAGATAGGAACGATGAAGTTTTCATGTAAGCAAAATTAATATAAAAAACTACGACTTGGTATTATACCCAAGCAGCAGAAGGGGCGAACAGATCTACCTTTAGAAGCGTCCAAAAACCGAAATAAACCTTCCTAAAAAATAGATTAAAATAACCTTAACAATTAAAATATCTAACCACCAAAAAAAATTCTTGGGAGACTTCTCTAGGAGTTCCTCAAAGAGTCTCTCCAAGAGTCCCTCTAATGGGTTAGTTCATTTTATTTTTCTACAAGAAATCACCGGAGGTATGAATACAATACAAAACACGAACCAACTTTTCTGGGATCATGTAGATTTATTGTTATAAATCCGTGTGGAGCAGCTTGCGCTTGTGAAAAGAAATTTCTAAACTTATTTATATCCATATCACGGCCACACCAAGTTTGATGAATATTTCGCAACGTATGTGTATCTATTCCAATAAATACAACTAAATATCTCTGATCACTTTTGGTATTTGTGTGTATCGCTGAGTAACATAAAGCACATCCATGTTTTTTTATGTCTTCCTCGAGAAAAAATTCTAGCTTGATTTCATTGTTAGTCCAGCATCACATCATCGCATACAACTAAAATATGAATAAGTCCGTCTAAGTCATCAACGGACGGAGCTTCATCAATATTGGTTATAAATTCAATGACGTTATCATCGTACTCATCCAAAAATCTTGCGTTTTTATTATTAATCTTTAAGCACATCATAACATCTCTGATCCGGCTAGCGTGGGTACGTAGGAAAGCCTGCCAGTAGCTTTCCATGGGTCGGTGGTTCTTCCCTGGGTTTTCCAGTGTTCTTCCTTCACCAGTTATACTGGCCGCCATATATAGCCTATCTTATGCTGAAAAATGGCGTTAAACCCTAGAAAAACAACAACAACAGCATCTCTGATCATTAGCTGATGGTGCTACCAAATACAACTTGTCATCTCATTATCAGATTGAGTAGCAATTGCGTCTTACCCGATCCAGATGGACCTATTATTATCATTCTGATAAAAAAATTGGTAGCGCAGCATGGTGCTTGACTGGTTCTCGTTTTCTTGTCGCTGAGAAGTTAATTATATCCATGTTATAGAAATATATTAAATAATATGGATCTATATTGTGTGAAATGCAGGACACGTACCCCCACTGGTGATCTAACAACTATTACTACAAAAAATAACAGGTTGGCGGTTACAGGTAAGGGTGAACGATGCGGTACAAAAAAAATGTAAAGTTATTCCCGCACAGTCGGGTTAAAAAAATAAAACAAGGAGGTGATATTGTAGCAAAATTAACAAGGTTAACCGGAACTCCGTGGGCTAAATATCCAGGAGAAAACATCTCCCAGGATATAATTATTGTGGTCCTGGTACTCGACTTGATATCAGGCTTAATAATCAGGATCAACCAAAACCAGGTGAGTATCCCATAAATGAAATTGATCGAGCTTGTCACATTCATGATGGAGCGTATTAGAGTAAAGATCTACAAGACAGACACATAGCAGATGTAAAATTAATTCAATCACTAATTAATCTTTCAAGGAAAAATTAGCTAATTGGTTAGTAAGATCTGCGATGAAAGGAAAATTAGCGCTAGGAGCTGGTAATTAATTATGAATGGAATCAATTGATTATTCCCCAAGAGGATACTGGAGGGGTAAAGCAGCAATTATTAAACTCGCTGATGCAGCAAAAGTCAAACGTTCTACAGCTGAAGCATGGCTATCCAAACAGGCAATATGGCGAATTACCTACCACCACCGAAACAAATTCACTTTGCACATTTCGATGTTAGTGTTTCTAATGAAGTTCATCAAGCATATATCTTATTTTTACCACACGATACTATCCGGCGTAAAACATACAAATACGCGCTAACTGTCGTTGATGTTGCAATTAGATACAAGGAAGCAGAACCATTATCAACTAAAACATCATCTGAAGCTACTTCTGCGTTTGAACGAATTTATCAACCAGGAACCTTACGATGGCCACAACTATTACAGTTTGATCCTAGCGAAGAATTTCTCGGTCCAGTATCATCGTTGATGAAGCGACATAATGTGAAAATCAGACGAGGACATACTGCAATTCATCGTCATCAGGCAATTGTTGAACGATTTAATAGAACACGTGCTGAGTGGTTATTTGGATATCAATACGCGAGGGAATTCATTCAAGACAAGAGATCTCGCGAATAAGTTTCAAGATTCCCAAGTATGATAACCGCGTTAAATAACGAGATTACTAGAACAACCAACATGAAAACTATTAACATATTCACAAAAAATATACCCGTACAACGATGTGATTTTTCAGCGCAGCCAGTATTAGGTAATGTTACTGTAAGATATATATATGAGCCTGGTGAACTTGAAGGTGGTAAAAAAAGAGCGATTGATCCTATCTGGAGCATCACGATGCATAATATATCTAACATAACTAGATCTACTGGTAGACCAGCAATCTACAGACTGAATTCAAATGCTCCTCAGCGTGGATTTGTACGTGAACAATCACAAGTAATTCCGGAGGATACACAATTACCACCGCAATCACTTAACTAGCACCTCTACGCCGAATACATTCAAGACAGGTCACCATCACATTTTCTCGTGTATGACCAAGACGGTTAGCTTTTCAATCTACGGTAAATTGTCTTGGATTATTACTCGAGTACTGCCACAGCATTATACAATTACAGCTGGCACAATGATTATTCGGCTGTTGTTTCAGCGGTATGATAAATTCAACAACAAGGTCAAAATCGCGTTTATTTTTGTTTTGTCACACTGTTCATAACCAGCTAATTTTTTCTTATTATATCGTTGTCAGTATCATTACTGATCACTGACTCGTCCAAGACAATTCACCGCAACTGAGATATATTTCTGACTCTAGACACTGCTAAATAAACTACGTTTGACCATTCTACACGATCATCAACGATCCAAACAACCGTATCAGTAATAATAGTTAATCCTTCTGATGAATGTATCGTCTTCGTGTATACTAGCGTACACGGGGATTTATCAGCGCGTAGTGTATTTTCAACAATACTGACATCAACTGCGACAACGTCATTTAATACGAGATTTTGTTTCTCGGTCTGTCCAGGTATATCAACGTCAATATTCTGCCGTCGCGTGTCTGCTGGTCGATAACACAACAGCACTGGCAACGTTGGAAACTTTTCTTTACGTAACTGAAACAACTCCCGTTGAAGTGTATCACGAATTATTTTTCTACTTGCAACTATCAAATTATTTGGTCTCCACGTTTGCAGAAAGTCGTTGATGGAAGTTTCTGAAATTATTTTACGCATTACTCCACATTGAATTTTATTCGGCTGTAGTCTGATTAATTTTTTTAACTCACTTAATTCTGCATCAAGTGATCTATGATCATCAGTTATCTCAGAGTAATAATCAACACAATTCTTTAGCCAATCATGTGGAGATGGTCCAAGAAAAGGTGATGGTTGACCGTGATCGCCACATATTAGGCATGTTGTGTAAGATGTCACTTATCTGATTTATCATCTCTAAAATACGCAAACATTGTCTGCCATTAGAACTCACATAAATATATGAAATTCATTTCTAAAGTTATGTCAAAAGCATTTTTAAACAAGTACAAAACAAAACAGTTCCTTATACGAATAACTATTCTTGATTAATCTTGTCCTGGTTAAACAATAACAAAGCAAAACAGTTCCTTATACGAAAAACTATTCTTGATTGATCTTGTCCTGGTTAAACAAGAACAAAACAAAACAGTTCCTTATACGAAGAACTATTCTTGATTGATTTTGTCCTGGTTAATCAAGTACAAAACAAAACGGTTCCTTATACGAATAACTATTCTTGATTAATCTTGTCCTAGTTAAACATGAACAAAACAAAACAGTTCCTTATACGAATAACTATTCTTGATTGATCTTGTCCTGGTTAAACAAGAACAAAACAAAACAGTTCCTTATACGAATAACTATTCTTGATTGATCTTGTCCTAGTTAAACAAGAACAAAACAAAACAGTTCCTTATACGAATAACTATTCTTGATTAATCTTGTCCTAGTTAAACAAGAACAAAACAAAACAGTTCCTTATACGAATAACTATTCTTGATTGATCTTGTCCTGGTTAATCAAGTACAAAACAAAACGGTTCCTTATACGAATAACTATTCTTGATTGATCTTGTCCTAGTTAAACAAGAACAAAACAAAACAATTCCTTATACGAATAACTATTCTTGATTGATCTTGTCCTGGTTAAACAAGAACAAAACAAAACAGTTCCTTATACGAATAACTATTCTTGATTGATCTTGTCCTGGTTAAACAAGAACAAAACAAAATAGTTCCTTATACGAATAACTATTCTCGATTGATAGTGTCATGGAACTGTTCAATAAAGTAATAATATTGTTACCAACGTAAACCTCCCATTCCCTTACTGTATTAATGTTTCTATAATGTTTATGTTACATATCCTATGGAATTTAGGATGGATATGGCAATGAGGGAATTTCAACGACAGTCTGGGTTACTAAATAGAGGATATTTGCTTTAGATGAGTCAATAACGGATATATTTCATCGAGTGGATGAAAATACTAGAGTTTTTACCCATGAGATGAAATGTATCCGTTATTCACTCGTTTCAAGCAAATATTCTTTTTATTTTATGCTCACATACGTTGGCTACCTAAAGTTTGTGACAGTGAATAAGCAGATTTCTTACGGTAATGTCAGCCGTTTACCGTACATGTTATGCTGTGCTATGTGTACCTGCGCACAAAATTAGTTTCACATCAAATTGATAAAAAATTAACAGATATTTCCAGAATAAAAACTACAAGTTTCAAAGATAGTAGACAGGGGTTATTAATAAGAAAATAAACCCCACTACATAAGGAAAATGTAGTTCACTGACAGAAAATCAAAGAGAGGTAAGTATGTTCTGACCCCAAAAAATAGCTCCTGTAGTGAAAAAAATATTGTTATTTTTTCACTAAAGTGAAATATCATTATTATTTTAATTAGAAAATCAAGTAATTCACTGCTTAGCGTAAAATAAAATGAAGTTATTCATACCAGACTGTTTTATTCCTAGCTCTGATTTATTAAGTCTTCAACAACTTTTAAAACATTCGATTCATATGGAGAATGAATAAAATTGTGAACTCATTTTCTTTTGGATTTCGAGGTAGTTTATCTGCATCCATGATCCATTCCATCATGACCTGGAAGCGGCCTCTCAAGGCAACTTTGGCTTCAGAAGGATAAAAATGTTAAATATGGTCAAAACCTCATGTCTTCTAACATAAACTATGATTCGACTGTTTTAGGGAAATTGACTGATAACATGCTATTCATTTATTGCTTTTTCAAGATATGATTATTCAATATGGTTGTTGTAGTGATTATTATTGCATTTAGTGTAAAGACTACTCGACCATTGCCTGAAACAGACAAGGTTAAGAGACGTTCTCAGAAATATAGTCGGCAGACAATTTAACTTTATTCGCTTGAGTAAACTGTCTGTGTAGACCACAACCAATGAGTTCCGTACTTTTGGCATACAGTGAGTTCAATTTAAATATGAACTGAATCGGCTTAAATAAAGTGCTGTGGTTATTTCAATATTTTCTTTTTGTCAAATAGGTTTTAAAAAAACAATTTTCACTGTAGTCCACGCGCTTCCAAGTCTATGAGTTGAAAGGCACAATTCAGCAGAGATGTGGCTTGAGTATTACCATCACGTATTTACTAAATTCACATTGGTGTACCTATAACGGGATGATCAATTTACTTTTCCTTTAAATAATTATTATAAATTGTTACTTGCATTACAACGAGATCAATCGCTTATACAGACAAATAATACGTATATATATATATATATATATATATATATATATATAATATATATATATATATATATATATATATATATATATATATATATATATATATATATATATATATATATATATATATATATATATATATATATATAAACGCAAACAAATGCTCAAACGACGTACAGCCATCTAAATAAACAGCGTAGGATATCTCTATGAATTTACATGCATAGTAGGATGTAAATATGCAGATCAGAAATATATCTAATAGTTATGGAGCAAACTCTTTCAAGAGACGGACTAATGATCATGTTTTGTGGTTTTCGTTTAATTCCTAATGATAAGTAATTCAGTCTGTTTATAAACACAAGAATTTTGCCAAAATATTTCTTGACACATAGTCTAGTTTTATTGTTTTTTGATTTTGGCGTGCAAAATTAAATTATACTTCATTTCCATTTTTTTGTGGTACATGTTATATATGCCACTAGTTCAATAGCAGTGTAATTCTATTTATAACGCATCTTTATGTTTTGTATTAATATTTAACCAGTCCCTTTTTACATTAATGGCGCCGAAAACACTTACCTAGGTAGTCGCACGAGCGCAGAATACCTATTGTTTCATGTCAGGACCCAAAGTCATTGACGTACGAAGGGCGGACCTCTAATCCATGTACGTAATTAATATCGAGGATCCTGCAAAGTGGATTATTTAGAAACATATTTCTCTGAAGTGCAAGGTTATATCCTTTATTATGTGATTTATTATTTCTGAGTCGCCTCTTTGGAAACAGGGATGTTTTAATATGATAAACACAAGATTAATCATTCATACATTGAAGGAAAGTAGCAATTTATGGATCTTATCCATACGTCGATTGAACTTTGCTATCAGATTTAGCGAGTTTAGGACCAACGATAATTACATGCAATCGATGTCGAAAGGTATGACAGATTGTATTAAATAAATCATTGCTGTTGTTGTTGTAGGGTTTAACGGCATTTTTCAGCACATGATAGGCTATACATGGCGGCCAGTATAATTGGTGGAGGAAGAACCCTGGAAAACCTCGGGAAGAACCACCGACCCACGAGAAGCTACTGGCAGGCTTTCTCAAATAACCACATTAGCCGAGCCTGAGTCTGGAACTCACGCAGACAGAGGTGAGATGGCAGTGATCCGTAACGGTGACCGCTTTAGACCACTCGGCCATTCATTGAAAGAATCACATAATGCTCTTATATGGAGCATTTGAGTTATACTACTGAAATAGCTATACAAATTGAAGATATTCCCTTAGAAAAAAAATTTTGACACAGATTTAAATGACGTCATTATATTTGGAAATCATGCAAACACTTTTCATTTTGTTTGTTGTTTCCCGATTTAAATATGTTTTTATGTTATGTTTGAGAAAAACATGCACCAGGATCACCTCTGAAATTCAGGGAAAAATAGTCGGTAATTATATCGTCTCTCTGTTGATAAATTCTGATTGTGTATTAATGAATGGTGTAAACGCCAATACAAACTTTGCAAGCGAAACCAACATTACTTGACAAGTAATAATGCAAATATGTACTGAAGTACGAGAATAATAGGTGTTGCATGACTAGTGTTAAACCAGTACCGTCTCTCCTCTGTGTGCATGGGTTCTAGTATCCGGCTTGGCTATAGTGGGTGGGTGGGAGAGCTTGCCAGAAGCTTTCTATGTGTCGATGGTTCTTTCAAAGGTTTTCCCAGGTTCGTCTTCCACTAGTTATACTAATAACTATATATAGTCTATATTGTGCTAAGAAATGGCGTTAAAGCCCCACAACAACAAGTGTTAAACAGGCCACAACGCAATTTGAAAGGATTGCCGATGATGACTCTCAAAGTTTCTTACCCCTGACTTTATGTAGCTAAGCAGAGTTACGCAGGTCCCTGTTTGATGGAAATGAAGTGTCGAAATACTTATGGGATGAAATTAATGTTTGTTCACATTTTAATTTCACTGTAGTTGCAGATCTTGTAACTTAAAAACCAGTAGATTTGGGGTTAGTTATTTCTTCCATCGTCTTAGTCACATCTCACAGTTGGACCGATAATTTTGATTTCATGTTCATATTAAGTCATTTTGCCACCGATGAAAACATGCATGATAATCATGTAGAGGACCACAAAAAACCCGGATTTGACAATAAATGTTTGTTTAAAATATGTGATGTGGAAAGGCCGAAAAAGGAGCAGCAGAGGGGGCGAATCCGACATTTTGTCCAATCGTTATTTTGCTTAATTATTACTTTCTGCACTCAACGATCTAGTGTCGTCAGCGCCTGGTAATAAAAAAACGACGTCGTCGTCGGGGGATCGTCCAAACGTCATTTGGTTTAATTAACATCTTCTGCGCGTCGATCCCCAGCGTCGTCAGCGTCCGGTAAGCACATCGACGACCGCGTCGATGTCATCGCCCCCCTCTGCTGCTAAGTGGTTATTTACAATGAAAATTATTTACAACTAACCGAATATTTGGTCAAGTCCAATACGATATCGTGTCCGAGGATCATGTAAATTTATCGTTACGAATCCATGTGGGGTCGACTGAGCATGACTAAAAAAGTTTCGAAAACCATTAAAGTCCATGTCACCGCCGCACCATGTCTGCCAAATATTTCGTAGCGTGTGTGTATCAACGCCGTTGAATACAGCAAGAATATTACAGTTGTCTCTAATTACTTTTGGAATCTGAGTGTATCGTTGAGTGACATATATCACGTCAGTGTTTTTATGCCTGCCTCTGGAAAATATCCTAGCTGGGTTTTTTTGATTGTCTAACATAACATCATCGTACACGACTAGATTGTTAACGTCGCCATCAATATCATCAATACCCGGTGCATCATTGATATCTGTAATAAACTCAATGACATTTTTTTTAGCGATCGCTGATGCATTCTCGTTGAAATCTTTCAACACCTCGTAGCATCGTTGATCATCTACGCTAGGAGCAACCAAATACAACTTATCCCACTTCATCCATCTCATTATTAAATTGAGTAACAATTGCGTCTTGCCAGATCCAGATGGTCCGATGATAATCATCCGGATCGAGTTTGGTAACGCTGCAACATGCTTAACTGGTTCTCTTGTTTTAGTCGCCGAAAAATCAATTATATTCATATTTCTATACATAAATTATGGATCTATATTGTGTGAAGTGTAGAGTACGTACTGGCACAAATGACATGACAACCGTTACAACAAGAAATAACAGATCGGCGCTTACTGGTAAGTGTGTACAATGCGGTACAAAGAAATTTAGATTTATTTCTATTAAACCCGGGGACGCTTTAAAAAAAAGCGAGGAGGTGATATTGCAGCCAAATTGGCAAACCTCCCCGGAACACCGTGGGCAAAGTATCCAGGAGAAAAACACCTCCCAGGATATAGCTACTGTGGCCCCGGAACACGATTAGATATCAGACTCGATGATCAAAATCAGCCCAAACCCGGTGAGTATCCAATAAACGCTATCGATAAGGCGTGTCATGTTCATGATGTTGCTTACAAAAGTAGCGATCTGCAACAGCGTCATATCGCGGATGTAAAATTAATTCACGCATTAAATGCTATTCCTGATAAATCCGTCAAAGAAAAATTGGCCTCATGGTTGGTAAAATCGGCTATGAAAGGTAAATTAATGATTGGAAGCGGAGCTTCTCGCGCTGGTAATTGAAAACGCTAGCGTTTATAATAACAACATGGAATCCATCTATTATTCTCCGAGAGGATACTGGAAGGGGAAGGCCGCAATTGGTAAACTCGCAAGCGCTGCAAAGGTAACAAAGGCCACTGCGGCTAATTGGTTATCCAAACAGGCTATATGGCAAATTTATCTACCACCGCCTAAACAAATCAACTTTTCGCGCTTTGATGTCAGCGTACCTAATGAAGTTCATCAGGCTGATATACTATTTTTGCCGCATGACAATGGTTACAAATACGCGCTAACCGTAGTTGATGTTGCGAGTCGATACAAACAAGCGGAACCGTTAAAAACAAAGTCAGCAACTGAAGTAGCCGCTGCGTTTGAAAGAATTTATCGAAGAGGCCCTCTGCGCTGGCCAAATCTATTACAAGCTGATCCCGGTAGTGAATTTCGCGGCGCTGTTTTATCAACGCTGAAACATCATAGCGTCGCGGTACGACGAGGTCATACTGCGCTACATCGTGATCAGGCAATTGTTGAACGATTCAATCGGACTCTCGCTGAACGGTTATTTGGATATCAATACGCGAAGGAATTCATTCAGGAAAAACGATCTCGTGAATGGGTTAAAAGGTTGCCAGGTGTAATTGCAGCGTTAAATAACGAGATTACCCGAGCAATCAACATTAAACCCAGCGACGCGATTAAATACGAGTATATACCCGGAAAATCAAAAATAAATAGCGTTTCCAAGCCGATTCTCGGCAATGTCACCGTGAGATATCTATATGAACCAGGAGAGCTTGAAGGCGGTAAAAAAAGAGCTACTGATCCTATTTGGAGTGTTACCACACATAACATATCAACGATAACACGATCAACTGGTAGACCACCGATCTACAGACTGGATTCAACTGCTCCTCAGCGCGGATTTACACGCGAGCAACTACAAGTGATACCTGACGATACTCAATTACCCCCGCGTGGTCTTAACTAGCGCCGTTGCGTCTATTGCACTCAAGACATGTCAACCTCACATTGTTTTTGACATGACCGAGACTGTTATCCATCCTGTCCACGGTAAATTGGCGAGCGTCTTTATCCGAATAACGCCAGCGCATTACACAATTACAACTCGCGCAGTGATTATTCTGTTGTTGTCGTAACGCAATTATTAATTCGGCATCAATATCAAAACGCCGCTGTTTTTTTTTATCCTGTTGGCGGTAACCCGAGAGTTTTCTATCAATGACGCTTGCATCGATGACTCCGTCACTGGCTTCGTCACTGACTCCGTCAATAACAATTCTTCGAAGCTGATTTATCCTTCGTACTCGGGACACTGCAAGATAGACTAGATTCGACCATTCGATGCGATTATCAACCATCCAAACAATTGTGTCCGTGATGGTTAGTCCCTGCGAGGAATGTATTGTTGTTGCGTATCCTAGCGTCCACGGGGATTTATTAGCACGTAGCGCGTCCTCGACGACGCTGATATCAACGAGCACGATATCATTCAGCACGAGAATTTGTTTTTTTGTCCCTGACGCTGTCGGGCCCGGGATTTCAACTTCAATGTTCTGCTGCCGTGTGTCCGCGGGTCTATAACATAACGGCACTGGACGCGTTGGAAACTTTTCCTTATGCAACGCAAACAACTTCCGCTGAAGTGTGTCTCTGACTATCTTTCTACTCGCTACAATCAAATCGTTTGGTCTCCATGTTTCCCAGAATTCATTCAACGGCGTTTCCGGAATCACCTCGCGGATTATTTCACACTGAATTTTATCCGGCTGTAATCTGATTAGTTTTTTAACCTCGCGCAGTTGTTCATCAAGTGCTCGATAATCAGTATCGGTTTCTTCATAATAGTCCACAAAACCTCTTAACCAATCATGTGGACCCTCGCCGACAAATGGTGGTGGTTGGCCATGGTCCCCACACATGATTACCGCTGTATTCGCGCGCAGCAACCAATCAAGAAACATTTGTAAAGTATCTAACGAAACAGTACATATTTCGTCCCAGATGATAACCCCAGGAATAAATTTTTCACCCATTCGATCAGGAGTCCACTCACCGCCGCTGTATCGAAAAAAGCTGTGATAAGTAACGGCGTCAACATTTCGTTGTTTTATCTCTCGCGCTAGTCTATGGGTCGGTGTAAGCACGATTATACTTGCCCGCGTTCGAAATAATTCAATTGCCCGAGTCGTCTTTCCTGACCCGCCACAGCCGCTTAAATAAACTGTTTTGTGTCTACAAATTGGATCAGAACACGATGGTGCATTAGACCATTCTGACAATTTATCACCGCGTAAGTAGTTGTTCTCAACGGTGACATCTGCTGACGGGGAATAATCGCGTCGTATTTCATTTTTAATTCTCCATGTACCCCAACTCTCGTCCGGATTAGTAAACCCGGCTACGTTTTCCTTATACGCTACATCAACATAAAATGAATCAACGGCTACTCTAACCGCGGTATCGGGGAATCTATTTATCATCGAGAATAAATTGATAGCGGCATAACCCAGCATAGACGCCCTCAAATGCGGATACGCGGGGCTGTCTCCATCGCCGTAGGTAACAACTGTACCCAACTTTGTTCCATTGGACAAGAAAGCTGTTTTGCAGTTCACGTATCTATTTTTTGCCACTGCGTCCTTGATTACGAAATCATATTCTGCGTCATCTATAATCAGCCGTGAGCAATATCGTTTGTAGTCGTGGTTTTTTCCACCTTGTGTGAACTTACCAATTATTCTTCTACCGAGATCTTTTGCCTCGCGGTTTCGTTGGTTAAATATCCTCCTGGACCATTCGATGATATATTCCTCGTCGGCATCAATGTTTTTTCTGGATTCGTCAATTATGCTATCTAGACGCTCCGGTTCTGGTAACCAGACTTCAGTCTGCGCCCGGTATGATATAATCGCGTCACTGACAATCAACGAAATTAGCATTTTACAATCAATCATATACCGTAGCAGCGCTATTGGAAGCCATCTCTTTTCAGCCATGTGTCTACCGATCCAAATATAGCAACAGCGATGAAGTCCTGCCGCGAACTCAAATGATACTATGCGAGCGAATCCGGTTAAATCAAAATCAGGCAGTGGTCCATTAATAGCAACACGAGTCATTTCATGTCTGGGGTGTCCAAATCGTTTGAAATACTCAGCGGCGGATCCATACCCGAGAAAACTCGCTGGATAACAGGCAACCATATCAACCGAAATCATAGCGTCGCGGTTGTATTCAGTGTTCCATAATCCACCGTGATAATACTCCAAACAACTGGATTGTACATCCGGCAGAAATTCCTTGCGCGTTGGTCTCCACGCATTTTTCCTTGCTGCAACATGAGCCGCAACCGATGGAATCGTAAAACAATTTGTTAGCAGTTGTTCATCATGCTCTTCAAATTCCATGGCGGTTTTTTTCATCTTGTTGTGAAACGCTTCAGTGCGATATAATTCACCGTTTGGTCTTACAAACTGATCAAAGGTATCCATGTCGTTTTCAGCGCTGCGAAGTAACCACACTGATACAGGGTCGTTTTTACACAAGCAGGCAATAGCATCAAATAGTTTCCTCTCCGCGAGAAAACCATCCTTGGAGAATTGTTCTCCCAGGAATTCTTCGGGTATATACTTTACTGTTCTATCCCGTGGAAATATTGTGATCGCGGGCGTCCATGCGTGTTCGTTATGATCAATAATTTTGATTGGGGTCCCATTTGATTTGTACTTTGATTCGTATAATACTTCACCGGTTATCGTTGTAACGGTTATTGGAAATCTCAGCGATGTTTCTAATCTCGCTATGTCGCTGATGGTTGCTCCACGCTCTTTTACGGTTAGTTCCCACTGGTTGATTTTGCTACGTCGTAAATCAGTCAATTTGTTTCCTCGACACGCATTTGTAAAATGCTCTATTATTCGTTCTGCTACACAATTTATCCCCGTTGACTGTTTCATCGGTTTCAGTTTTCCGATATCAGGTTTCTTATTTAACGGGTATATTCCATAAACAACTGCTGTTTCAGGATACGCTCGTTCATAGTATGGTCTATCAATTCCGGTTAACAACCCCGGCTTGGAGTCGCGGCTAACAATGACTGTTTTCTTGTCGCTGAGAACTGGTTCAAATTTATCACGTATGATCCAATCGCCTGATTTCACCCGGACAATGAATTTTACTCTGAAGAAATACCTTTTACCGTCAAGTTGTGATATTATCATTGCTGCGCGGTTGTCGCTCATGGTAGCATCAACAACGCCATCAATTCGAAATGTTGACCAACTATGAGATGCGCCATCACGCTTGAATTCATCGATACAATCGCGTATTTTACTCAACAGGGTTCTATCGTTTATTAACGCTTTTGGTGTGTCCTTGAGGACTCTATCGAAATTGAACTTAATATTTTTCCAGGGCTTAATTGCTGCTAATCTCTCGAACTCATCCATATAATTAAAACAAGTATTTAAATGAAAGAATATAGTATAATGAATCACTGCAAATGGTTGATGATTGGGTCGATAACCCCGTGCAATAAATCATGTAGAGGTGAATTCTGCGGGTATCATTTACAAAGCGTTCGTAATGGTTCTCTTGGCCCCCTACCGTGCTTGGTTTGCCACGTCGGTGTAAGAGGAAAATCCCAGTTGTGTATTAATTGTGGCGGAAAGCGATACAGGGAACTAAAACGCTATTATGACAAACGAATTAAAAACGCCGTCATTGACCCCACCGCAGACTTCGTCATCAAAACCCCCCAAGACTACGTTGAAAGATTCATAATTAAACCAAATAATAAATTAGACAAATAGTATTATTATACAAATGGACCAAGAATTTCAGCCGCATCCTGTGCTCGTCAATTACGAGGCGTCTCGCGACGGCATTGTTAGAAATCGTAGACTGAAGAAGCCGATTGGTACCGTAAATAATCAGGGGTATTTGCAATTTACTGCAGGAGGAAAAAAATATTATGTTCACAGGATTGTATTTGAAGCATTCAACGGATTAATCGAAAATGGGTTTGTGATTGATCATATTAATAATAATAAGACTGATAATTCTCTTATAAACTTGCAAGCTATCTCGCAAAGTCAGAATACCAAAAAAGGCCAAACCGGTAAATACCCAAAGAAAGCAAAACCCGTAAAGTCATTTGATACAACAACTCACGAGGAAAAAATATTTCACTCCATGCATGCGGCAGGAAAATATTTTGACATTTGTGGAGCCTCGATACGATTTGTTGCAGAAGGAATACAGAATTCAGCGATTTCAAAAAAGACGGATCACAGAATTCGATTTTCATATATAACAGAAATCAGCGAGTGACAAGGTCACCAGCGCCTATGGCGCTGACAAGGTCACCGTGACGAATTGTCTGTTTAATACTTAACACACCTTCGGAATTGATACACGGGGTTTTCATTTTTTTTATTTAAAAACAAGATGTTTTATAAGAATAATGAATCTCGAAGACATCAATAATATATTAGCCGAGATTTCAAAATTAAAAAATCAAGGAATTGAATTATCTGATGGTCTCGACAGTGAAAAAATATTATCCGATTATGAGATTATTAACGAACAGTCGAAACGGGGGCGTTTTACCCTGGCCCGCGAGTACTTTTTTATAAAACGATTACAACATACGATCAATGAAAACTTGTACCACAATGACGCAGATGCATTCATTGGACTATTTACTGCCGTTGAAATAATACGAAAAAAACTTGGACGTGTTTATGAACGACGCCGGGAGATTTCTAGTAAGATCAAAAACATTAGAAGGATTATAGACGAAAACTCCGTGGAGCCCCCGATGGTACACTCGGCGGAAAATTAGAAAATTGCGGATCAATTTACAATAATGGTAGGCGAATCACTTACTACTCGGCTAGCCAGAGAGCGGCTAGCAGCGCTTAAAAAGTTCATACCGTTACGAGACAGAGTGAGAGAGAAACTTCAAACGCGACAACAAATGCAAACCGATTTTACTGTTGGAAGCGAACAACTCTTTGCCCCGGTAACTAAAGCGACCAAAGATGTTACGGCGGCAACTGTACCCGTTCTTGGTGCGCTTGAAAAGATAGCGGCTCAGACCGAACAAACAAAAAGGTCTTTAGAAACACTCCCTGCAAAAATAGCGGCTGCTACAACACGGAGGCCACCACCACTCGCTATAACCGAACCACAAGAACCTTATGTTACAATGGCCGACGAGGAAGAATTAGGTGCTACTGCGAAAGAACCAGAAGAAGAAATACCCGAAGAAACACCCGAAGAAACATCGAAAGAAAAAAAGAAAGAGGGAAATATACCCCGTAATGTTCTTAAAAAGTCCGCAATAGATCAAATTAGAGACATCGACGACGATGAAGAATTAGTTAATTTTGTTGCTACAACATCAACTAAGAGCATTCGAGATGAGTATATCAATGAAGGTTACAAGAAAAAAATAACCTCGACGGAGAACTGGGCAAGAATAGTGTATTTAGCGAGTAAACATAGAGAAGCATTACCACATCGTGGTGATCCCGATTACGATAAATTCCTCGAGAAAGTTAAGAGTAGAACACCAAAAAAAGGAAAAGGATACCCTGTTGGTAAAGAATCCTACGGCGTTACCTGCCCTAATAGTGTTCTCAGTGATATATCACGGCTGGAAGTACTAATTGGAGGAAAACGAGCCGGAAATAACTCTCCGGAAATAATCAATGAAGCCGCTGATATTTGCAAGCGGTTATTTGCAGGCGGTATTATGGACATTAATGCATATCGAACGCTCATAGACGAACTCGTGGATGATTAATTGAAAAACCGGTGTTTTTATAATAAAGATGATCATACACTACAACCACGATAAACCAGTACTCGTCTACGTGGTAAACTCGCGATTGCCTGTTTACCGCGCGTACTATGGAGATGGTCTCGGTAGCACCATTGCGGGGTTATTTACAAGAATGGCTCCAAAAGTAGCGCCGTTAGCCAAACAATTAGGAATGAAGGCTATTGATGTTATTCGTGATAAGGGAATTAGTGCTATTGGAGATGCTGCCGGAAAGGCGCTTTCGGCCGCGCGGGACAAACTAATGTCGTTGGTGAAATCTAAGAGAAAAAAACAGAAACCACCGGTAATGCCATCAACGACAGTGATGCCTGCAAATGTCAGTAAAGTAATAAATAACGCCGTGGAAGAAAAATTAGAGTCGTTGGCGACTTCGCCATCCGCCGATGCGGCAACCAACGCGCTCATGAACGCGATAGCGGGAAGTGGTTTAAATTCAAAGAATTTACGACGAAAAAATCGCAATTGAAAACATCAACATGATAAATAATAGAATGTTTGCGCGTACCGCTGATCCCGCGTTTGATATGGACGCCCCAGTGCGCAGGGATGATTCTGTCCGTGATTATCAATATTATTCTTATTATGCAGCGCAACCCGACCTACGATCGCGAATTGAACTTCAAGTCCAAGATACCAGTAAATATTTTCTGCCGTGTGAAGCGTTTATCGAAATTGAGGGAGAACTCGTGACAAATGCCGCCGATAATGCACCGTACGCAGATGACCATCGTGTTCGAGTTGGTTTCGTCAACAACGGTATCATGGCGTTATTTGAGAGTGCCAGATATCTTATTGACGGGCGAGAAATTGAATCAATAGAACGCGAGGTTGATGTTGCAACGACGATAATTGGGTTGGCGAGATACTCGGATGATTATACAAGATCGGCGGGCCCATCTATGATGTTTGCGAAGGACGCCGCCGATAATGCTGATCACATTCAGTACATCAACGTGCTGACACCACGAAATACCGCAGCTGACCAGGATGAAGCAGCTAACCCAGACCGCAGAGCAAAACCAGGTGACAATTTCACTGTTATAAAAAGCACCAACAATGATTTCAATCTAGGATTCGCAGCACGAGTAGGAATGTTGCAAGGACCACGCCGAAAGTTTTCATGCGCGATTCCACTCCATCACATATTTGGATTCTGCAGAAATGTTAGAAAAGTCATCTATGGGGCTAAGCATACAATTGCCCTGACGCGAAGGGGCGATGATAACAATGCAATATGGCATGCTGCTGGCGTCGCTGCCGGTAAAGTCATTTTAATTAAAATGGCATTGTGGATGCCGGTGCTGACTCCATCAGTTACCACGGAAGCACGATTGTTAGCATTTATGGAACAGGGGGGGAAATCGTTGTTGAGTTGGCTAGCGGTAACAACTGATGCTAAAGAGGATAACGTCGCCGATACGTTTACATGGCACTTGGCATCAAAACAGGGTGTTTCAGCCCCGCGTCATATATTCATAGCGCTACAGAATAGGAATCGATTGGGTAATCAAGAACACAGCCATATGATATTTGATCAATTAGGAGTCAGGGATGTTTCGCTGAGAATAAACGGACAACAGGAACCATCCGAGGATATACAGCTTAATTACGACGACAACCATATCGCACGTGTGTACCATCGATTGCTGTCATATATGGGTCGTGATCAAAACGTCGACACCGGTTTGCAAATATCACAACTTGATTTTAAAAAACTGTATCCGATTTATTATTTTTCGCTGGAACATCTTGATTTAACGAGACAATCCGTCGTTGATATACACTTCCGAGCTCATATAGCCCCGGGTAATGTTAATTATAGAGCGGTTGCTGTCATTCTCAGCGATAAATCAATGCTGCTAGAAGGTGTTGGTGGACGAATGAGAATCGTTGATGCGCCAGTGGAAAACATGTAATTGAAAGCACAAAACGCGTTTACAATAAAATGTCGTATAGTGTCGTCAGTGTAGAGTTGACTGATGGTCAAGTAAAGAAATTACGATCAAAGTCGGCTAAACAATGCGGAACCACAATAACGCTGAAGCCGTCGCAGATGGCGGGTGGTAATCATAAGATATCGTTGACGGCGCGTCAAATAAAACATTTCAATGATGCGATGAAGAATAAAAAGGGTGTTCAAATAGATTTTTCAGCCGCAGCAATTAAAAACATGGAAAAGACCGGTGGGATATTTCCGCTGTTAGCTGCGATTCCAGCGTTGATTGCCGCGGCCGCACCAGCAGTGGCTAAGGCGGCGGCGTTAGGAGCCGTTGGTACCGCGGCGGGAATGGCATTGAAGAAGGCAACCGGGAAAGGCTACAAAAAAAAACGACCCGTGGCCGGAAAGGGTCTAAGACTACCGGGAACCCCGTATTCATGGTATTCGGGAAAGGGTCTAAGACTACCGGGAACCGTTTATTGACTCGAGAGTCAATGACTCCTGAGTCTATGACTCCAATGTCTAATTTTGATTTAATAGACGCCGCAAACGCGCTAGCGATAAAAAACTTCAGAGGTGTTTTTATGAGAGATCAATTACCGGCGGCACCAAGGAATATTGAAACCGGCATAATTAACCTCGATGGGTCCTCCGGAGCGGGAACTCATTGGGTTGCATACGCGATTGATCCGCGTGCGATCGTCTATTTTGATTCATACGGGTTAGCCCCGCCGAAAGAGTTCATGCGGTATATCCGGGCGTGTTCAGCCCGGGCGTTTTATTCCACGCTGCCAACACAGCAATTAAGTGACCCACCGATATGTGGCCGCGAGGTATTGAACGTGCTCGCGGCGATTTCATCATCGCGGAAACCACCTCATGTGGTTGTAAACGAATACACTAGTGGGGTCGTAGAAGCTCAACGGATTTTAGAGAATAACATTTACAATAACGATGATTGATATTTGGGGACGACCGGTTTCGGCGCTGAAAAAACCCACGGAAACGGCCGCCACCGATGACATAAAAAAACTAATTGAGGATGAAATCGCTGATACGTTGAATTTAACAAGTGTTGACCCAGGTGAAATAGTTGTGTTTCAAGACCGCCAGGGTAAATTGAAATCCAGTAATGTGTCGCTGAATGACGTTTTAATACGACAGCGTGATGCCGCCGAGAACGCTATCGCGCTGTATACCAGCGACGGACGACTCAAACCGGGTGAAGATATATCGATGATAGATGGAAAAATAAGTATACTTGGCGACAGTTATATAACCATGTCGAATTCGTTAAAAGGTTTACGTGGTGAATTTAACTTTCATGGAGAACAGTTCAGGTCGATGCTAACGCGTTTCACCAATGTGCAACACATTGTCGATAGTTTTTTTCGGGGACCCCCGACGGCAACCGAACCAAATCTTGCAACAATAACAAATGCTATTTCGGAACTTATGGCGCTGTCGGCCAATTTACCACCGTTGCGAAAAAATGTTAACAGGATTGATAGCGCCGTTGATAAATTCTTTGGTAAAAAAAATATCAAACCGGATGAAATCACAATAACTATAAATGATATCACTGCGTATAGACAGGAAATAGGAATAATCAAATTTATTGTTGAAGCGATTAGAGAAGGACTATCGAGAACAGAGCAACTCGAAAAAATAAAAACCCCTCATAAGAACATCATCAACACAGTATACACAATTCAGCATGGATCATTAGATTGGACTCCTACAGAGAATACAGTAGATATCACCGCAACTGTTAAGGGCATTTATCGATTGACATTGATTTCGGCGATGCAGTTTAGTATATCATCGTCGAGTTCATCCGGGTTTAACAATACAGTGTCAACAATCATTGACAAGGACACAATTGAACGGTTTGTGATTAAGGCCGTTGATAGCAGTCTATTTAGGGCAAACATCACATGGTATGTGGAATTTGTAGCGAATCTAAGTAATTAAAAACACTAGCTCTTTTAAAATAAAAATGACCACCAAGGAAATTGAATCAGAGGTATCACCGACGTCACATCAATATCGATTCGATACCGCAAAAGAATTTTCCGCGAACTTGAAAACGCTTTCCGAACAATACCGTGCAAAAATAAAAAAATACCGCCGAAAAATAACCGCCATCGACGCGGTCGTGTACTCGGTGTCGGGCATAGTAGCTGGCGCCGGTGTTATTTTATCCACGGTAACCACGATAGCCCCGATCGCTGTTCCAATCGCTGTCTCCGCGATGACAACAATTGCTGGAGTCGCCAACGCAATCACTAGGAAGATATCATCGTGTTTTCAGAAAAAACTCGACGAGTACACAGTAAAACATCAAATAGTATCCGACGCGTACTCGAAATTATCCGGGTTGATCTCGTTATCGATTGATAATTTGTTCGTATCCGATGTTGAATTCTCCACGATGGTCCAGTTGTATAGCTCCGCGATGTCAAAAATCGAGGATTTTCAACTGGAAGCCGGAACCACTTCAATGGGCTCTGGTTATTAATATTAAACACTAAAGACAACGAATAATAATAATGTCGCTGAACCCCGAAGGGTCTCAATTACTTCAGCGGATCGCGGAGAATACCACTCCGGTACAAACAAATATGATATCGATAACGTCAACGAAGCCAGAATTCAGTGTGAACTTCCCATCGCCGGTTCCAGTAAAGGAAATAGCGCTGGCAAAATTGCGAGTATATCACAGTTGGCCTAATATCCGAGCGGACGCATTTAACGGACAACAACCTAATAACTCGCTGGTTTTTGCATGGACAAATAAACCCGATGGGACCCCAGACTGGAATGAGATTACAATACCAACTGGGTCATACCAAATAGAACAAATCAATAAGGAATTTCAACGCAGGATAAAATCGATCACAGGAAAGGAATCAAAAATCGCTATTACGGTTCATGAACCGACGTTATCGTCGACGATTGAAATAAGCACACCGGGGTATATGGTTGATATTTATAACAGTTCAATAAGAACCATACTAGGATGGCCTAAGAATCCACCCGAGGACTTGCACACGAATGCGAAATCGTATCATGAAATTACCCCCCGGTATCTAAATAATTTATCTACTATAAAAAGCACGTTATCACCCAGTTGGTTTTTATTTCAAGACAGGAATATCATGCAGTGGTATTTTCAGCATAAGGAAACTACTGAATCGGTCGCCATATTAACATTTATTTTAAGTGATATCACTGATATGTTTGCCGAGATTAATCGTATTTACCAATCACAACTAGAACAGCTACGGGAAACAAAAGAACGAAAACACGTTGAGGTGTTAAATCAACTTATATCAGACATGGAATATATCAATGAACGAGTCGTTAAAATAATATCCGATAACAGCGATGGTAGTAAACAAAAATTCCTAACCGAGTATAATATCACAGAAGCCGATTTACCCGATTTCAAGTTTCCAGGATACAACGCGCCAGAACTAAGAAAGTCTCTTAATGATTTTCTCGGTCCATCAACTTATATCCTCAAACACGATAACGGAGATGGTGGTAGGCATATTGCCCCGTACAACGTAAATATCGCATCGGTGATAGCAATCAATCTAGTGTGTGATGTTATCGAAGGGAGTTACCAGGTAGATACCAAGCAATCAAATCAAGCTCAACAGGGGTATATCCTTTATTCATTTTCACCAACAGCCCCTCCCGGATTTTTAATAGTTGAGAGTCCGATTAATCCGGTCTATATGAGATGCCATAATCGGTTTTTAACGAGAATTAATTTCAGACTCACCGATCAGTCAAATAACCTAATTGATCTACAGGAGGAGGAGTTAGTGATCACTCTGTTTGTAAGATCATAAAGACCCTCATTGTAAATAACCACTTAGCAGCAGAGGGGGGCGATGACATCGACGCGGTCGTCGATGTGCTTACCGGACGCTGACGACGCTGGGGATCGACGCGCAGAAGATGTTAATTAAACCAAATGACGTTTGGACGATCCCCCGACGACGACGTCGTTTTTTTTTTACCAGGCGCTGACGACACTAGATCGTTGAGTGCAGAAAGTAATAATTAAGCAAAATAACGATTGGACAAAATGTCGGATTCGCCCCCTCTGCTGCTAAAGGATATATCAAAATCAAAACGAACAAAACATTAAGGTGTAAAGCAAGACAGGTAGTTATATTCAACTATACATCTATATATGTGGTATTGATTAGTTTGACGCATATACTCTGAAACACAATATTTGTAAGAAAGACATACACGCGTGTAAAATAATTATAGGCTACTGCATTTGTGTGGGAAAATATGAAAGAGTTTTGGGATGGAATACTTCACGACCTTGGGAGATCAACCTCGAAATTGATGAAAAACTTAGGACACTTTCTATCTTGTAAATATTGACCTTGTATTAACACTTCATACTATTTGTAATGATCATCCTTTATTATAAAGATAATGAATACACGTATTAACTGAAAGATTCAGCGCACTCATGACATAAATCTACTATTTATTTGTGCACGTCAGTCACAATAATATATTATTCCATTAGAAAACTTGCTAATTAATGATTGGTTATTAATATGAAATTCAGCTCAGGGACGTTGTTATGTCTGTGATGTATTATTAGGGAAACGTGATTACTTAGCAATAATGATGGCATGACTGGTCAATCCATTAAATCTACAGTAAATATTTAATCGTAATCATATAATCGTTACGACGGGTTTGTGCAGATGTGATGAGTGTTTGCACTTCGTTGCCATAATTTAATATAATTTCAGAATATTGAAGCTATCGAACGTCTAACTATGTCGTGATGATACTATCTAACTTCAAAAACTAATTCATACTTACTATTGCACGTTTAATTATTTCGTAGCGATTGTATTGAACATCTGCGCCGAACTGACTCTATCGAAAGTTTAATTACGTCATCTTTACATCGAACGTCTTATTATTTCTTATTGGTTCTTTCGAAAGTCTACGTCCGTCTGCTTCTTTCGAAAGCCTTAACAAGTGGTACCTATTCAATCGAACGGGTAACTACACCGTACTGATTCTCGTTCACTTGTGTTGAAAGAGTATAAGCTTTGAATGGACCAAGGTACATTAATATATTTATTAGTTAGGAAATAGTCCAAGTGTTCTCTACAGTTGTCAAGGTACATTTTAAAGTATACTTTGGTATTTGGAAGTGGAAACAAGTTAAAGCCTGGAAGACAATTAGACTAATGTTTCAAGCACATGGTGGCAGCCAGTTTTATCATATATGTGCTTTGATCATATATAATGTCCACAACTGTAACATGTAAAGACATTTCAACCATAGTTTATCAAAGTGACACAGTTGTATGCCAACATTATCTACACTGTGCTTGCTGTAAATACAAATAACTTCACCTTACACTAGTCACTCTGTTTAAAATGTTGACGGCGGAGTTCAACCTAAGTTGCAGTGATAAGGTTGTACATTTTACATTCTTGCACATTATAAAAGATTTCCATGCGGATATGGTCGGTACTTAGAGTAAAGCATGTATACATGTATGCACCCTAGTCTGTGGTGTAAAGTTTGGATACGTTTGCGTATCCTATTCAAGCTGTAGTTTGTACGATCTAGATAAGCAAAAACGTTAAACTATCAACTCGTATACCAACATGGCATGCGTAAGAGACAGAAAATACTATTTGAAAGGTCTCTTGCCCCGCACAAAGCTTTAATCAGCTGCTAAATTATCAAGTACAAATTATGTAGCATTTCTTGGCACAAACCTCGACACAATTCAAAATCGCACATATTTTGTTAATAATGTTAATTTATCTTAGACACAAATTCGCACTGAAAAGCTTGTAATCCTCGTAAAGTCATACAAAGCGAATCATGTTAACATCATTCATCTTATGATCATATTTGATCACACTTCGAATGTTATGATTTCGAAACCAGACAGTTGGAATTGGGGATTTTTTACTTACATAGTTCTGACACAACATATCACTATTGACGCTAACAAGCATGAATCGCACGAGACATTGTGTATAATTAGTATTTAACTTTTTAACAGATTTGTGTATGCAAATAAAACCTAAGCAACACAATCTTTACTTAAACCTTTTAACTTAAGAAACAGAACGCAAGTTCTTAGTATGGTACATTAATTCAGTCATAATATATGTATATGCAATTAATCGTTGATGACATGCTAAGCTTTATTAATAATTTTAAATGACTCCCGTATCTTACCTGCAAAGTGTGGAACTCTCCTAAAGATTGTTATCTCTCACAATGCTTTCGGAGATATAATGTGTTATGTGCACACATTGTTCTATCTTGGATTTGCTGCATTGACTTGTCGCCATGGTAACACCTAAGATAAAAATAAATTGGATGTTAGGTACAACTTACTTTTAATCACTATATTAAAACAGCACTTATATTGAGTCATAATTATTTCGACATAATACAAGAGAGAGGGTGGATGGGATGGAGCAGCAGAGAGGGTGAACAGACCATAGAATTCCGACAAAACAAATAAAACAAACAAATAAATCATCTCGTAGAAAGGTCCAGATTTTACAAATGAACTTTCCTTGAGATGTTTATTTTTGCAATGACCGATTGTGCTAATAAAACCTCAGTTTGAAATAGTAGCTGAAAAAATAAAGTACTCTACGTGTTTATTTATTTCTTGTTTATTTTTTTGACGACCAACGTTGGTAGGTACCCTCTCTGCTGCTCCTCTTCTGCTGATATTAATTAAATTATTATGTTATAATAAAATGGTACATCCAGAATCTCATACTGCAAGAACAGCACGAGAACGATTAGAAACAATTAAAAAATTTCTTCCTGTCAGAGACTCATTTAGAAAAAATCTGCAAGCGCAGCAAGAATCAAAAGTTGAGTACGAAGAAGACACTAAAAAACTATTTAAACCCGTCACTGCAGCTACTAAGAAAGCTGCATCGGCTGTTGAAAAAACTATATGGGGAGATATTGCGGAGGAAGATGAGAAGAGGAAAAAGGGTATTTTTCCGGTATTAGAACAAACTGCAGTGCAGGCTGAAAAAACAGCAAGAAGAACCAAACAAACAAAAAAGATTTTACGAGACCTTCCAACTGACATAGCTGCAGCTCAGCCTCCACCTGTTGGTGAGGAAATACTTGAAGGTATTGAAGAACTTCGTACCGAAGTCGCCGATGTGAGAAAAAAACTTGCATCTGAACCCAAAACAGCAGAAGAGAGCTTAAGATTAATTGCAAGATTTAACGAAGGAGTTGTTGAGGAAATTAGAAACACTGAAAGAGAGAGATTACCTGAGATGATATCAAAAAATATATCTAATAAATCTAATTTTTTAAAACCCGGTCATGAAAAAACAGGTGATGATAATTTCATTAAATGGATATATCGCGTATATTACAACAGAAAACAAGCTAGAGGTCAGGAATTTAAAAGACTTAAAGAAGAAGTAGAAAGACTTAGAGGGAGACGGGAACAACTAGAACAAGGAGAGTCCTTCCAGTATCAGCTTCCTCCACCTCTGCAACAAATAGAACAACAACAACAATCTTCTTCGCCACAGCAAGGGTTGATGTCGAAAATTAAAAAGGCTAAAAAGTCACTTAAATCACCCTTCTCGAAGAAAATTTCTGCACCGAAAATGACATTTACACCGACAGGTTCACCACATGGATTTCAAGAAGGTGACTCACCCCCGGCCACCACTGAAGTACTTGCTCCGGTAATGCAACCACCAGTATTTAAAACACCTCAAGATGAACCTAAAACAGGATCTGGTTTATGTCCTGATAATATCATCAATGACGTGTCACGGTTAGAAGTTCTCATAGGAGGAAAACGAGCTGGAAATAATTCACCAGAAATAACCAATGAAGCAGCTGATATTTGTCGGCGACTATTTCAAGGTGGTATCATGGATATTGGCGTTTACCGAGAACTTATTGATGAGCTCGTTGATGACTAGTTGTTAGATAAATGGTAAATAAAATAAGATGATTGTGCATGATAATCATCGTAAACCCACACAGGTTAGAGCGGTAAACTCACGATTACCAATCTATAGTGTTATTTACGGAGATGGACTTGGTGATGTCATTCGAGGATTATTCACGAGGATAGCTCCCAAAGTAGCGCCTGTTGCAAAACAATTATCGATGAAGGCTATTGATATTGTTCGTGATAAAGTTCCGGGTGCAATTGTCAATGTTGCTGGTAAGGCGTTCTCGGCGATCAAGGAAAGACTAGCACGATTATTGCGACGAAAACAACAACCACTAGTAAAATTACCAAGTACTGAGGTGATGCCTGCAGATGTTAGTAAAATAATAAATCAGGCTGCAAATCAAAAACTAGCGGCGATATCTGAAGAAGCAGAAAAAAATATAACAGCAAATTTAATAGCAGGGGGCGGTTTTCGTCGACGATGATCATCATTTGGAAAAATGATAATTATAATAAAAATGTTCAGGCGCGAATCAGACCCAGCATTTGATATGGAGGCAGCTGTCCTTAAGTACGAGTCAGTACGTGATTATCCGTTTTATTCTTATGACGCAATACAACCAAATCATCAGGGGAGAATCGAATTACAGGTTCATGATACAAGTAGATATTTCTTGCCCGCTGAGGCGTTTATTGAAGTAGAAGGTAGACTTGTAACGAATGTTGCAGCTAATACGCCATATGCTGCTAATTTGCGTGTTGGTTTTGTCAACAACGGGATCATGGCGTTGTTTGATAGCGCCACATACATGATTGATGGAAAAAATATTGAATCAGTTCAGAAGGATGTCGACGTTGCTACAACAATAATTGGTCTGGCGAGATATTCTGACGACTTTACAAGATCAGCTGGTCCAACAATGATGTTTGCTAAGGATATCACCGACAACGCTGATCATATCAGGTATGCTAAAATACGGACACCGCAAGATACTGCAATTGATCCACAACCAGTTGACTTTGAACACGCAACCAGACCAGCTGCTGCTTTTGATATTGTAAAAGGTGATAGCGCGACTTTCAACTTAGGATTTGCAACACGCCAAGCGGCGCTGTCAGGAGATAATATAAATTTTTCGTGTGCAATTCCATTATCTCATATCTTTGGATTTTGCAGAAATGTTAGAAAAGTCATCTTTGGAGCTAAACACACAATTGTGCTCGTAAGAAAAGGTAATGATAATGATGCAATCTGGCGAGGTGCTGGTGTTGACGAGGGTAAAGTAAATATATCAAAACTTTCATTGTGGATGCCAGTAATGACTCCATCTATTACTGAGGAACAAAAATTACTATCTTTTATGGATCAAGGCGGTAAATCATTGCTATCATGGTTAACAGTAACCACAGATGCTGCTCAAAGCAATATTAATGGTTTATTTACATGGCATATAGCATCACAACAGGGTGTTTCTGCACCACGACATATTTTTATTGCATTGCAAAATATTAACCGGATAAATAATCAACAACGTTCACATATGATATTTGACAACCTTGGAGTTAATGAAGTTTCCTTACGGATAAATGGACATCAAGAACCAGCCGAGGATATACAACTAAATTTTGTTCAAAATCATGTAGCGCGCGCATATCATCGTTTAATGTCATTCATGGGACGTGATCAAAATATAGATACCGGGTTGCAAATATCACAACTAGATTTTACAGGTCTATATCCGATTTATTATTTTTCACTAGAACATCTTGATTTATCCAAACAATCTGTTGTTGATATACACTTTCGAGCCCATGTTACTAACCCTCCTCCTGATATACCCGGTCCACCAGTTGTTCCCGGCTTCTACAGAGCGATCGCGGTCATACTTAGCGACAAGGCCATGTTACTTGAAGGTGGTAGTGGTCGAATGAGAATCGTTGATGCACCGGTGGAAAATCTTTAATCGTGTTATTTAGAAAAATATATTTTATATAAAAATGTCGTATGGTCATGTTAATGTTACTCTGACCCCGGGTCAGGTAAAAAAGCTTCAATCAAAAACCGCCAACAAATGCGGAACTAAAATATCACTAAAACGAGATCAGATTAGTGGTGGTCCAAACAAATTATCGTTGACAAATAATCAGATTAAACATTTCAATAAGGCTCTGGAATCAAAAACTGGAGTTCAATTCCATCTCTCCCCGAGCGCCATCAAAGACATGGTTAAAACGGGTGGTATATTCCCATTTCTTGCGGCCATTCCGGCATTACTAGCTGCGGCTGCTCCAGCCTTAGCAAAAGCGGCCGCGTTAGGTGTTGCTGGAGGTGTTGCTGGAGCGGCGGGTAAAAAAATTTTCGAAAAAGTTACTGGTGGACGATATAACAAAAAAAAGGGACGCGGTCTAAGATTACCGGGATCTCGTTGGGGGAGAGGCCTAAGGCTTCCAGGATCATTTCGTTAAACGTTCCATCATCAAATTTTGATTTACTTGATGCTGCTAAAAAATTAAAAATATCCGCCTTTAGAGGTGTTTTTATGCGAGATCAATTACCGAAACAACCAAACAAACTAGAAACAGGTATTATTAATCTTGACAAACGTTCCGGACCCGGTACTCATTGGGTATCATACGCGGTTGATCCGCGTGGAATTGTTTAGTTTGATTCGTACGGGTTAGCTCCACCTGTTGAATTTATCAAGTATGTCGCACCACTCCACGCAACAACAAGAGGTTACAAAGTTTGGTATTCAACGCTACCCACACAAACAATGACAGATCCGCCAATATGCGGCCGTGAAGTAATTAATGTACTCGACGCTATATCAAAATCATCCAAGCCGCCACATAAAGTCGTGCACGATTATACAAGCAACCGATATGTTGCGCGTAAAGCATTTTAAACAACGGATCTTATTATAATGGTTGATATTTACGGAAGATCTTCTACTGGTAAGAAAATAAAATCCGACGTTGATCTGTCAAAGTATGCGACTAAAGATGACCTCGCTGATATTATGAACCTTGCTGGAGTTGACCCAGATGAAGTTGTTATTTTTCAAGATCGATATGGTAAACTAAAAACCAGCAATATCAAATGGAATGATATAGTCCGGCGAGTACTTGGTGCAGTTACGGATAATATTCCCGTGTTTACTGACGGTGGTAGAATCAGAGATTCAAGTATGTCACTTAAAACCATCAGAGATGAAATTGCAAAAAGTGTTGCTAATCGCGTGAGAAACACCGGTGACACGATGACAGGTGAACTTAGCATGAACGGGAACAAAATAGTAGCTGTAACAGCTCCAAAATCTGACAACGACGTCGCAAACAAACTATACGTCGACGACGTGGATGGAAAACTATCCACGCTACGGGCCGAGTATGATGTTCACGTAACCGGTTTTACAAGGCTTCGAAGAAATTTTCAGAAAACCGATGATGCCATAAATAAGTTCTTTGGAACTCCTTCCGTCATTGACATGAAACTCGTTGATATCAAAAGTAACCTAGACACGATCAAACGAACACAACTAGACATCGTAGCGGGAATTCCTGAGATTATCAATAAAACCAATCTGATTAAAATTCCAGCTGAAATAACTCCCGGGCATATCACAAACATCGTATGCACGGTATCATCGGGATTTGCAACATGGTCAAAACAAAATAATACTATCAAATATACCGCAACAGTCACTGGCGTGTACAGGCTGTCTGTGTTCAGTGCTGCAAAATTTGAAATATTTACAACGTTTCCATGGCGTCATTCCACAGACAGGTTTTCCGGGGTTGTATCTGTTGTATTAAATATCGGAGCCGAGGAAATATTTATTCTGGAAGCAGCTGATAGGACATTAACCGCAACATCTTACTGGTGGTGTTTGGAATTTGTAGCTGAAACACCTCAATTGGTTACTGCATAAAAATATATATGGACGGTGCACAATACAGATACAATCAAGCGCGTGAATGGCAGGCTGCGCTAAAAGATCAAGTCGATCAATATACAGTAAAAGTAAAAAGATATCGACGACGATTGGTTATCGTTGATGTGATTGTTTATTCAGTATCCACTGTTGTTGCTGGAACCGGTGTAATATTATCAGCGTTGACAACGATGGCACCAGTAGCTGTAACTATCTGTATTTCAGCAGCAACAACTATTGCAGGTGTGCTTGGTATCATCACAAAAAAAATATGTACTTGTACGAACGAAAAATTATCCGATTACAAAATAAAATTACATACAGCGACGGTAGCATACTCGAAATTATCCTCGTTGTTATCAGCGAGTCTCAGTGATGGAATTATATCTGATTTCGAATTTTCAATGATAACCAAAATATACGACGAAGGTATCGGTATTAAAGATACAAGTATCAATAATGACAGAATTACTCCAGCAGATCGTGACCAACACAACTCCGCCAAAGATAACGATGATCTCGGTAAGTTCAACTAATCCTGAATTTAGTGTTAATTTTCCTACTGCAATTCCGGTAAAAGAAATAGCACTAGCACAATTACGGGTATATTACAGCTGGCCAAATATCAGATCAAAATCATTTCATGATACACCAGCAAATAATTCACTCGTATTTACTAACAAGAACAAACCCGATGGAACACCTGACTGGGTTGTTGTTGGAATACCAACCGGCAGTTACCAGATTGAAGAGATCGGTGAGGAATTTGCGCGTAGAATAAAATCAATAACAGGAAAAGAATCAAAAATATCAATAAACGTTCATGAGCCGACGTTGTCCTCGACGGTTGAAATAAACTCGCCTGATTATGCCGTTGATATTTATCAATCTTCAATCAGATCAGTGCTAGGATGGCCTGAAATATCACCACCGATAACACCGATACCACCAGAACCAACTCGGGCTGATTTTATCACAGATGAAAGAAAATTTATGATAGTTCCTGAATATAGAGGTAAATATCCATGGATCCAGACCGGTGGTCTTTCCGTGTTTACAATTACTCCTGATGGTGACGTTCCTAAAATAATAAATAATGTAAGTAATGTTCATTCAGGTGCTAGAGTATATCCACTCGTAGATGAAGAATTTATTAAATCATATTCTGATCCTGTTAATTTTGAATTTAAACAATCAATCAACAAACTACGAAATTTCTTTACTGATAGCTACAGCGATGACGTAAAACAAAAAATCATTGAGACGATAAAACATCTAAATCAGGTCATATCAGATATTAGATACGTTAATAAAACTATCATTGTGAACATGGTTAGACACGGTGATGAAATTATTGATAATTATAAAGCTAAACCATGGTTTCTCAATCATTACAAAATAACTGAACAACAATTACCAACATTTGTAATACCCGGGATTGATGCTGGAGAACTAGTAAAATTATTAAACGATCTTATCGACGAAAACTTTCCTAAAATACTCGATGCGTGGAAAAAACTAGCACCACCTCCAACTGTTCTTAGACATGATAATGATCCACATGGCGGCGGAAGACACGTATCCCCGCGGATCGTTAATATAACACCGACGGTCGCGGTCAATCTGGTTTGTGACGTAATCGATGGCAGCTATCAAATAGATCTCGGAAGATCAAATCAGGCTCAACAAGGATACATCCTGTACACGTTCACACCACAAGTTCCCCCTGGAAATTTAATCGTGCAAGAACCAACTAATCCCGTGTATTTGCGGTGTCACAATAATATGTTAACGCGAATCAATTTTAAGCTCACAGACCACCTTAATCGCTTGATTGACATACGTGAAGAAGAGCTTGTAATAAATCTGTATGTGAAATCTTAAGGATTTCTGTCCTAAGACTTCCGTCGTAAGGATTTCTGTCTAAGGACTTCCGTCGTAAGGACTTCCGTCGTAAGGATTTCTGTCGTAGATCTTCAGAATCAAATTCGATCAACTTAAAAAAATATTTTATTATTACTGGCACAAATTTGTGTTTGGTACAAATTAATCGGCCTAGGCAACTAAAAAAGCTAGTCGATGAAAGTAAAATTAAAATTTCTATCACAAAAAAAATAATATTTATTAATTTTCCTGATTTTTACTGAAATTGTACAAATTACTTGATTTTGACTACCAACTACCCCCTCAGAAACATAAAAATGCACGAACTACTTGATTTTGACTACCAACTACCCCGTCAAAATCAAGAAAGTTCTAACCTTGTCAAATTGTTCCTAACAAATTTTATTTATTATAAATTAATTTTATTTATTAATAATATTATTTTTACTGAGATTTTTATTATTTTTTTACTAAAATACAACGAAATTGCTCAATTTTCCTGATTTTGACTACCAACTACCCCGTCAGAAATCAAGTAGTTCGTGCATTTTTCTTTGATTTTGACTACCAACTACCCCGTCAAAATCAAGTAGTTCGTGCATTTTTCTTGATTTTAGTGAAAAAAAAATAAATTAATTCAGTAAATAAATAAATTAATTCAGAAATAAATAATTTGTAAAATTAAGAAATTTGTACAATTTTATGTTTTTGATGGGGTAAATGGTAGTCAAAATTAAGAAATTTGTACAATTTTATGTTTTTGATGGGGTAAATGGTACTCAAATTAAGAAATTTGTACAATTTTATGCTTTTGATGGGGTAAATGGTAGTCAAAATTAAGAAATTTGTACAAATTTGTTAAATTTCAGTAAAAAAAAAAAAACAAATTACTAACCCATCAAATTCAGAATAATATTTCTGATCAAAGATCTCAGTCATCTTCAAAATTACTACTTTGGATCGTTTCACCAGTAACGAAGTTACCTTGGATCGTTTCACGATCTAACATAATTTTTCTTAATAGTCTTATACGGGTACTAATCGTTTTCTTTGCCTCATACTCGTGGGATAATAACGACTTAATTCTTTCTACGGCGGTAGAAAGAGGAACGAACTCCTTCGCATGATCATCTTCTACGGTAGCTAGCGACTGAAACATTGCCGATTGAATCCGTTTCATGAGCCTGTATTCAGATGATAGTGTGTGTGTCCCCATGGTTTTACGTTCTTGTAAAATCTCAAAGTCAGAAACTATTTTTTCAGGATTAAGTTCATCAGATATATTAATTCCATCTTTTTTTAATTTTTTAATGGCGACAATTACATCACTGATATTTTCATGGTTCATTATATAATATATAAATCTTTAAAATAAAAAAATATCCCTAGAACACCTATCGAGTGTATTAGCGAGTTCGTCGGGATGTTTCAGGGACAGCACAACCAAGAACTCGTAGCTTGCCACCGCAATCTACCAAGTTCATTAGGCAAATATTCCCTCTACGAGAGCCCCTAACCCGCCAAACAACGGTCTAGAGGCCCAAGAGGGAGGACAGCACAACCCTCATTAAACTCGTAGCTTGCCACCGCAATCTACCAAGTTTAGAGGATATACACATAACATATAACTAACTAAGGACGGCACAAGGACAGCACAGTCCTCATTAAACTCGTAGCTTGCCACCGCAATCTACCAAGTTTATCGGACATACATATAACATATATACAATGAAATGGTTATATACAATGAAATGGTTATATACAATGAATGAAGAGCCCCTATCGAGTGTATTAGCGAGCTCAGATTATGAATGAAACGGCACTAACTAAGGACAGTACAAACATGTACGCTCAGCAAAATCACACCCACAATAATTAATCCAGTGGGTGATACGAAAATATGTATCAACCACAAGTCAATATTGTGGTTGTGAATTTGCTGAGCGGAGGGGTTCTTGCGGTTCCCCCCACTATTATAAAAATCGCAATTATGCGCACCACCGACAAATTGTCAGCCATGGGGGTTTGATCCTGGACCGCGAGCGCCACAGTCCAATACCATACTGATCGAGCTATCAAACATTGTTACGAACATATGTTTCGGAAGTTAATATATAGCTAGCTATATAGCTAAGGAACCAATATTTACAGTAAACAGCGGTTTCTGAATAATAACAGTTTCTGTATTTGTAGCGGTTTCTGTATTTGTAGCGGTTTCTGAATAATAACAGTTTCTGTATTTATAACAGTTTCTGAATAATAGTTTCTGTATTTATAACAGTTTCTGAATAATAGTTTCTGTATTTGTAGCTGGTTTCCTAAGCAGACCGAAAATCAATAATAACAGTAGCATTAATGCACCAGTCAAAGAACTTTCCAGAGTGTAAGTTCAGTGAACACACAACTGCAGGTTGATTACAATGAGTAACGGTTTCTGTTTCACACACAGCTTCCTACGGATCAATAATATTATCATGTGTTGTATGATGGGAAAATATTTAAAAACCATAAATAATACTTATGAGTCTAATGAGTTAGGTTCGTCGGCACTATACGATGTAATTAGTTAAACTGACTAATTACGATCATAAAAAACCAACCATCTACGAAGAAAACTATATATTACAAAGTAATCTCCCTTATGTAATCAAAAATTCAGTAGTGTATGGAGGACCTACTGTGACATAAATTAAAAAAATTAATTCAATGTGGTGATGATAGTTAATAATGTGGTGATGATAGTTAATAATGTGGTGATGATAGTTATTGATACTGAAATGTAATTTTCTGCTTATATTTTTTCGAAAAAGCTGTTTTATATATATTTTCTGCCACTCTTTGTACTGATTGCGGGTGAATATCAAAATATTTCGCAGCAGAAGATATTGAACGAAACATAATTATTTTACCGGTTTCTATGTTTGTAGAAATTACCGCCCTCTTTCCGATTGTCTTACATCTTCCTGTATTACCGCGTGTATTATTCTCGCTGTGAGAGATAGCTTGTAAATTGGATAAATTATTGTTTTGAGTGTCCCCGTCAATATGATCAATAACAAGACCATCATTGATCAAACCCTTGTGACACTCGTATGTAAATCTATGACACAGATAATGTTTCTTTCCCCCCCCCCCCCGCATGTGAACATTAGATAACCAGCATTAGTAATATAACCAACTTGTTTCTTCAACTTGCAGTGTCTGATGATACCATTAATATTTGATTCATAGTTTGTTATGACAGGATGTGGGACAAATATATTTTGCTCCATTATAATAATATTATATGTTTAAATCATTGTTTGTCTGAAATCTTGATATATAATCCTCCACGGATTTTATAGCGTTTTCACCGCTATTATTTTTTTTGTCATAATATCTTTTAAGCTCTCTGAACCGTTTCCCGCCGCACTTCCCACATAATTCTGTCTTTCCTCGCACTCCAATACCACACCGTAGACATGGTATTGGTCCTAGACTATCTCGTCGTATGTTTTGTGAGTGCATCCAACAAAATTCCTTTCTACAGGATTTGTTGCATCGATTTACTGAGCCGATCATCAACCATCTACATTGGGACATTGTATATATATATATATATATATATATATATATATATATATATATATATATATATATATATATATATATATATATATAATTTTCTTTATTTAAATATTTGTTTTAATTATATGAACGAGTTTGAGAGATTATCCCAAACTAGGCCTGTTAAGTATAAATTCAACCTTGACAGATTATCTTCTGACTTGCCAGTACGAGATCTGGTTGATCCGAAAAATAAAAGTTTGATCTCGAAAATTCATGACGCTAAGAAAGAATTTTACACGGATGGTGCATCTCATACATGGTCAACGTTCAAGATTATACGCAACACTGTCACGGACGCCACAATGAACGACAAGTGAGCGGCAACTATCATTAACTACATCGCTGAATACGAGGGCAATCAAAAATATTTCTTCAGAGTAAAATTTATTGTATTAACAGAAACAGATAGTTGGATTATCCGTGACAAATATGATCCTGTCCTTGGTAATAATAAAACTATCATATTAAGTAAAAATTCCAGACCGGGTCTACTGACAGGTATTGATAAACCGTATTATGAACGAGCATATCCTGTAACGGCGGTTATTTATGGAATCTATGAGATAAATAAAAAACCCAACGTTGATAAACTAGCGCCGATGAAATTTTCAAGGTTAAATTGTGTGGCTGAACGAGTAATAGAACACTTTACAAACGCGATGCGTGGAAATGGATTAACTGATTTAAGGCGTGAAAAAATAAACTCGTGGGCTGATTCAGTTAAGGATACTGGTGCTACAATAAAAGATGTTGCTGAGTTAGGAAAAATATTAAAATTTCCAATAACTGTGGCGACAATAACGGGAGAAGTACTGTACCAGTCGAAATATAAATCGAAAGGAGCTCCAATAAATATTATCGATCATAACGCGCACGCATGGACTAACGCAGCAACAATATTTCCACGTGATCGAACTGTTAGATTTTACCCCACAGATATGTTTGATTTTATCAACGAAATAAGTAAAACCGATCCTGTATCGGTATGGTTATTCAAAAGTAATGAGGAGGGTGAATTTGATCAGTTTGTCAAACCGAACGGTGAAATATATCGCACAGAATCCCTCCATGACGAGATGAAAAATCTTGCGACGTTTTTACAGTGCAAGCACGCGGAAAATACTGACAAATTACTAACTAATTGTTTTACCGTTCCATCTGTTGCGGCTCATTTCGCCAGAGAACGAAATTCATGGAAACCAACACGATTTGATTTACTCGAGGACGTACGCGCAAGCTGCGTCGAATATGGACATGGCGGATTATGGAATACCAAATACAATTACAATGATGTTATTTCGGTTGATATGGTTGCATGTTATCCAGGAAGTTTTCTGGGATACGGAGATTGTTCTACGTACTTTGAAAGATTTGGTCACCCTACAAACGAGATGACGCGAGTGGCAATTAATGGACCATTACCTGATTTTGATCTGACTGGATTCGCCTGTATTGAGTCGTTCGAGTTTAACGAAAATCTTCACAAGATTTGTTATGTTTGGTTTGGCAGACATTTTTGTGAAAAACGTTGGGCACCTATAGTTTTGTTGCGATATATGCTAGATTGTATGATACTGACATCGTTGGTGGTCAGTGAGGCAATTATATCATATCATGCACAGACCAAAGTTTGGTTGCCCATGTCAGATTCTGAAGTTATTAGCGAGTTTAAGGATGTTTCCGAAGATGATATTCCTAATAAACTCAAAACCGCAAAAGATCTCGGTAGAAAAATTATAGGTAAATTTACTCAAGGTGGTGCATATGATTATAAAAGACATCACGCACGATTAATTTTAGATGATGCCGAGTACGATTTTATAATCGCTGATACAACGGCGAAAAATACATTTGTAAATCGAGAGAGTGTTTATTTATCCGACGGAACAAAATTAGGTACGATCGTTAGTTACATAAATGACGTATCCCCGCAATATACTCATCTAAGATCTTCCATGTTGGCTTATGTTTCTATAAATTTATTATCGATGATTAATAGATTTCCTGAGACCGCAGTCAGAGTCGCAACGGACTCGTTTTATATTTCAAGTAAATATTTAGAACCTGTTATGAAATTTACAAGTAATGATGAACGATGGGGTTCGTGGAGAATAAAAAAGGAACTATTACACAATTACACAGAATCAGCAGATGTTCCAATGAGAGATGTTTATCGTGAGGGTAATAAAATATCAGAAATGTCGAAAGCACCATCGTTGAGTGATCCAATAACCAGATATAAGACAGTATATCTCAATGGACCTGGTGGATGCGGCAAAACAACTCGAACGATTAATGTTTTTAGAAATTCAGATATAATCGTGCTGACACCCACACATAGACTTGCACGTGAGATGAAACAGCGGCAAGTACAATCGTGCACGTATCATAGTTTCTTCCGATGGCGCGGGGATACATGGACTCCTGAACGGATGGGAGAAAAATATATACCTAAAATAATTATTTGGGATGAGATATGCACGGTCTCATTGGATACATTAAAAATGTTTCTTGATTGGTTGTTGACGAAAAATACCGCCATAATAATGTGTGGCGATCATGGTCAACCTCCGCCTTTTGTTGGACCATCTCCACATGATTGGTTAAAAAATTTCGTTGATTATTACGAAGAAATAGATGATGATCATAGAGCTCTTGATGCAAATTTGAAGGAGTTTAAAAAATTAATCAGATTACAATCAAACAAAATTCAGTGTGAAATATTACGTGGAGTGATCTCAGAGACATCAATGAGTGATTTTTTGAACTCATGGAGACCCACCGATTTGATCGTAGCAAGTAGAAAAATAATCAGAGACGCTTTACAACAACAGTTATTTCAGCTACATAAAGAACAATATTCAGAACTACCCGTACCGTTGTGTTATAGACCATCAGATACACGAAAACAGAATATTAATGTTGATATTCCAGGACAGACAGAGTCAAGGAAACAGAATCTCGTATTAAATGATATTGTCGCCGTTGATATCAGTGTGGTCGAAGATGCATTACGCGCTGACAAATCTCCATGGGTGTTGGGATACGCTATGACGATCCACTCGTCACAGGTATTAACTATTTCTGATACACGAGTCTGGATTGTAGACGATCGCATCGAGTGGTCAAATTTAGTTTATTTAGCGGTATCGAGGGTCAGAAATATATCTCAATTACGTAGAATTATAATTCCTGAAATCGTTGATAAATTTAACATCATCGATGATGATATAATAAGAAAAACATTAATCGGATACAAACAATCTGACAAAAAAAATAAACGCGACTTTGATCTTGATGTTGAATTTATTATTGAGTTAAAACAGCAGCAGAACAATCATTGCGCATGTTGTAATTGTATAATGTTATGGCGGTATTCGAGTAATGATTCAAGACAGTTTACCGTAGATAGAAAAGATAATAGTCGCGGTCATACACGAGAAAATACCATGTTAACCTGTCTTGAGTGTAATCGACGTAGAGGCGCTAGTTAAGTGATCGAAATCACCGGAGTGATCGCGGTGGTAGTTGTGTATCCGCGGGAATTATTTGTAGTTGTTCACGTGTAAATCCACGTTGAGGAGCAGCTGAATCTAATCTGTAGATTGCAGGTCTGGAAACGCCTACATTTCTTCCAGTGGATCTTGTCACGGTAGATATTTTGTGTGTGGTAACACTCCAAATAGGATCAGTTGCTCTCGCGCTACCACCTTCAAGTTCACCAGGCTCATATAAATATCTGACTGTAACATCACCTAATATTTTTTGTTTTCCAGCATCTTTTCGTTGTGTTGGTATATTTTTTTTTGTGACCGCGCTAATGGGTTTCATGTTGGTTGTTCGTGTGATTTCATTATTTAATGCAGCTATCACGATTGGTAATCTTGCAACCCATTCCCGAGATCTCTTATCCTGAATAAATTCCCTCGCGTATTGATATCCAAATAACCGTTCAGCAAGTGTTCGATTAAATCGCTCAACAATTGCTTGATCACGGTGAATTGCAGCATGACCTCGTCGTATTTTGGAATTATGTTGTTTCATCAGCGATGATACTGGACCAAGAAATTCCTTACCAGGATCAACCTGTAGCAGCTGTGGCCATCGCAGACCACCTCGTGGTCCGAGTCCTCGTTGATAAATTCGTTCAAACGCATCGGCTACTTCAGATGATGTTTTCGTTGATAGCGGCTCTGCTTCTTTATATCTACTTGCAACATCAACTACGGTTAGCGCGTATTTGTACGTTTTTCCACGCACAGTATCATGCGGTAAAAACAGAATATCAGCTTGATGAACTTCATTAGGAACACTGACATCGAAATACGAGTACTGAATTTGTTTAGGACGTGGTAGATAAATTTGCCATATTGCTTGTTTAGATAACCACGTTTTAGCAGTAGAATATTTAACCGATGCTGCATCAGCAAGTTTACCAATTGCTGCTTTGCCTCTCCAGTATCCTCTCGGTGAATAATAAATTGATTCCATTATTAATTACCAGCCCCAATCGCTAATTTACCTTTCATCGAGGATCTTACTAACCAATTAGCTAATGATTCTCTAATATTTTTATTTTTTATAGAATTTAATGAATGAATTAATTTTACATCTGCAATATGCCTATCTTGTAGATTTTGACTTTTATAAGCTACATCATGAGCATGACAAGCTCGATCAATAGCATTTATTGGTTCCTCGCCTGGTTTTGGTTGATCTTGATTATCGAGCCTGATATCGAGTCTGGTACCAGGACCGCAATAATTATATCCTGGTAGATGTTTTTCTCCGCTGTATTTAGCCCATGGAGCACCTGGAAACTTTGACATCAAATTAGCAATATCACCACCGCGCTTATTAGGTAAAAACGAAAATTTCTTTCTACAGCATACAGAACATTTTCCACCGTACGCTATTTTTTTATTTTTTGTTGTAACCGTAGCTAAATCAATAGTTGGAGTTTTAACTTTACAGCGTAAACAATATAAATTCATGTTATAATATATATGGATATAATTGATTTCTCAGCAACTCGGCAGCGAGAGCCAGTTTAGCATCATCCTGCGCTACCGAACTCCATCAGAATGATTATCATAGGACCATCTGGATCGGGTAAGACGCAATTATTACTTAATCTGATAACGAGATGGTTGAAATGGGATAAGTTGTATTTAGTAGCACCATCCGTTGATGATCAACGATGTTATGATGTACTTAAAGATTTCAATGAAAACGCGCGATTACTGGATGAAGATAATGATGTTATAGAGTTTGTAACCGATATTGATGAAGCACCATCCGTAGATTCCATAGATGGATTTATTAATAATTTAGTTGTATACGACGATGTGATGCTAGATAAACAATCAAATCCAGCCAGAATATTTTCCCGAGGTAGACACAAAAATACAGACGTGATCTATGTTACTCAACGATATACACAAATACCAAAAGTGATCAGAGACAACTGCAACATTTTAGTTGTGTTTAATGGCGTAGACACACACACGTTGCGAAATATTCATCAAACTTGGTGTGGTGGTGACATGGATATAATTAAATTCAAAAATTTCTTCTCACGAGCGCAAGCTACCCCGCATGGATTTATAACAATAAATTTACATGATCCAAGAACAAGATATCGTGTGGGTATTGATAAAATATTTGGGTAACAGGGGGAGCAGCAGAGAGGGTACCTACCAACGTTGGTCGTCAAAAAAATAAACAAGAAATAAATAAACACGTAGAGTACTTTATTTTTTCAGCTACTATTTCAAACTGAGGTTTTATTAGCACAATCGGTCATTGCAAAAATAAACATCTCAAGGAAAGTTCATTTGTAAAATCTGGACCTTTCTACGAGATGATTTATTTGTTTGTTTTATTTGTTTTGTCGGAATTCTATGGTCTGTTCACCCTCTCTGCTGCTGATGGAGAGAGAGAGATGATTGTCTGCCATATGTAACAAAGCATATTAGATTTACTTAATCGACATATGACGCTCGTCTATTTTAGTAACTAATAAATCAAAATAAATATTGATTAAAAATTTGCTTAAGATAGCCACCCGCTCTCTCACTTCGTATTACTCGGGGGATTTACAACTTTATTTAGTAACAATTTGCTGTGAAAGTATGTTTTTGCATAGGTTTTCGCATGAAGCTAATCCTAATGACAAGGAGGCAAATGTGCAAATGCCTAAGGCTGATCGAGGAAAATGAGTATGGTTGTCTTAAACAAATTTCTATTAAATAGGTTACAGAACATAATGCAAAACTATATATATGAAAATTTCCGAATGTCATTTGGCAGTAAACTGCGTGCAGAAGGTACATTTTGGAATATTTTCTACTTGAGAACAGTTGAAAGAGAAAAGAAAGAATCATTTTTGTGATACTGGCTAGCTGTTTTGTATTCAAGTGTCTTCATAATTGTCCCTGTAAGTATACGCATGAGTAAATATGCTTTGTAAACAAACAAAAACCAAAAACCAAAAATACGATGTCTGCAGTGTGGTAGTTTATAGTGATGTCTAGTACTGGGGCATCGTGATGCAGACATGTATCATCATGCCACACCCAGTCACGTTATTCTAACACCAGGCCGACCAGACCGAATACTAACCTCCTAATGCTGAGCGTCTATTAAATGAACCAAAGGCAAACGAAATATAATCAAAATATAGAAAGAGTTCAATATTTCTAACTAACTCATACCTGACTTTGGCTTACAGACAAGTTATTAAATGTTGGCTCATAAATTTTGAACTATCATGACTATCATGTTCAGTCAAGAGAAAGCAATTAGTTTCTACAATGTCCTTAAAGAAGAATTAAATGTATCGAGGTACTAATAATAAGTCTTTAAACTATACTAAAATATTGCATGCAAGAGGAGGCTAGAGTTCTGAAGCCCAGTGGAGAAGCTACATAAAATATTTGCGCAATGTATTTACAATATATTCAGTTTATGAAGGCATGAAACATGTAACTCAGTCCCATAATGTCAAAGTTTGTTATGTTCCCACAGATGGTTTATCCGTTAGATGAATCACACGTCACTTGAATTTTGAACCCACAACCTTCCTAACACTGGTATATTTTTTCAGCCCACGTATGGCGCAGAGTGCTTACTTTAAGATTGTTTTACCGTCCATCTCGAGATTGGTTTATCTTCTTAGTTGTGCCATCATAGGTCAAGAGAGAGAGAGAGAGAGAGGTTTGGGGGTTTGTTTTGATGAATATAATGCCGATTTTTAGCACGAAATAGGTTACACATGGCAGCCAGATTATTTGGTGCAGAATGAATTCGGGGAGACCCCATAAACAACCATTGACCCACGGGAATCTTATGGTACGTTTACTCACGCACACACGTTGTTCGAACAAAGGCTCGAACTCAAGCTGATGTGCGATGTTTGAGTTGTCTCTAAAGACGAACGCCTTAGACTATTTGGCTAAGGGCTACAAGGGAGACAGACAGAAAAACATAGAGAAACAGAGTGGAGAGAGATAGACAGAGAGATCAACTGATATAATTGACATAATGACCGAGAAACCTACGCAAACCGAGAGAAAGAGAAAGAGGGAAAAACCTTAAGAAATTTTAATATTACAAACCGATCTTTTTAGGACCGATAACAGCAACAACAACAGATTAAGAATAAAATAGAGTATCTTATCAGTGGGCCAAAACGTTTCCCTTCTGAGTACTTTTCTCCACAGCTAATGCAACTTTGCATCATTGATATCCTGTAACTTTGGTTACTAGTCTATGCTCTTACAAATATGTAACAGTAAAGCAAGAAGATTTGTAAAATTCAACAAACAAATTTTTCCCCTAGTTAGGAAGTGAAAATGAGATGAAAAAAGTCAGGGTATTGCGAATGAATTCCAAATATGATCATAGAATTATAGACATAAGTTCTAATAATTTAATCATCTGTATAAACTTTGATAGAAATCAAAATTAAGTTCAACGCTGATGTGATGATGTGTCAGTAATCACCTGTATAATGCTGATGTGCCAACATTCTTTTGTTGAAACACACTAATATAATTCCAGGTTTGAATTCACTATAAATCCCTGTAAATGTCTACGTCTAAGAATGTTATTTATATGAGCACTCTGTATTTCCAGAGAAAATACACAATGAATCAAATAACGTGAAAGAATAAATTCCAGCATCTGATGATCACTGAACACAACGATAATAAAAATTGATTCTGCTAGATCTAAGCACGAATGAATATTCTTTTCTTCCATTAGCAAGATTATATAGTATTTTACTTAACCTCAAGTCACAATTAACATTTTCTGTTAAAACAATACCTAATGGAAACTATCCTTTTAAAAAGTTCATGATGTTTACAAAATAAAATCTTAGATAGAATGAGCAGTCTGTTAATAAAATTATAATATATAAACTGGATATTATCAGGTAAAACAGGTAAATTGTAAGAGAATCCTAATAACCTAGGTCCAGACCTAAAAAATATATTTACTTCTATTAATAATGATCCTGATAATAAACCCAAACAGAGACTATTTTAGCTACGTAATAGTTATTTACAGAATGAAATAAAAAAAATAAAAAGTCAATAATTCAGGTTAAGTAGAAAATAAACTTGAGTCCGGACAAGGTTAAATCCAACATACAATGTTATATTACAATAGCATATAATGAAATAAACAAAATTAGAAAGAAATAGCTAACAAACAATGCGAATTAAATAGACATAACGCACTGAATATAATTCTATGGAAAGCGTACACATAGCATAATAAAGACTCGGGTCACTCTCGATTACTCTGTGCAAGTTCAAGGTTTAAGGTTATTTCTTTTTCTTTTTCACTTCACAGACTTCCCGATTATGGCCTGAGAGAGAGAGAGAGAGAGAGAGAGAGAGAGAGAGAGAGATAGTAGACGGGATTTTGATACAGTTAAAACATGTAAATTCATTATAAAACGGAGATTAATTATTTTTCTCGTTATCTTCTTGCTTCATTAATGAGCAGAAATTCATCACCAATCTGTTGTTTATAATACCAATAGTCTACCGTAGATGCCATAATTGTATGCGTTTTCAAGGGTAAATCAAATTGTGATAGACTAACAGTATTATATTTATATCAATGATGATAGATTTTTGTAGCTGTACTATGTCAACACTGCCTTAGTAGAAGCTCCGTTTACCTTGGTTAATACCATTATGAAACGTCAGTGTTTGCAGAGTGGTATTAGGATATCTTTACTTTCCTTGGAATGGGTTAGGTTGGCTAGGGAAAAAGCAAACATGACAATATAATTTATTTATTAAAACAAACCCGCTCAGTGACGTGCTGATTTAGTTGTTATTCTGTTCTTATCTTGTTCTTTAAAACATGTTCCCACTGTTAAAAACGGTATTTATCTCAATCTTTCATTTGATGAATAACAACTTCTCATGTAAATGGGACAAAATAAGCAGGATGAATCGATCAAAATGAACTCGGTCTTACGCAATATAGTGCCTCAGTCGCTTTATCTCTACATGCAGGACAAGCAGCAGAGAGGGTGAACAGACCAAATTACCCGCGCAAAACCCTTGTGTGTAGACCAAAAAAAAATCCGTGCTCGTTCATATAGGGCATGCCACGTCTACGATTATTGTTTGTCCCAAACAAGATTGTAGACGAACCCTCTGTGCTGCTATTCATGTTGCAAAAGAAATTTTTACCATCATATCAAGTTTGATGAATATTTCTCAACGCGTTCTCCTCATCTGTTTCATCTTTATTTGTTCTATGTTTCAAGTAATATTCAAGTTCTGATGGTGGTTTTGGATTTATGTTCTTTCTTTTTCTGTAATAGTTCATCAAACTTCTGTATCGATCTCCACCTCAATTTTTACAAATCTGATATAATCCTCTAACGCCGTTGTTACATCGAACACATCTTCGTGAACCAGCATGAGGATTTTTCTTTAAAATATAATTATGTTTATTACAATATTCTCCACGACACCTTTTGTTGCATTTATTTGTTGTTCCTTGAATTAACCACGCACAGTTGTTCATTATATGAATGATATCTGTTTAATTAAATTTATTAATTTATCCAAATATTTTATGAAGACCCACACGATATCTTGTTCTAGGATCATGTAAATTTATTGTTATAAATCCATGCGGAGTAGCTTGCGCTCGTGAAAAGAAATTTCTGAATTTAATTATATCCATGTCACCGCTGCACCAAGTTTGATGAATATTTCGCAGCGTGTGTGTGTCTACGCCATTAAACACAACGAAAATATTACAATTGTCCCTGATTACTTTTGGTATTTGTGTATATCATTGAGTAACATAGATAACATCTGTATTTTTATGTCTGCCGCGAGAAAATATCCTAGCTGGATTTAATTGTTTATCCAGCATGACATCATCATACACAACTAAATTATTAATAAATCCGTCAAAAAAATCAACGGACGGTGCTTCATCAATATCTGTTATAAACTCTATAACATCATTATCTTCGTCCAGTAATCGCGCGTTTTCGTTAAAATCTTTTAATGCTTCATAACATCGTTGATCATCAGCAGATGGTGCTACCAAATATAATTTATCCCATTTCAACCATCTCATTATCAGATTAAGTAATAACTGCGTCTTACCCAATCCAGATGGTCCTATGATAATCATTCTGATGGAATTAGGTAGCGCAGGATGATGCTTAACAGGTTCTCGCTGCCGAGTTGCTGAAAAATCAATTATATCCATATATATTATAACATGAATTTATATTGTTTACACTGTAGACTTAAAACTCCGACTACTGATTTAGCTACAGTTATAACAAAAAATAAAAACTAGCGTATGGTGGAAATAGTTCTGTGTGCGGTAGAAAGAAATTTTCGTTTTTACCTAATAAGCGCGGTGGTGATATTGATAATTTGATGTCAAAGTTTCCAGGTACTCCATGGGCTAAATACAGCGGAGAAAAACATCTACCAGGATATAGTCATTGCGGTCCTGGTACTCCACTTGATATCAGGCTCGATAATCAAGATCAACCAAAACCAGGCGAGGAACCAGTAAAAGCTATTGATCGAGCTTGTCATATTCATGATGTAGCTTATAAAAGTAAAAATCTACAGGATAGGCATATTGCAGATGTGAAATTAATTCATGCATTAAATTCCATAAAAAATAAAAATATCAGAGAATCATTAGCTAGTTGGTTAGTAAGATCTGCGATGAAAAGTAAATTAGCGTTAGGGGCTGGTAATTAATAATGGAATTAATTTATTATTCACCAAAAGGATATTGGAGAAGCAAAGCAGCAATTGGTAAACTCGCTGATGCAGCAGCTGTTAAACATTCTACTGCTAGCGCGTGGTTATCCAAACAGGCAATATGGCAAATTTATCTCTTCCACCTAAACGAATTCAGTACGCGTATTTCGATGTCAGTGTTCCTAATGAAGTTCATCAAGCAGATATTCTGTTTTTACCACATGATACTGTGCGTGGAAAAACGTACAAGTACGCGTTAACTGTAGTTGATGTTGCAAGTAGATATAAAGAGGCAGAGCCGCTATCAACGAAAACATCATCTGAAGTAGCCGATGCGTTTGAACGAGTTTATCAACGAGGTGGTGGACCACAAAGTGGTCTGCGATGGCCACAGCTGCTACAGGTTGATCCTGGTAAGGAATTTCCTGGTCCAGTATCATTGTTGATGAAACAACATAATACCAAAATACGACGAGGTCATGCTGCAATTCACCGTGATCAGGCAATTGTTGAGCGATTTAATTGAACACTTGCTGAGCGGTTATTTGGATATCAATATGCTGAGGAATTTATTCAAGATAAAAGATCTCGCGAATGGGTTGCAAGATTACCAAGCGTGATAGCTGCATTAAATAGCGAGATCACACGAACAACCAACATGAAACCCATTAGCGCAGTCACATAAAAAATATACCAACACACCGAAAAGGTACTGAAAAACAAAAAATATTGGGTGATGTTACAGTTAGATATTTATATGAACCGGGTGAACTTGAAGGTGGTAGCGCGAGAGCGACTGATCCTATTTGGAGTGTTACCACACACAAAATATCCACCGTGACAAGATCGCCATGTAGACCTGCAATATACAGATTAGATTCGGCTGCTCCTCAACGTGGATTTGTAAGTGAACAACTACAAATAATTCCCGCGGATACACAACTACCACCGCGATCACTTAACTAGCACTAGCGCCAAGGGTGCCTGCACCCCGACGTCGATTACACTCAAGATAGGTCAACATGGTATTTTCTCGTGTATGACCGCGACTATTATCTTTTCTGTCTACGGTAAATTGTCTTGAATCATTACTCGAATACCGCCATAACATTATACAATTGCAACTTGCGCAATGATTATTCTGCTGCTGTTTTAACTCAATAATAAATTCAACATCAAGATCAAAGTCGCGTTTAATTTTTTTATCAGATTGTTTGTATGCGATTAATTTTTTCTTATTATATCATCATCAATGACTTTGAATTTATTAACGATTTCAGGAATTATAATTCTACGTAATTGAGATATATTTCTCACCCTCGATACCGCTAAATAGACTAAATTTGACCACTCGATGTGATTGTCTACAATCCAGACTCGTGTGTCAGAAATAGTTAATCCCTGAGACGAGTGGATCGTCATAGCGTATCCCAACACCCATGGAGATTTGTCAGCGTGTAATGCATCTTCGACCACACTGATATCAACAGCGACAATATCATTTAATACGAGATTTTGATTCTCAGTCTGTCCTGGAGTATCAACATTAATATTCTGTTTTCGTGTATCTGATGGTCTATAACACAATGGTACGGGTAATTCTGAATATTTGTCTTTATGCAGCTGAAATAACTGCTGTTGTAAATCGTCTCTGATTATTTTTCTGCTTGCTACGATCAAATCGTTGGGTCTCCATACATTTAAAAAATCACTCATTGAGGTCTCTGAGATTACTCCGCGTATTATTTCACACTGAATTTTGTTTGATTGTAATCTGATTAATTTTTTAAATTCCTTTAAATTTGCATCGACAGCTCTATGATCATCATCTATTTCTTCGTAATAATCAACGAAATTTTTTAACCAATCATGTGGAGATGGTCCAACAAAGGGCGGAGGTTGACCATGATCGCCACACACCACCACAACGGTATTTTTCGTCAACAACCAATCAAGAAACATTTTTAATGTATCCAATGACACCGTACATATCTCGTCCCAAATAATTATTTTAGGTATATACTTTTCTCCCATTCGTTCAGGAGTCCATGTATCCCCGCGCCACCGAAAGAAACTATGATACGTGCATGATTGTACTTGCCGTTGTTTCATCTCCCGTGCAAGTCTATGTGTGGGTGTCAGCACGATCATATCTGAATTTCTAAAAACATTAATCGCTCGAGTCGTCTTGCCGCATCCACCAGGTCCATTGAGATATACTGTCTTATATCTAGTTACTGGATCACCCAGTGATGGCGCTTTCGACATTTCTGATATTTTATTACACTTACGATAAAAATGTCTCATCGGAACATCTGCTGATTCTGTATAATTGTGTAATATTTCCTTTTTTATTCTCCACGAACTCCATCGTTCATCATTACTTGTAAATTTCATAACAGACTCTAAATATTTACTCGAAATATAAAACGAATCTGTTGCGACTCTAACTGCGGTCTCAGGAAATATATTAATCATCGATAATAAATTTATAGAAACATAAGCCAACATGGAAGATCTTAGATGAGTATACTGTGGGGAGATATCATTTATGAAACTAACGATCATGCCCAATTTTGTTCCGTCGGATAAATAAACACTTTCTCGATTTACAAATATATTTCTCGCTGTTGTATCAGCAATTATAAAATCGTACTCGGCATCATCTAACATTAATCGTGTGTGATGTCTTTTATGATCATATACACCACCCTGAGTAAATTTACCTATAATTTTTCTACCGAGATCTTTTGCGTTTTTGAGTTTAATCTCGAGAATATTAGGAGCTTCTTTGATAATATCATCTTCGGAAACACCAGGACATTTTTCCTTAAACTCGCTAATAACTTCATCAACACTGATATAATCTGGCATGGGCAACCAAACTTCGGTCTGCGCGTGATATGATATAATTGCCTCACTAACCACCAACGATGTCAGTGCCGCACAATCTAGCAAATATCGTAATAAAACTATAGGCGCCCAACGTTTTTCACAAAAATGTCTACCAAACCAAACATAACAAATCTTGTGAAGATTTTCCTTAAGCTCGAATGATTCAACACAAGCGAATCCAGTCAGATCAAAATCAGGTAATGGTCCATTAATTGCCACTCGCGTCATCTCGTTTGTAGGGTGACCGAATCTTTTAAAGTATACAGAACAATCTCCGTATCCTAGAAAACTTCCCGGATAACATGCAACCATATCAACCGAAATAACATCGTTGTAATTATACTTGGTATTCCACAATCCGCCATGTCCGTATTCGACGCAACTTCCGCGTACATCCTCGAGTAAATCAAATCGTTTTGGTTTCCATGAATTTCTTTCTCTAGCGAAATGAGCCGCAACAGATGGAACGGTAAAGCAATTAGTTAGTAATTTGTCAGTATTTTCCGCGGAGTGCTTGCACTCTAAAAACTTCTCCGCGAGATTTTTCATCTCGTCATGGAGATATTCTGTGCGATATATTTCACCGTTTGGTCTAACAAAGTGATCAAATTCACCTTCCTCATTACTTTTAAATAACCATACCGATACAGGATCGTTTTTACTTATTTCGTTGATAAAATCAAACATATCTGCCCCCATATCTGGGGGGTAAAATCTAATAGTTCGATCACGTGGAAATATTGTTACTGCGCTGGTCCATGCGTTCGCGTTATGATCAATAATATTTATTGAAGCTCCTTTCGATTTATATTTCGATTCGTACAGTATTTCTGCCGTTATTGTCGCTAAGGTTATTGGAAATTTTAATATTTTTCCTAACTCAGCAACATCTTTTATTGTAGCACCGGTATCCTTAACTGAATCAGCCCACGAGTTTATTTTTTTACGTCTTAAATCAGTTAATCCATTTCCACGCATCGCGTTTGTAAAGTGTTCTATTACTCGCTCGGCTACACAATTTAACCTTGAAAATGTCATGGGTGTCAGTTTATCAACGTTGGGTTTTTTATTTATCTCATAGATTCCATAAATAACCGCTGTTACAGGATACGCTCGCTCATAATACGGTTTGCCAATACCCGTCAATAGACCCGGTCTGGAATTTTTACTTAATATGGCAATTTTATTATTGCCAAGGGCAGGATCATATTTGTCACGGATAATCCAACTACCTGTTTCTGTTAATACAATAAATTTTACTCTGAAGAAATATTTGTGATTGCCCTCATACTCAGCGATGTAGTTAATGATAGTTGCCGCTCGCTTGTCATTCATTGTGGCGTCCTTGACAGTATTGCGTATAATCTTGAACGTTGACCATGTATGAGATGCACCATCCGTGTAAAATTCTTTCTTGAATTTTATTGATCAAACTTTTTTTTTCGGATCAACCAAATCTCGTACTGGCAAGTCTGGAGATAATCTGTCGAGTTTGAATTTATATTTAACAGGCCTAGTTTGGGATAATCTCTCAAACTCATTCATATAATTAAAACAAATATTTAAATAAAGAAAATTATATATATATATATATATATATATATATATATATATATATATATATATATATATATATATATATATATATATATATACAATGTCTCAATGCAAATGGTTGATGATCGGCTCAGTAAATCGATGCAACAAATCCTGCAGAAGGGAATTTTGTTAGATGCACTTACAAAGTATACGACGAGGAAGTCTAGGACAAATACCGTGTCTGCGACGTGTATTGGAGTGCGAGAAAAAACAGAATTATGTGGAAAGTGCGGTGGAAAACGGTTAAGAGAACTTAAAAGATATTATGACAAAAAATTAATAATAGTGAAAACGCTATAAAATCGGTGGAGGATTATATATCAAGATTTCAGACAAACAATGATTTGAACAAATAATAATATTGCATATATGGAGCAAAATATATTTGTCCCACATCCCACAATAACAAACTATGAATCAGATCGTAATGGTGTCATCAGACACTGCAGGTTGAAGAGACCTGTTGGCGTTGTTTCTAATACTGGCTATCTTAGATTTACAGTTGGGAAGAAAAGATGTCTGTATCATCGATTCACGTATGAGTGTTTCTTCGGAGTGATCAAAGATGATCTTGTTATTGATCATGTTGACGGGGATTCTCAGAACAACTCGTTATCCAACCTTCGTGTTGTTACACAAAGCGTGAACTCTGCACGTGGTAATACTGGAAGATGTAAAACAATCGGAAAGAGGGCGGTAAATTCCACAAACATAGAAACTGGCGAAGCAATTATATTTCGTTCGATATGTTCTGCTGCGAAATACTTTGATATTCACTCAT